>JARQOC010000001.1:366482018-366585286 GCA_033576535.1 Allobates femoralis | reverse complement strand
GTTACCTGATGGTCATGTTTATGCACCAAATATTGTTGTTGTGACATGAAGGAGCAAACCAAAAAGTGATTCCAAAATTTAATTTAAAAAATACATGTGTGACAGGCATTTGCCACAATACACAGAATGGTCTTTCAAGATAGGGCTAGGCATCCCACACTCCTCATGGTCCCAATGTGGGACAGTATAGGTAAAGAGGGCAAAGGGGTAGCCAGTCCACACTCCCCATGGTCCCAATGTGGGCCAGTATAGGTAAAGAGGGCAAAGAGGTAGCCAGTCCACACTCCTCATGGTCCCAATGTGGGACAGTATAGGTAAAGAGGGCAAAGGGGTAGCCAGTCCACACTCCCCATGGTCCCAATGTGGGCCAGTATAGGTAAAGAGGGCAAAGAGATAGCCAGTCCACACTCCTCATGGTTCCAATGTGGGACAGTATAGGTAAAGAGGGCAAAGGGGTAGCCAGTCCACACTCCCCATGGTCCCAATGTGGGACACTATAAGAAAAGAGCCCAACGGGGGCAACAAAAATAAAACATAAAAAGCCAACCAGGCAACGTTTGTAATTTTTAGGTCCAACTAGGACAACTGTTTTTGGGGCCATGTTTGGGCGGAAAACATTGGAGCCATGAACTTCATGGCTGTGAGTCATGTTGTGGCAGTAGGGCCTCAAGCATTTCACCCAACCGGGCAAGGTCCTGCAGGCCTTGCTGGAAAGCCCTGGTCATGCGCCCAACAAGAGCCTGATGGGCAAGGATGAATGCCTCCATGGTAGGGACACCTGTATTGGGAGTAAACACACATTTTAGTACACAGCAGTCGCTGGTGATGGCTAGTCAGGACTGACCAAAAGCATCCCCTTACCCTGTTCCTCCAACTCCACGTCACCATCAGGAGGGGAGAGTGATGGGGTCAAGCTCCATCCTGATGCACCCGCACATTCCCCATCTGCAGAAATGGTTAAACAACATTATTAACAATGTTTTGAAGAATCTTGGTGTCCAAGAGAAAATTTAAAAAACAGTGTGCAGGGTGTATGTGGCAACATAAAACACTTACCACCATAGTCACTGTGTGGGGACATGGTCACCCCAGGACTCGCCACTGAGCTCGAGACAGTGGGAGGTGGTGTTACTCCCGGGCTGGGGCTCTGTGGCCACATTACGTGGTTTGGGGGCAAAAGGGGTCCTGGGCTACGGGGCAAACCCTCCTCCGGGCCGCCAGGTGCTTCCAGCTCCTCGGCCTCCTGTGGGGAGGTGATCTCGTCCTCCTCCAGCCAACCAGATGAGGACACCTCGTCACATTCCAGCGGCCTTGCAGCTGCTGACAGCTCCTCCAGGTCCTCTGTCCCGGTAGGTGAGGGCAGGTCTGGCTTCTGAGGCCCTGGGGAAGGTGTGGAGCTTGGGGCCAAGGGTGCCACTTCAGCCTGATGTGGCGGTGTTGTGGATGGGCCACCTGGGGGTGGGGCATGGTGCCCTTCTTCAGATGACGAATCTGCATCTATTTTTAAAAATAAAAAAAAAAACAAAGGCCTTGATTAATTCTTAACAACACATTGTTCCCCTACATATAGCTTGTGTGGCTATGTATTTGAGGCATAACTTAGAATCAAGAAGGTCATGCTGGATGCATACACTCATGTTGTATGCATGTACTGTGGGTAGGAAACATTGTTTGCGCTGACTGGAGGACCACAACACTGTGAAGATTTGTTTGATTGTGTAGGCCACACTGTCCCTTGTCATATGTTTCCATCCTTTTTTGTGTATTGTGGGACATGCACATGTGGCGGTGTGTGTTTGGGGCAAACAATTACTCACCACGCAGCCTGACAATCCTGGCACGGATGTCCAGTATGCGACCCGGGCACTTGTGCTTTAAGTCAGCGATCTTTTTTTGGATCGCTTTTACAGTCCTCTCTACCCCCAGTTGGCGGATCAGGGACCGCTGGATCCGCCTAACGGTGCGCCGATTGCGCAGCCTGGGGTGCCGGTGGTGATGGTGGCCCCAATAGTCCTGACGGTCACAATGATCAATCAGGATGATCAGCTCTGCCATCCCCCACGTTGCAGCGCGCTGTGCGGCGGCCATGACTTCAATGCTGTAGGCAGAGGAGGGGCTGGCACCTTGCAGGCAGAGTGAAAGTGAAACCAACGTCATGACGGCCGCTGCCGGGGCCACACAACATTCCAAGTCGCCGTACGCGCAATGACACGGGCGAAACACTTCTGCGGCACCTACAGGACAACATCCCACAGGGCGGTGCGTAACGGAGACTTGTGCGCTGTGTAATGCATGATTCCTGAATGTGCACACTATATAAAGATTACTGCCGCATTGATACTTTGCTGTTCCGCAAGTGTGTCGCGGCGTAAATTGTATTAATATATGTGATCGTGCCTACGGCGCGTATCTGTAGTGCTGAAGGGACAGCTCAGGCAAGATGGCGGAGTGTGCAGGAAGAGCCAATCGGTACGCAGTATCTTCCACCAATGATCGCTGATGGGGTGTGGTAACACGGAGGCTGTGTCACGCCCCAGCTACATACCAGGTACATCGCCTGGTGTATAGACATCCGTTCTGTAGCTCCTTTACACGCCGATACAGCTCGCTACAATCGGCTTTGTAGCCACCTGTTTCAGAGCAGTGCTCGGAAACAGATGTATCTGTTGCCGGCTGCCTCCTACCGTCTTCACACGCCGCTACTACGGGCAATATTGACGACGCAAGCTACAATCGTAGCCTGTAGCGGGTTGTATCCATCCTGTTGTAGCGGCGTGTAAAGGTACCTTAAGGGTACCTTTACACGCCGCGACGGCAGGCTGGAAACATCGCGCGACAAGCTACAATTGTAGCTTGTAGCGTCCATATCGCCTGTAGTAGCGGCGTCTGAAGAGGCGACGCTACAGCCGGCGACAGATACATTTGTTTATGGTCTCTGCCCATAAACTTAAGGCAACATCGCCGATTGCAGCGAGCTGTATCGGCGTGTAAAGAAGCAACGGAAGGGAACTCTGGACAGCCTGCTATGTAGCTGCAATGTAGCTAAGGCGTCACCTAGGCTCCGTGTTACCGCGCCCCATGTGCGATCATTGGTGGAAGCTGCTGCGTGCCGATTGGCCCATGCCTCACAGCCCTCCATCTTGGATGAGCTGTCCCTTCAGCACTACACATACGCGCCGTATGCACGATCATACCGTAGTACAATTACGCGGCCCCAAACTTAGGGCAAACCAAACCAAATGGGCACATCCTGTAAACACATAAAGAATAATGCTGGACATAGCGAGACTACACACCTTGAAAATGATGATACTGCCAAAAATAATTTACGTTTTTCGGTGCGTCCCCCTTAAAATGCCAAAACAGGTGATTCATAGACTACAAACTGTTGTCAACAAGTTTGTCTGGGCAGGGAGGACCCCGAGAGTTGCTAGAGAAATTATGTACCGTCCCTTCCACTCCGGGGGGATGGGTCTTCCGAACCTATGGGAATACCACAGGGCTTTGATCCTGGAGGAGGCCAAGTCTTGGTGGCACGCGCCAAAACACCTCAAATGGGCTTCCATTGAAACCGAGGCCCTGGAGGGCGGCTCTTTACGAGATCTCCTGGCGGCCGAATCCATACACCCAGTTGGACGGGCACACCGCCTAGACTCAGCCCAGACCCTCCTCACGTGTTGGAGGACGGTCCCTCGCTCCTGGACGAGGCTTCCTCCGAGTGTCATATCCCTGGACGCTTTGAAATTCCTAATTCCCACGCTCCAGGTGCGGTGGTGGCGGGAGGCAGGCCTATCAACGTTGGAAGACCTTCTGAGAGATGGTCGGATAATCCCTTTTGAGTCCCTGTGTGACTCTCACCCCACATGCCGACCTGCTTTCCTCCAGTACTGTCAGCTGGAGCATTTACTTAGAACAGGCCCTCCTCTCCACAGCCGGGCCCCTGGCCCAGACCAACCAGCTTTAATCAAGTTTGTCTTATCTGACTCAAGCAAGACTAAAGGCATGTCAAAAATTTACAAAGACCTGGTGGGGGCGATTTGATGATAAAACTTCCATATATGAAGACATGGGAGAGAGACCTGGGGTTCTCATCCCCAGTAGAGGACTGGCATGCGGCAGTAGCGGAGTTGGGGCGGGCCACCAGATGTGTCAACCACACCGAAAACCTGAAGAAAATCCACCTTAGGTGGTACATTCCCCCTATTCGGGTGGCACGTTTCTCGAAAAATTTGTCTCCACTGTGCTGGAGGCAATGTGGAGGTCAAGGAAGCTTGGCCCACATGTGGTGGTCTTGCCCCAAACTAGGTACTTTTTGGACTACGGTCACGAGTCTAGTGTCTTCGGTTACGGGGATACGCCAAAATCTCCCCCCACAGCTTCTGATTTTGAACATAGGTCTACAAGACTTTCCCGTGCCAGTTAGGGGTACAGTGGCCTACATTCTCATAGCAGCCCGGCTTTGTTTGGCCGCGAGTTGGAAGGCTCCCTCCCCACCCACCCTACAAGAGGTCATTGGAAAGGTTAATTGGATATTCCAACAGGAGTATTTCCTAGCTTTGGACAAACCCACGAAGTCCTCGGTTAGAAATAGATGGGGACTTCCGGTTCCTGCGCTGCCCCGGATGGCCGCGTGCTGACGGCGCTCCTGAGACCCGGCCGCCTATCCGTATCCATCTAACCGATTGTCGGGCCACCCGCCCCTCATACACACTGGCGGCGACTCCCCGTGGCGTCAGGACCCTAGACCGCTATCTGCTCCGGAGCTCCGGGCAGGAAGACCGCGGGCTGGGGCAGGCCGGACAAGTGGCGGGCGCACCAAACATGGCGGAGGTCGGCGGGACACACAGAGACTCTGAGGCGGAGGACTCGCATCCCGGCGGAGACAGACAGACCCGCAGCACCAACAGCTCCAAACACCGGAGCCACAATCAGGGCACACTGGCAGCAGATGCTCCCGCTATAATGGAGGTATGTGGCAGCGGGGAGGAAAACGCTGATCTCCCTGATAGAGCGACAGGGGGGATGACGAGACCACTAATGGCGGGAGACACATCTACCCAGGCCATCATGGACGTGAAAGCCCTGGCCAGAGAGGTTGCCCCATACCTTACTGCGGACTTGAAATGTATTATAAAAGAGGCTATAGGGGAGGCGATTCTGGGACTACAACAGGTCACATCCCAACAGGGAGAAAGGCTGCAGGAGACAGAAAAGAGGCTAATGGAAGCTGAAGACAGGATCTTAGTGTTAGAGAGGCATGTGGCCACCCTACAAAAACAAACTGCGTATAATGACGAGAAAGTGGACGATCTTGAGAACCGCTCAAGACGCAATAATCTGCGTATGGTCGGTCTCCCTGAAACTTTTACTGGGGAACAATTGGACACTGTGTGGGAAGAAATGCTACCAAAAACTCTGGGTTTCCGTAATCCCTGCAGGGTCGAACGAGCGCACAGAGTGGGCCCCCCCAGAGAGCCGTCTGCTAGTCCCCGACAAGTTATTGCACGTTTTCTTGATTATAAAGACAAGGTGATGATACTGAGGGAATACAAGATGAAGCGTCAACCGCTCATCATACAGGGCCACAAGGTGCGCGTTTATGATGACTATTCCGCAATAGTGGCGCGAAAGCGTAAACTATTTAGCCCGGTATGTTCCCTGTTGTTCAAACAGAACATAAGATTTCAACTAGCTTTCCCTGCCACCTTGAGATTTCGGGACTCTAAAGGCAACATGCAGTCGTTCATTAATAGCAGGGAAGCACTTCGGTTCCTTCAACCGGGCTCTACCTCTACACGAGAGACACCACCGGCCGGGGACTCTCCGCCTCCGCCCCCATCATCATCCTCACCAAGACATGCAGGGACACGACCAACTTATGCTGAGAAAGTGGCGGTATTGATGGATGGTCAAACAGATGAAGAAATGAGTGGGGCAGGGTCCAGCTCCGGCTGGTCACTTGCTCAGAGAAACAGGAAAACTCGAACGGACAAATCTGGCATGACTGGGAGATCCAACTCAACATATCCCACAACCAGAGGGAGGAGACGCTGAGAGACTACACTGTTTTTATTTTTCTACTCCTTGATTATTATCCAGAAACTGGATCTCTACTCCGATTCTGGTGATAATTGGCGATGTGCCTTTGTCTTTCACTCTCCCCTTCTTGCTATCTCTCCCCTTATGTCTCACCACTTTCCATTCTTTTGTCCCTCTTTCTTCCTTGCCTTCCCTTTCCCTTCTTTTTGTCCACTGCAGATACGTCAGGAAACGGTTCCAGGATACAGGCGTTCGAACACCTTTACGGCTTCCGCTGAAGATATATGACTGTTGAGGTTTACTGAACTCTGTCTATATGACTAAAAGGTGGTACGCCTAATTGTGAGAACAGCTACCGTTGCCCTCAGGTGGGAGGGGGAGGGGGAGGGGAGGGGGTCTTGGGGGTTTCAGTCATGACACGACATGCCTATGTGATGGGGTTAATTTGTTGGTATTGAAGACATAAGATGTAGGAGACGGAATTCAGATGTTAGCCTATGATCCATTCGTATGAGAGGGGTATGATGGTCTGGCTCAGGATATACTTCTACACCTTATCTAGGCCGGGGCTAGGAGATTTAGATTTGGGAGCAGAAAAAAGGAAGTCCATACTTAGTTGGGGACGATGGAGATAGAGGAAGAGGTGACAATCATCCTCAGAAGAGGGAAAGGGAGGAAGAAGTTTATGATGTTTTTTGTGTTTTTGGGGTTTACTATGTTCTTTACTGTATCTTATGTTTGTGTCACTGCCACGTCCTCCCTGTACTGCCCGCGTCTGTCCAGTCCAATTGCCCTGCAAATGGAGATAATGATATCTTTTAAAAAAAAACAAACAAACTATCACAACAATTAGTCGATCTGGGTCAGATAGCTATGAATACCGGGAGGCATGAGTTCCTGGAGGGACGGATGCCCATTACGTCTTTCACACATATACCTGGGTTCCAATGGTGCGAATTGTGACATGGAATACCAAAGGTCTAAGATCACCTGGTAAGAGATCTATGATTCTTCGACACTTGAAAAGACTGAAAACTGATATTGCCCTCCTACAGGAGACGCACCTAAGAGATGACGAAGTGTCGTGTATGCAGAAGCTGTGGGTGGGAGAGGCTTGGGCTTCGGGCTCAAGAGCGGGGAAGGCGGGTGTAATGATCCTCCTCAACAAACACCTGGCACATACATTGGTGTCTATCACTAGAGATCAGGAGGGAAGGCAAATACAGGTAGTGCTCCAATTGGGAGACCGGCGACTCAGTATATATAATGTCTATGCCCCCAACACTGCGCGTACAGCCTTCTTTCATGACCTACGTGATACCATCTTACAGGATAAAGAAAGGTTAATCATGGTAGGGGTGACTTCAACGAAGTAGTTTCGGATGACATTGATAGACAGAGGATGTCTGATGGGGTATCTACACGAGGGTCACTACAACAGAGACAGGGACCGCTATCAGATATGTTGACTTATGCACAGGTGATAGATGTGTGGAGGATTTTTCATCCCCAAGACACCGAATTCACCCACTTTTCACATCCTCATTCCTCCTGGTCGAGGATCGACTTACTCCTGGCGAGTAACGATCTATTGCGCCTAATCGAAGAGGTTGAAATAGGGGAACTGGTGATCTCGGACCATAGCCCGGTCTTTGTGAACATACTAGATGCTTTCCCACGAGGCACGGACACAATTTGGAGGTTTCCCTCACATCTGTCATCAATGGGGGGATTTAAAACTCAACTGAAGGAATGGTGGCAGGGTTATGCTCTTGACAACGAGATTCATAAAGATGATCATTGTCTGTTTTGGGAAGCCGGGAAATCGGTGGTCAGAGGACGTTTGATAGCGTATACTCGAACACAGGCGAGACAGCTCAAGGAGAATTATACGACGGCAAGTACGCTTGTGTCCGAGACTTACCACGCTTTTAAACGGTCGCGGACTATGGCTGATAAGGCGACGTGGCTTGCAGCGAAGAGAGATTTTGACTCGTGGGCTGACCTGAGGGAAAAACTAATACGGGGACAGCTAGATGTCGACCTCCACAGACATGGTGACAAAACAGGGCGACTGCTTGCCAATCTTGCGAGGGGCAGACGAAAACCCACGACATTTACAGCACTTAACACGAGAGAGGGGCTCCACACCACTGATCCCAAAGCGATTAACACTATCTTGGGAGATTTTTTTAGACGGTTGTACCACTCAAATGATGCTCCGTCCCAAGAGGGGAGGACATGGCTAGATGAAATACCTCTCACCCCTATCTCAGAGGCTGACTTAGAGCTCCTTAACGCTAAGATCTCTGAGGCAGAGGTGGACGAAGCCATCGGACATTTAGGGAACGGGAAATCTCCAGGCCCGGATGGGTTCACAGGGGAGTTCTATAAAATACTTCGGTCTGAGGTGACTCCGATATTGACGAAATTATTCAATAGGATAATAGAACAACGGAAGCTCCCCGAGACCATGGATTTGGCATACATTAAATTATTGCCCAAGGGTAACATGGGGGGAGAAGACCCTACAAACTATAGGCCGATCTCCCTGATTAATGTAGACCTCAAAATTCTGTCAAAAATTATGGCAGATCGGCTGGCAGAGATTCTCCCGACACTCATAGACAACCATCAGACGGGCTTCATCAAAGGCCGATCAGCAGTCACCAATGTCCGTAGGGCCCTTCTGGTTCTGGACGCAGCGAAGGAGACACCGCCTGGTAAAGGAAAAAGCCCAGCCATGGTCACTCTGGATGCTGAAAAAGCTTTTGACAATGTCAAGTGGCCATGGCTGGGCCAGGTGTTAGATAAGATAGGGTTACAGGGGGGTTTTAGAAACTACCTGCAAGCTCTGTATGCCACACCTAAAGCGAGGGTACACACCCCCGGTTTTCTCTCTCCGATGTTCCCTCTTTTGAAGGGGACTAGGCAGGGGTGTCCTTTATCCCCGTTACTATTCAACCTGGCCGTGGAACCGCTGTCCAGGTATATTAACAGACACAGTTCCTTTGAAGGGGTGAGCATCGGACGAGTGGAAACGAAATCGGCACTGTTTGCCGATGACATTATATTGTTTATGGGAAACCCTATGAGAGATCTGCCTCCGCTGCTGAGAGAAATAGAGCGTTTTGGTGACTTTGCGGGATTCCGACTTAATCGGAAAAAATGTGAAATCCTGTATCTTAAACCCGAGAAAGTGTCGGGGGAGCCTCTGTTATCATTGGGCATTTTAAAGGCGAAAACGCATATTAAATATCTAGGCCTAATGTTGGGACGGTCATCGAGTCAAGTCTATTCCCTAAATTATGCTCCCCTTATTGACAAAATAGAGAAGGAGTTAAAACGATGGGGGGATTGCCTCTCTCACTCCTAGGTCGCTGCCATCTTATCAAAATGGTCAGCTTCGCACGCCTCTTATACCCATTACAGACACTGCCTTTACTCTTGAAACATACGGATGTTAACAGAATAAACAGGGCATTTACAGATTTTATCTGGAAAAGCAGGAGACCTCGGTTAAGACTGGGAACGCTGATGCTCACGAAAGACGATGGGGGCATAAACCTACCCGACATAAGAGGATACAACTTAGCGTGCATGATGAGACATGCAATAGAATGGATTAAGGGGACTAATAAATTTTCGGATGGAATATTAGAGGCAGCATTTTGCGAACCCTGGGATCGATGCTCTCTCCTGCACACGGGGTGGGCATCGCTACCGGCACAAATACGTTCGTCTATAATATTCAAGGATACGATAGGAGCATGGAAAGCGGTGAGGAAAAAGTGTGGCCTCCCTTGGAAAGTGTCGAAACTCCTGAACCCCTGGGCATACCCGGAGTTTCCGATGGGCCAATCTAATATACTATTTAAAGAGTGGGCCCGAAAAGGCATTAAAACCATGGGAGATCTCATGATGATACCTGAACGCCGCTGGATGATGGGGCAGGAGATATTAGACAAGTTTGGTCTCGGGGGAGCCCAGAGCCTTCAATACCTACAGCTGAAACATCATGTCATGGATAATCTAATAGATGCGGCAAAAGAAACTCTTACAAATGTGTGTGATAGACTGGTGGGCATCGACACTTCTCAATTGGGGATCTCCAGCATTTATAGAGAACTTAGGATGTGGCTACTTCCTGGAGGCGCCCCGAAGCTTTTCTCAAAATGGTGCGCCTATATAGAGGAGGAGAGGGTATCTGATGAAATTCTGGAAGGATGGAGTAAAATAAGGCGATACATTTTGGACGAGAGATGGAGGGACTCGCACTTTCGGGTCATCCATGGTACCATTTTTGGCTTCAATATACCACCATCGGCATCAAACCCGAATAGGGTGTTGCACTGTCCAAAATGTAATCTCACTAAAACAGACATGGTGCATGGTCTATGGGGTTGCCCGAAAGTGCAGTCCTACTGGGGCATGGTATCGGACTTGGTACAGAAGTTCTGCGATCATACATTCGAGCTCGCTCCGAGGGTATGGATTTTCCAAAATGTGAATTTACCCAAGGGAGGGGGTGCTAGCATGCATTTCTTACATGTTCTGATATTATTGGCAAAACGTTTACTGCTCACATACTGGCTACGATCGGAGACACCCAATGAGATGGACATACTAGCAGGTTTACGATTGGCGATGGATTTGGACAGACGCGGAGCACTGAGGGACAAGGACATCTTGATTGTCTCTTTCATGAAAAAATGGAGACGTTTTATAGAATTACAATTGTCTGACGACGACATTACAAATGTGATGGCACCTTTTCATGGCACTCCCTGGTACTTGATGCAGTCTTTGGGTCATTCCCTAGGGCGTCTGGCACCGAATTCACCCTTTCAAGGTTAAGCCAGGTAACAGTAGAAGGCGTGGGGGAACGACTGGATGATTATTAGGATTTTTAGTGTCCTTACTGCAAACAGCGGGAGTCCTCACTCCGCCTAGGGCGGGGAGAAGGGCCTAGGATAGTCGGAAGGAGTCGATTGAGAGGGGATGGGGGGAAATTCATGTGGCAGTGGCAAAAACTTCTTTCAGGGATATGCGACATTAGCTTGTCCCATTGTTTTTTCCTTTATTTTCTGTCTATTTTTTGTCATGGTTTTTGTAAGTTTGTTCACTGTTGGAAACAGACGTTAATGTACTATCTCTGTGTACACCGTATTATTGGGCAAATATATGTTCTTCATTGTTATGCTGAAAATGTTGAATAAAAAGGATTTTTTCAAAAAAAAAAGAAATAGATGGGAAGTATGGGCCTCCCACCCGCAAGCCTCCCCAATACCACCGGAGATGCGCCGCCCCTCATATGCCCCTCCTCGGGATGATATCCCCCCCCTCTGCGACGAGGGGGTTTAGCAGTTGATGGAACAGGATATGGCCGTCTCGTTGGGACAGCACAGCCTAACTTATCATGAGATCCGATCGGGTGCCTCTTTCCCTTTTTCCCATCCCTACCCCTCCTATCTGCCCCATGCTTCTCCTCCCACTTACTTCCTTTCTCTCTTTATTATGCCTAATTCCTTTTTGTAAGTGTTTAATCTGTAATACCTCTACGCAACGGCCTGATCCCGTGTTCTGGGGAATCAGACCGTACTTACCTTTCTGTATAATCTGAAACTTTTCTGAATAAAAATTTATTGGTTAAAAAAAGAATAATGCTGGACACAGCGGTCAAGTATGTGTTTCGGACCGGCCTGCCTAATTGAAGAGCAGAGGCCGCATAAAAGTGTCCCTTGAGGGTCTGTGCGCCACTGAAACACTGATGCACGTATACACACACCGCATTAAAGTCGAGTAGTCAGTACACAGCGCACAGGCTTGCTGTACGCATCGCTCTGTGGGTGTCGTACAGTAGGTGCCGCTGAAGTGCTTCGCCCGTGTCACTGCGCGTAGGACTAGTTCAAAAGGTGCGTGACGCGTAAGGTGGCCGTAATGACGTAATTACGCTAGTTTCATTTTCACTCTGCCTGGAATGTGCCTGCCCCTCCTCTGCACACACCATTGCAGTCATGGCGGCAGTTCACCGCGCTGCTACGTGGGGGATGGCTGAACTGCTCATCCTCATAGACTACTGTGACCGGTATGACTATTGGGGTCACCGGCACCACCGTCATCCCCGGCTGCGTAATCGCGCCACTATACGGCGCATTCAGCGTGCACTGCTGACTCGACTCGGGGTGCAGAGGGTCGCCAAAGCAGTGCAGAAAAAGATTGCGGACCTGAAGTCGAAATGTCCAGGCCGCATAATCGACATTCGTGCCAGGCTTGCCAGGCTGCGCGGTGAGTACTTCAGAGGGCCACACATGCTTTGTATTGTATGTAAGCACGACCAAAACCTAAAAGTAGTGGACAAACATCCTATGTACAGTGAGAGGGACACCGGCAGACATGCAATGGGGGACTATATAGTCAGCACATTATAGATAGACTGCCTACACATCTGGCTACAACTAATGTTCATGTGCCACCCAAGATGACTCCACAGTGTAAGATGCTCTCCACACTATTACCACACTAATGCCACATACATACGCCATACAGAATACATGACATCATCCCAGATCAGAACTACAGCAAACACATAGAACAAATATTGAACTGTCCATACATATCATAGGCTATACATTCTGCGGACACATTATTTATTGTTTCTCCTTCTCCAGGTGCTGAAGTTTCAGGAGAGGAGGATCCCCCGCAACCGCATGCAGGTGGCCCACCAACCCCACCGCGGCAAGAGGGAGCTGGCCCACACACACCACCGCCACAAGAGGCAGCTGGAGCAGCCACACCACCGCGGCAACAGCCAGCTGGCCCACCATCCCCACCAGGGAATAGCCCCTCACCAGGGCATGAGGAGGAGGAGGACCCTGATGAGCCAGCGTTGGTGGAGGCAGAGGTGGCCTCGCCTGATCGGCAACCTGATGCTGTGGCGCAACCCCCAAATGCAGCTGCGTTGGCTGTTTATGGCGGTAAGTGATTTGAGTTTGATTAGAGGGGCCGAACACTGTAAGCATTGTAGTTGCTACTTGGGCAATGTAAAAGCTAGGCATTCCTGACATAATGTCATTCACACACTCTTGCAGATGGTGAACGTGCTGGAGCTGCCGGCTGGAGAGTCAGTGCCTCCCCATCACCCCCTGATAGTCGGGATGATGTTGCGCCCGAGGGTAAGTACAATCTTGCTTGTGTGAACCGGACACAAACACCAGAGGTAGGATTCTGAAGTAATGATGTTTTTTCCACACACACAATACAGGTGTACCCACCATGGAGGACGTCGTGAGGGCTCACCACCAGTTTGCCCACCGACTGCAACGGGCCCTACACCGGGGAATAGAGGATCTCACCCGCCTGTCTAACATGGTGGATACCGTCATGCAACATCAAGATGGGCAACATTGAGATGGACCCCCCCGGAAAAAACTTTGCTCCCCTGAACCACAAATGTGTTGTCCTAGTTGGACCTTGAACTTCCAGACGTTGCCTGTTAGGCCTTGGATATGTTTTAGCTTTGTTTTTTGTTTTTGCCCCCGTTGGGCTCTTTTCTTATAGTGTTCCACTATCCCAAAAGGGGGATTGTGGGATGGCCAGCCCTTTGGCCCGAGCACCTATCCTGTCCCACATTGGGACCATCAGGAGTGTGTAGTTACCAGCCCTTTACCTTATGGACCTATCCTGTCCCACATTGGGACCATCAGGAGTGTGGAGTTACCAGCCCTTTACCTTATGGACCTATCCTGTCCCACATTGGGACCATCAGGAGTGTGGAGTTACCAGCCCTTTACCTTATGGACCTATCCTGTCCCACATTGGGACCATCAGGAGTGTGGAGTTACCAGCCCTTTACCTTATGGACCTATCCTGTCCCACATTGGGACCATCAGGAGTGTGGAGTTACCAGCCCTTTACCTTATGGACCTATCCTGTCCCACATTGGGACCATCAGGAGTGTGGAGTTACCAGCCCTTTACCTTATGGACCTATCCTGTCCCACATTGGGACCATCAGGAGTGTGGAGTTACCAGCCCTTTACCTTATGGACCTATCCTGTCCCACATTGGGACCATCAGGAGTGTGGAGTTACCAGCCCTTTACCTTATGGACCTATCCTGGCCCACATTGGGACCATCAGGAGTGTGGACTGCCCAGCCCTTTGTGGAAAGAGGCTTCTGTGTCTTGTTGCAAATGTCGGGCACACATGTATGTAGCAAATAAAATGTTTGGGCCAGTTTTGTTTTGCTCCTTCATGTCACCACAATAATATTTGGGGGCCAAAACATGGACATCCCAAAACTATGTCACCCACCTTACCACAATTCTTTGTCAAAGTGCAACCACATTGCAAAGGAATCTATGGTCGTCCAGCTCTGAGGGCATTGCCCCATATTGTGTGGATTTTGCCAAACTATATTGTGACCAACACCAGTCAGCCACGCTGACCCCCTAAAATCCGAAACCTAAAAAGAAATACCCAAGTGTGTCAGAAAATAAATTTAATAATATTGGTTTGCTAAAGAAACATAAACAAATCATATTCAGCCAGTCTGCTGAGAAGTATCACAAACAATTAAAGAAACACATCAAACAAGGAGTATCCTCCACATGTGAAAGTCCAGAGAGCCAATTCTGTGCATTGGCTACTAGTGTCCTACTTATTCATCCTCTGTTGGCTCTGACAATGCGGCTTCCCCCCTCCTCTCAGGGCAGCCCCGACCTGCCCGAGAACGTCCTGATGTACGACGACGTGTTTGGGGGGGACGGGTGTTCTGTGGCGGGGCCGGTCTTCTCACGGGCCGAGATGGGGCGGCTGGGGAAAGTGGCCATAGAGTGTGTGGCATTGGTGAGGGGATGTGGCATCCCCATTGAAGGGCCCCATCATCGGCAGCATCAGCGGCATTCATGTAGACCCTCAGAAGGATTTTTTTCTGGAGCGGCTCCATCCCTCGCAACCTGTCGCTCATGTAGAGGGCGGTGCTGTCGATGTGGGTCCGCTGTTCGTCCAACAGCACACGTCGGGCCCAGGTGCCCAGCTCCGTCTCTGGTGGTTGAGGACGGCGACGGCGACGGATCCGGGAGCTGGGCCCTGGGTCGGGACCCACATCACTCGCCTCGCCCTCCTGCTCAGCCCCAGATGTCATTGGCTGAGCATCCTCGGCGACAGATTGCTCCGCAATGGAGCCGTCCTCTTCTGGGGCCTGGGGGGGGACAAAAATGAAACCACATTAGTGAAGGCAAGATCCACTCACTACATTGCTAACAGGCCTCTATATAGCACTCCCACACACAGCAAGGCCCCAAACCAAGAATTGAAATTAGGCAAACAGTAAAGCACCAAAGGTTAAATA
The DNA here is from genome assembly GCA_033576535.1 of Allobates femoralis. NCBI lineage: Eukaryota > Metazoa > Chordata > Amphibia > Anura > Aromobatidae > Allobates > Allobates femoralis. Next base: position 366,569,894 of record JARQOC010000001.1, on the reverse strand, counting down.
CCACTACACCAGTAGTTCTCCTGGACACTCACCTCGAAAAGTCCTGGAACTATGCTCAATACAGAATTAGGTGTTTGTCACGGAGCCGTAACCCAATTACTACATGTCACCACAACACCTTGATACTGGGGGCTGTCATGGCCAATGACAGATATTGGCCCACTTTATGTTTGGAGGGTGATTATGATGACAACCCACCCCACATTCAACTACCTCTACCCCACTGGCACCTAAGCCAACACACATGTGTGCCAGCACCATTAACTACATGGTACTATGTGGCTGTTTACAATCAAACCACCATCAATGTAGAAACCCTCACATAATTACCATAAACATAACTATATGTTGTGGAAGATGCAACATTGAACTACGGCTGTAGGCATATAAGTTACAAGGCTCCAAAGTCCTGGAAGGAAGGAGTGAAGATTGATTGAGACCCAAAGGTTTCCCCCAGCAACCATGAAAACATGCAAAAAAGGGTGTTTTCAAGGAATTTGCCAAACACACATGTGAGCTAAACATTGTGGGCCAACACTGTAACACAATTACCCACCTCCTGTGGCGCAGATGGCGATTCTGCCGGGCCTACACGGGACGCAGCAACGGGGCAGTTGGTAGTCGTTCTACGCGAGCCCACCTCGGGCAGGATGAAGGTGAACAGAGGATAGTACCATAGGGTAGGTGATGGTACCTCCTCAGCTCCTGCTCCTGAGCGACGCTGCTGATATTCCCGGTGAGCCCGCAAGAACGACTGCCTCAAGTTTTTAATTTTAAGTGCCACCGCATGCTGGTCCCACCTCCTGCCTACCCTTGGCTCCACCCGATTGGCTAGAGCCACAAGAGTCGTGTAGGCCTGGGCCCTCGCTACCTGATTTTTATATTCAGGCAGCGAGGTGCGCCACAGACACTCGTGCCGCTGATACTCCGTGAGAATCTGGGTGATGAATTCCACAGAACACCTCGGCATCTGGGGATGACAAAACACAACACAAACATACAGTCACTACACCACGCCTAAATAACTTGTTACTAAGCTGGAAACGGATCAACATGCTCCTAAGTTCGGAATATGGGGAATACATGCTGCTATTTGTTTCATTTCGAATTTCCGTGTGTGACCCATGTTCACAATCTCACACCGCTACCGAGTAAAACACATGTCTCCCATTTTTCACAACCTCAAGATATCTGTGTACACAGACATATGGTTCATACATGATTTAAGACACCAATGTACCTATTTCAACACACCTGTACACGTTGTGTGCCTACATACCTCTCGGCCAACATTTGAGCAAACACATTGCGTGCTACCTAGTACCTCTGTACTGTCCAAAATGTTTTACATTAACCCGATGAGAAAGGAGGGCGGGGTGTGTGCGAACAATGCACATACTACATCTAATTAGCACACACATGATCATGTTGGTGTTCATCCATCCCTGGGACTACAATTTCCAAACATGTATCAAACATCCGTGGAATGCATGTGCAAATTAGTCCACCCATGAAATGGTGACGTGAAGGCACGCCAAACATCACACCTTTATCTGTTGGAACCTAAAATAACCACAAAGGTCCTATCTAGACTCACACAAAACAAGTCGTGGCCATACCTGGCTATTGACCTAGCTAGACTAACGTACCCATATGTGTTATTCCAGGAAAAAACTTACATGCCGTCTCAAACCGGCACATACACATATTGCTTAAGCGCCCTGTGAAAGAAGTATCTGCGTTCATGACAATTTCATAGAAACCGCTAAAGATGCTTACCGTCAGAGCAACAGAAGGCAAACAGGACACTAGTAGCTCAATGCACATCGATCTCTGGACAAGGTGGAATGGCCATGTGCCTGACTTTATAGTACGCTAAACCAATCACAGCGTACCCAATTCCGCACATCGTAATGGGACACCTGGGTGCGGAATTAACTGCCGCTAATTGGTGGAGATCGCTGAATCGTGATAGGTTGTCGGGCCTTTAAAAGCTGCGGCTTCCGGCAAACATTACGCTGGTTGGCTAGACCCATTGAGTGAGTATCTGTGGACACACATGGACTTGGCGTTGGGTTGGGTGGGGTGCATATGTTGGTTATTAGCGAGCGCAGAAGCTTGCTTCAGCGGACTATATAGGGGTTTTTATTTTTGGGGACGATATAGTGTACTGTGTAGATATTGAGTCACCATTTTTTATGTGGCTTTACACTTTGGTGGACATATTTTGCTCTGTTTGTTTACAGACCAAAGACTGGAGAATGGCTTTAGGACTGTAGACAGAAATATCTTAATCTTGTCATCTGGATCGTTTTCAGCATGTTGGTTCTTGCCAATGGAGACTCTGTTGAAGAGGGATAGGATCCCACATGGCTTGGAGGTGTGGCGCTCCTGACATAGCACCGATGTGTAGGGCAAATGACACTCTGCTAAACATATGTGACCATGGTTAACCATCCCCACTCATGTGCAATGTGGTTTGGTTCATGTAGGATTCCTCCACCTGGCATATCGGGGTATGTTAGAATGTTTTTTGGAGGCACATTTAAAAGCTTGCAAATTTAAAATAGTGTGTGTGTAATGTGTACAGTGACATTTCTTAAGGACCTTATTGGTGACACATGTCCCTTTGTAACTCACCTAGGTGCAGATGTTTGCCCATGAGACACTCCCATTGAAGTTTATGTAGGGGAGGCCACTATCATTGGCCGTGTTCCATTTGGATTTGGGTGACTACTGGGTGTTTGCCTTCCCTTGCTTCCGGGATGTGTTTTGTGGTCTCCCCAAAGATCCGATCCACTTGGCTATAGTGTTGAATCGAAAACAGGTGTGCTTTGCGTAACCTGCTGACATGGCCACATATTCGTCAATGTACTCATGTTTTTTTTTGGCATCTCCAGGTGCTGATATTGAGGATGCAGAATATCCATGACCGCAATGTTATCGTGGCTCTTGCGTTGGTGGAAGAGCAAATGTGGCTTCAGGATCGGTATGAAAGGTTGATGAGGCGCAGACAGCGGCGGTTGTGGACCCGTGATTGGCTTCTTAGGCGGCAAACCCGGGGACACATGCAGCTGTTGCGGGAGCTGGAGCTTAACTGTCCTGAAGATTACCGAAACTATCTACGTATGTCAGAGGACACTTTCACCTTCCTATTGGAGCGTGTTGGGCCAATGATAGCGCGTCAGGACACTATTATGCGACCAGCAGTATCAGCTGCTGAGCGGTTGGCTATCACTTTGCGGTTCCTGGCTACAGGGCAGTCCATGACATCCCTCACATACTTGTCACGTGTCTCCCTGCCCCTGCTGAGCCGCCTGATCCCTGAAACGTGTTGGGCCATCTGGAGAGCTCTGCAGCCAACCTACCTGAAAATGCCTCTAACCGCCGCAGAATGGCTGGAAGTGGGCCGAGGCTTTGAGACCCGGTGGAACTTCCCCAACTGTGGCGGGGCATTGGATGGTAAGCACGTGAGGATTACCAAACCTGCCAACTCTGGCTCTTTGTTTTTCAATTACAAAGGGTATTGTAGTATAATCCTCATGGCTGTAGTGGATGCGCACTATGATTTCCTCTACGTGGATGTTGGAATGCCTGGTCGAAACTCAGATGGGGGTGTGTTTGCACGCAGCTCCTTGGCAACACTACTAGGGAGTGGTGGGCTAAACTTACCCTCAAATGAGGACACGACCGAACATCTCAACTTTGCGTTTGTGGCGGATGAAGCATTCCCACTTCAGGAACACCTACTGCGGCCATATCCCCAGAGGGCCATTACTTCTGAGAGACGCATTTTCAACTACCGGCTATCCCGGGCCCGCCGTGTAGTTGAAAATGCGTTTGGGATCATGGCAAATAGATTCCAGATTTTTCATACGCCTATACATATGAAACCGGAGTCTATTGACGCGGTAGTGCTGGCCTGCTGTGTGCTACATAACTTCCTGCGTCGTAGGGATAGAGCATCATACACGCCAGGAGGTTATGGAGATTATGCAGACGCTACAACAGGGGAGCTCCGTCCAGGGTCTTGGCGTAATGAGGGCCATGTGATTCTGCCACTCCAGCCGCAGAGCCATGGCCGCACTCGGCAGGAGGCCAGGGCCAGTAGAGAAGCTTACTGCTCCTACTTCAATGGGTCTGGTGCAGTGAGCTGGCAGGACCAGGCCATGTAGTGTGGCTGGTTCTGGGTGTTGTGTTCGCGGTTGCAATGGAGGTGACAGCAGGTTAGCTGCACCCCTTTTCTTTTGTGTTTACCATTTTGGTGAATTTTTGTTTCATTATGTGCCTAATTTTTTTATTATTTTTGGCTTAATTTAGTTAGTTAGTTAGTTGAGGTTTATTTGAAAATTTTGGGGTTTGTGCACAGGTTACATTGTGTGTTCAATTTGATATCCCTGTAATGTGTTTCCAGAATGTCACATGCACTTTAATTGTCCATTTTTGGAAATTTCTGTTTTTTTTTCCATTCTTATCCAAGGTCCCGATCAATGCATTTGAATAAAAAGAGTATGTTGGATCCAAAAGAATCTGTGTGGGCCTAATTACTTGGTGGAGGAGGGCAATATGATGAAGTTTGGGGTGGGGGCCAGGGATGTCATAGCCACCTATTGGCTGGGATTGTGCAGACAATATGTGTGGGTAGCCATTTTGTAGGGCAAGTTTTTACGCCAACAGTGTTTGTGGCCATTGTGCGTACATGAGCCATTATTTTGTTGTAGGCAGAGGTTCCCCTGCACACAGCACATTGATGCTGGACATATTCTTCTCAGGTCTTTGGAAATACACTGTCACACAGATCTTTGACAAGTTGCCTTGGGAGCATTTCCACTACATTCACATCTATGACCAGAAATATTCACACCAGTCAGCCTGTTTTTCCACATAATTAGGCATAGTGGACACATAGAATTTACCCAGCGAACGCACCTACTGTGTGTTGTAAGCCGCTAATGTGTGTCACACAAACGCACCTGATCGCAATCGCCACACGCCGCAGTCACAAGCGCTGATCGTGCGTGACAGGGCAAACACTTGTACTACGTACACATAGGCCGGAACCGCTAATTTTATCCACACTGGGTATGTGACTGGCCACCGCTACAGGGTGACGCTTTGCCATCGGTTTAGATGCATTCGCCACACTCCGCCATGTCACAAGCGCTTATTCCGTGGCACAGTCCGATCACTAGTACGTCACGTCTCGGACATCCGCCCTTCCCGTCCTGACCAATCACAACTCTGTAGTGCTGGCCAATGGTTGTGGTTTGGGCGCGGCGTACAAGACTGTGGCACGCCTATTTGTTTTACGTCCTGCCTTTGTTTCTCCAAGATCGCTCTGTGGTGGCGGCATGTGAATCGGCTACGCTACGCTACAGATGGCTACTTCCGCCACCTGGCGATGTAGCCAGCTATAGATGTAGCGTAGCGTAGCGCACCTTATCGCGGCGTGTAAAGATGGTGCGTTGACCGTTTGTAGCCGTTCGGGCGTGCTCGTGCACGCGAAGTAGCGCGATGTTTCCAGCCTGCCGTCGCGGCGTGTAAAGGTACCCTAAGGGTACCTTTACACACGGCTACATTTGTAGCTTGTCACCAGGTAACTTACTGGTTGCAGTGAAATCATGGAGACATGATTCCATTTGTACACAGCAACAAGATAGAACCATGTATCCATGATTTCACTGCAACCAGTAAGTTACCTGGTGACAAGCTACAAATGTAGCCGTGTGTAAAGGTACCCTAAATGATACTGGTCACATTAAAGCGAGTGCATCTCATTACACTCGGATTGCGAGGGAAATGCAAGTTCAGTCGCAGCATGCTGCAATTGAACGCGATTTCCCCGTGCGAGTGGCCAATGTAAGTATATGGGTGCGAGAAAATCTCGCACCCTTAAAGCACACTGTGTGATAGTCGCACGCGTGTGCTTTAAAAATCACTTCAAACTCAGCAGATGTCAAAGCCGTGGAGTTTGAATTTGCCGGTTTCCCGGTACAGTAAGCAATCATTTTAAAGCTGTGCTGGTGTATCAGCACCGTGGCCAGCGCACAGCTTTAACCAGCTATGCACTGTAATAACACCGTGAATTTCAGAACCATGGACAGAGGCTGTCATTGTATGCTCTTAGCCTACAGTACCATGGATAGCTCCTCAGTGCAGGAGCTGCTGGCAATTACAGTAATTTACTGTTTAGCAGTAAATGCCAGCTTTACAGAATAAAGGGCATTAACCCCTGCTGACCTAGTGTGTGATGTCAGCATTTGTCCAGGGAGTGTGGACATACCTGGACACAAACTGGCACCACACAAAAATGGGGTTTACCCTGCAGAAACTGGCTTATTAGCCACATCTGCAGCCTCTGTGCTGACATGCCGCACATTAGCACATTAATATGCACATTAACCCCTGGAAATTAAAAATGTGGACAGCGGCTGTGTTAATATGAATGATTTTTCCCCACTGCTGTGACAACAGGGAAAGGTGATTGCTTACTGTAACGGGAAACTGGCAAATTAAAAAAAAAAGCCGGTAAATGCTGTTCGTGGACCTGAAGTTTGCTTCAGGACTGTGGACAGCAACACACTGACACGCACTCACGCAGCACACTCACATGCATACAGCCATGCACACTCAGCCACACGCACCACACTCGCACCACAGTGACACAAAGCACGCATTACACTCGCATCACTGTCGTGCATCACACACGCTCAGTGTTTGATGCATGACAGTGTGCCTTTAGCCTTATTAACATTGGTCAGAGTGCAAGATTTTCATGCATTGCACTCATCCGATTATTACACCAGTGTGTCAGAGAATGTATGTGAATTAGAATCCTAATCTGCTTTCGTTTATTTTTTAGTTCGGCCTGCCCAGAGAGGACCTCGCCCTCGACAAAAGTAAGTACGAAACATGACCATCATTCTGTTATCTTTACATTGTAGTGTGTGGCTAGGGTCACACTAGCGTCAGCCTTTTGTCTGACACTTCCGTTTAATACTTAGAATTTTGCAGCCTGAGTGCATAGCATTAATGTGGTGTAACGCTGTGTTCAGGCTGCCTATAGGTCCCTATGGTTACCAGGGTTCCAGCGCAGCCGGCCGCTTGGTACAGAAGGACCGGATATGCGCTTTTGCTGAGCACACAGGAAATGTAGATTAATTTAATAGATTAAATATTCCTCCAGCAAAGAGAGGGCTCTGGAGAATTTCTAAAAAAACGACTCATTTATAAAAAACATGTAAAAAATACAAAGAGAAAGAGAATACAAAGAGATGAGAGAAAAAAAAAAAATGATGTTTTATAACAAAGAGGAGGATTCAAATTCCCCTATTTTTATTTAGTTATTTACCGTATATACTCGCGTATAAGCCGAGTTTTTCAGCCCAAAAATTGGGCTGAAAAGTCCCCCCCTCGGCTTATACGCGAGTCCCTGTATACTGTATACAATGTATACAGTATACAGTCCCCCCCCCAATTCAGTAAACAGGCCCCCCTTGGGTAGTAATCCTGTAAAGGAAGATATTAGTATACTTATCCCTCCGCTGTCCCGCTGCCGCCATCGCGCTCTTCCGTCTTCATCCAGCGTCTTCCGGCTTCCTCCGATGGTCGCAGGCAATGACGTCATTGCCTGCGCGACAGAGGAGGAAGCCGAAAGAAGACGGAAGACGCTGGATGAAGATGGAGGAGCGTGATGGCGGCGAGGCAGCGGGACAGCGGAGGGATAAGTATACTAATCTCTTCCTTTACAGGATTACTACCCAAGGGGGGGCCTGTATACTGATATGGGGGGGCTGCATATACCTCTGGGGCTGCATATACCTCCTGGGGCTGCATATACCTCCTGGGGTTGCATATACCTCTGGGGCTGCATATGGGGCTGCATATACCTCTGGGGCTGCATATACCTCTGGGGCTGCATATGGGGCTGCATATACCTCTGGGGCTGCATATGGGGCTGCATATACCTCTGGGGATGCATATACCTCTGGGGCTGTATATACCTCTGGGGCTGCATATGCCTCTGGGGCTGCATATGCCTCTGGGGCTGCATATACCTCTGGGGCTGCATATACCTCTGGGGCTGCATATACCTCTGGGGCTGCATATACCTCTGGGGCTGTATATACCTCTGTGGCTGCATATACATATGGGGCTGCATATACCCCTGGGGCTGCATATACCTCTGGGGCTGCATATGGGGCTGCATATACCTCTGGGGCTGCATATACCTCTGGGGCTGCATGTACCTTTGGGGCTGTATATACCTCTGGGGCTGCATATACCTCTGGGGCTGGATATACCTCTGGGGCTGCATATGCCTCTGGGGCTGCATATGGGGCTGCATATGCCTCTGGGGCTGCATATACCTCTGGGGCTGTATATACCTCTGGGGCTGTATATACATATGGGGCTGCATATACCCCTGGGGCTGCATATACCTCTGGGGCTGCATATACCTCTGGGGCTGCATATGGGACTGCATATACCTCTGGGGCTGCATATACCTCTGGGGCTGTATATACCTCTGGGGCTGCATATATCTCTGGGGCTGTATATACCTCTGGGGCTGCATATGCCTCTGGGGCTGCATATGGGGCTGCATATGGGGCTGCATATATCTCTGGGGCTGCATATACCTCTGGGGCTGTATATACCTCTGAGGCTGTATATACCTCTGGGGCTGTATATACCTCTGGGGCTGCATATACCTCTGGGGCTGCATATACCTCTGGGGCTGCATATGGGGCTGCATATACCTCTGGGGCTGCATATACCTCTGGGGCTGCATATACCTCTGGGGCTGCATATACCTCTGGGGCTGCTGTATACTACCACTGGGGCTGCTGCTGTATATACCATTGGGGCTGCTGCTGTATACTACCACTGGGGAGGCTGCTGTATACCTCACTGCTGGGGGTTGTATACCTGTGCTGGAGTCCACCCTCGGCTTATATGCGAGTCAATAAGTTTTCCCAGTTTTTGGGGGCAAAAGTAGGGGGGTCGGCTTATACACGGGTCGGCTTATACACGAGTATATACGGTATCTAAGAAAGTAATTGTCATGTTTTATATAGAATCTGTTTTTAGTTTACTAGGTACAATTTTAGGCTACGTTCACACATTGCATATTTTTGCCGCGCTTTTTTACGCGCGCTATTCAAAAATACGCAATGTGCCTTGTGTCTGCTAGCAAAGTGAATGGGAAATTCACTTTGCCGTTCAGACACTGCGCAAAAATACACAGTGCGTTTATGGGAGAAAAAGCAGCTGCGTAAAGAATTGATATGTCAATTCTTTAAGCAGCAGCGCCTGCATTTTCTCCCATAGGGGCAGATGCTGCTCGATCTGATGTCACAGAGGGGGAGCAAGAATCCTGCTTCCTCTCCCCTCTGTGCCATGTCTGCCGGCCCCCATTTATTTTGCAGTGTATTAATATACACTGCGAAATCAAAATTAAACAAAGACAGAGGTATGAAAAATAATAAAGAATTCATACTTACACTTTCTGACGTCTTTTCGCAGTCTCTGGTGCAGAGGCAGGCGAAGTATAGTCCTGCCAGGACCTGCCGTGATGTCAGAGTGACGTTCCGGGTGCTGATTGGCCGCTCTCGGTCATGTGATACGTATCACATGACCGGAACGCCCTCTGACATCACCACAGGTCCTGGCAGGACTATATTTCGCCTTGCCTCTGCACCGGAGACTGTGAAAAGGCGTCGGAAAGGGTAAGTAGGAATTCTTTATTATTTTTCATACATTTGGCTTTATTTAATTTTGATTTCGCAGTGTACATTAATACACTGCGAGATCAAATTGGGGCGGTCACATATAGCACAGAGGGGAGGAGGAACCAGGATTCTTCCTCCCCCTCTGTGACATCAGATCTCCCCCAGTCCGTTCACACACAGAACGCTGCGTTCTCTGAGGATGCGCTCTTGGTGCAGTTTTGCATCAAAAGCGCTTCCTCACAAATACTCTGTGTGTGAACGCAGCCTAAATTTGTCAACAGTATTTTTCAGAAAGTTTGCAGGACACATGTTGCCTTGTATCCCCAGCCTTATTCAGACGTTTATGTCACTGAACCCTTGTGTTAAGGCACCTTTACACGGGTCAATGTTGTGAACGATGTTGTTAGCGATCTCATTCACGAGCGATCGCCAACAATATCGTTCAGATCGCTGGTGAGCTGTCACACAGGCAGACTCACCAGCGATCAGGACCAGCGAGATGCTGGTAACCAAGGTACACATCGGGTTACTAAGCGCCGGGCTGCGCTTAGTTACTCGATATGTACCATGGTTACCATTTCCCAGCATAGGCTGTACTGCTGGGAGATCGTTCCGCTCTTCACACAGACTGAGGCAGCAGGTTGTTTGAGTTGAAGTTGACAGGTTTATCAACATGGTTGATAAACCTGTCAACTCCGACTTGAACAACTATCGTTGTTGAATCGTTAGTTTACACGCAACGAGTCAATATTGATGTAATTTCAACATCGTTCCAGACGTCACTTTTGAACGATGTCGGGAACGATGTTGGAACCGTGTAACGGTACCTTCACTTTTGTTATTAATCTTCTATCTTGGAAGGTGGTAATGCTGATGGTGGTCACCTCAGGTCTCCTGTCTTTGGTGTTTGCTTTCCAGTTGGCTACTTTTAGCTTGAGTTCTCCTTTTTACTTGACCAGAAGGCAGATACTGAGGCACATTTGTCAAAACGGTCTAAGGCTACAATCACACAGTGTTTTTGCTGTGTTTTCTGAGGATCCATTTTTGGTGATCCTCACAAAGTGCAGCATTCTGTGTGTGAATTTATGCTGCTCTCTTACTCACCTTGTTGCACTCCCTCAGTGACCACCGACGATGCCTTTTCAACCTCGGAGGCCACAGCGTCGCTACCTCTTGCACCTTGTAGCCAGTCATCTGACCGAGTGACGTTGCTCAGTCACATGGTGCTGCCCAAGGTCTTCCACACATCCTGCGACCTCCATATGAGGGTAGATCACCAGGGGAGCGCGCCGAGGTTAGTAAAAAGTGTAGCAGAATTACGCCAGAAAATTGACATGTGACTTCTTTTACAGATCTACTTTTCAGCCAATAAGCAGGTCTGTAAAAAGCGTAGTATCTGAATGCCAAATAGTGAAATGCATTGACTTGGCTGGTACAGTCAACATCAATGCTTTTCAATGCTTTCCACTGCAAATAGCGGATCATTACAAAGTGGACCATTAACGGTGAAGTTACGCACCATGACAGCGCGTAATAGTTGCCTGAATGGTTTAGCATCAAAGTAAAGTAGTTGTGCCCCTATGGCTTGGATAGTCAACCAACATGTGGTATATGGTACCCATGTATGGTTAAATGCTACCAGGGGTTTGAGGTTTTATTGTTCCTTAATGGTCACTTGTGAAATACTGCCAGTTCAATTTTGGAGCTTTCGCTCTGTGGAGAGTTGGTGGCACAGTGGTGGGTGTTGACACCTCAGTGTCTGAGCCTGGAGTGACCTCACCTGTTGCGTCTCCAAGCATTATAAATAAAGATTCATCTAAAGCAGTGGTGGGGAACGTCCGGCCCCCGGGCCGGATGCGGCCCGCCACGTTATCTCATCCGGCCCGCCAGGGCCGGAACGACAGCTAGGCGATCGACCGCCGCCCGGCCCTGGCGAGGAGAAGCTGCGGCAGCTAGCTAGCGGTGGGCGCCGCCATGTTCTTTGTGGCTGGCGCCCACTAACTGTACAGCCGGTCAATAGAGGTTGAGACCTCTACACAATGGCCGCGGTCTCCAATTAGCCGCGGCCATTTTGTTGAAGTCTCAGCTTCCACCGAGCGGCTGTACTGTTAGTGGGCGCCGGCCACAAAGAACATGGCGGCGCCCACCGCTAGCTGCCGCAGGCCCGCAGCTACTCCCCGCAGGCAGCGTCCTGCAGATGTGCCCTCCGGGCTCCGGCACCCCTGCTCCACATCCACAGCTCAATGGTAAGTTTTGCTGGAGGCTGTGGGGGAGGCTGTGAGGGAGGCTGTGAGGGAGGCTGTGAGGGAGGCTGTGGGGGAGGCTGTGAGGGAGGCTGTGAGGGAGGCTGTGAAGGAGGCTGTGAGGGAGGCTATGAAGGAGGCTGTGAGGGAGGCTGTGGGGGAGGCTGTGGGGGAGACAGGGAGGCTGTGGGGGAGGCTGTGAGGGAGGCTATGAGGGAGGCTGTGGGGGAGGCTGTGAGGGAGGCTGTGAGGGAGGCTGTGAGGGAGGCTGTGGGGGAGGCTGTGGGGGAGACAGGGAGGCTGTGGGGGAGGCTGTGAGGGAGGCTATGAGGGAGGCTGTGGGGGAGGCTGTGAGGGAGGCTGTGAGGGAGGCTGTGAGGGAGGCTGTGGGGGAGGCTGTGAGGGAGGCTGTGAGGGAGGCTGTGAAGGAGGCTGTGAGGGAGGCTATGAAGGAGGCTGTGAGGGAGGCTGTGGGGGAGGCTGTGGGGGAGACAGGGAGGCTGTGGGGAGGCTGTGAGGGAGGCTATGAGGGAGGCTGTGAAGGAGGCTGTGAAGGAGGCTGTGAGGGAGGCTATGAAGGAGGCTGTGAGGGAGGCTGTGGGGGAGGCTGTGGGGGAGGCTGTGAGGGAGGCTGTGAAGGAGGCTATGAAGGAGGCTGTGGGGGAGGCTGTGGGGGAGACAGGGAGGCTGTGAGGGAGGCTGTGAGGGAGGCTATGAAGGAGGCTGTGAGGGAGGCTGTGGGGGAGGCTGTGGGGGAGACAGGGAGGCTGTGGGGGAGGCTATGAGGGAGGCTGTGAAGGAGGCTGTGAAGGAGGCTGTGAGGGAGGCTATGAAGGAGGCTGTGAGGGAGGCTGTGGGGGAGGCTGTGAGGGAGGCTGTGAGGGAGGCTGTGAGGGAGGCTGTGAAGGAGGCTATGAAGGAGGCTGTGAGGGAGGCTGTGGGGGAGGCTGTGGGGGAGACAGGGAGGCTGTGGGGGAGACAGGGAGGCTGTGGGGGAGGCAGGGAGGCTGTGAGGGAGGCTGTGGGGGAGGCAGGGAGTCTGTGAGGGAGGCTGTGGGGAGGCAGGGAGGCTGTGAGGGAGGCTGTGGGGGAGACAGGAAGGCTGTGGGGGAGGCTGTGGGGGAGGCAGGGAGGCTGTGAGGGAGGCTGTGGGGGAGACAGGGAGGCTGTGGGGGAGGCTATGAAGGAGGCTGTGAGGGAGGCTGTGGGGGAGGCTGTGGGGGAGACAGGGAGGCTATGAGGGAGGCTGTGAAGGAGGCTGTGAAGGAGGCTGTGAGGGAGGCTATGAAGGAGGCTGTGGGGAGGCTGTGAGGGAGGCTGTGAGGGAGGCTGTGAGGGAGGCTGTGAGGGAGGCTGTGAAGGAGGCTGTGAGGGAGGCTGTGGGGGAGACAGGGAGGCTGTGGGGAGACGGAGGCTGTGGGGAGGCAGGGAGGCTGTGAGGGAGGCTGTGGGGGAGGCAGGGAGGCTGTGAGGGAGGCTGTGGGGAGGCTGTGGGGGAGGCTGTGAGGGAGGCTGTGAGGGAGGCTGTGAGGGAGGCTGTGGGGGAGGCTGTGGGGAGACAGGGAGGCTGTGGGGGAGACAGGGAGGCTGGCCCCCCGTGTACACGTGTGTCGTGTGCCTCAGGCCCCCGTGTACCCGTGTGTCGTGCGCCTCTGGCCCCCATGTACCCGTGCGCCTCTGGCCACCTTGTACCGGTGCGCGAATTTATACGGCCCGCGAATGATATTCTAAATTTCCAAATGGCCCTTTGCAGAGAAAAGGTTCCCCACCCCTGATCTAAAGGCACAGTTACACGCAACGATGTCATGAACGATATTGCTGAAACATCACGTGTTTGGAGTCGTTCAAATGATATCGTTAGTACGTCGTTCAATGTGAAACTGAGAAACGACTGCGATAAATTGTTGAATCGTTGATCGCAGATTTGAGAACATGTTCTCAAATCAGACGATCTGCGATCAGCCAGCCTGGTGCATCGTGCAGTGTGACACCGCGATCACGATGTGTTGAACGACTTCGCCCATTCACCACAATGAACAAGGATCATTCTCTGGGTTGTGCGAACGATCACTGCACGCAACATCGCTGGTGTGTCGTGTACGATATGTATAAGTGTGACATCTTACCAACAATGTCTAAACGATGTCCTCAACGACCGCGCGCCCCGGATCGTTAGTGAGATCCCAACGACATTGAAGAATGTAACGGTACCTTTAAGCATATCTTCAACTACAACCAGTGGCAAAAATTATGGAATCACCTGGCTCCGAAGATGTTCATTCAGTTGTTTAATTTTGTAGAAAAAAAAGCAGATCACAGACATGGCACAAAACTAAAGTCATTTCATATGGTAACTTTCTGGCTTGAAGAAACACTAAAAGAAATCATGAGAAAAAAATGTGCTAGCCAGTAACGGTTACTTTTTTAGACCAAGCAGGGGGATAAATTATGGAATCACTTAATTCTGAGGAAAAAAATATGAAATCCTGAAAAACAAACACACAAAAGAACACTCCAATACATCACTAGTATTTTGTTGCACCACCTCTGGCTTTTATAACAGCTTGCAGTCTCTGAGGCATGGATTTAATGAGTGACAAACAAGTACTCTTCATCAATCTGGCTCCAACTTTCTCTGATTGCTGTTGCCAGATCAGCTTTGCAGGTTGGAGCCTTGTCATGTACCATTTTCTTCAACTTCCACCAAAGATTTTTAATTAGATTGAGATCTGGACTATTTGCAGGCCATGACATTAACCTTATGTGTCTTCTTGCAAGGAATGTTTTCCCAGTTTTTGCTCTATGGCTGGATACATTATCATCTTGATAAATTATTTCATCATCCCCAAATATCCTTTCAATTGATGGGATAAGGAAAGTGTCCAAAATTTTAATGTAAACTTGGGCATTTATTGAAGACTAGATGGCGGCCCAATTCTAAAGAATCGGGTAGTCTAGAATCCATATATAGTTTATTTACTAATAGTTAGGGGAGTGAAATGAATAGTTAGGCGGGTGAAATGAATTGTGTGTATACAGGCGGCTCAGTGGGTAGCAGAGTATACGGTGGCTCAGTGGCTAGCACTGCGCGGTGGCTCAGTGGTTAGCACTGCGCGGTGGCTCAGTGGTTAGCACTGCGCGGTGGCGCAGTGGTTAGCACTGCACGGTGGCTCAGTGGTTAGCAGTGAGTGCGGTGGCTCAGTGGTTAGCAGTGAGTGCGGTGGCTCAGTGGTTAGCAGTGAGTGCGGTGGCTCTGTGGTTAGCAGTCAGTGTGGTGGCTCCGTGGTTAGTAGTGAGTGCGGTGGCTCAGTGGTTAGCAGTGAGTGCGGTGGCTCAGTGGTTAGCAGTGAGTGCGGTGAGAGTGGTCAGCGCAGCGCCGTGGGCAGAGTGGTCAGCGCAGTGCCGTGGGCAGAGTGGTCAACGCAGCGCCGTGGGTGGTCAGCACACACATACACACACTCCGCTATACTTACCACCGGCCCTGCGTCTCCCCCGCTGCCTGGATCATTAGTCGACATGTCGCCGCCCCCGGACGACTGGATCCAATATGGCGTCTGGGAAGTCTGGCGAGACTCCCGGCCGCCATCTTGGACAAAGTATGTCTCCGCCCCCGGACGACTGGATCCAATATGGCGTCCGGGAAGTTTTCACCGGACGCAGGGCCGATGGTAAGTATAGCGGAGTATGTGTGTGTGTGCAGACAAAGTGACGGAAGTGCGGACAAAGTGACAGAAGTGCGGACAAAGTGACGGAAGTGCCTTGGGCTTTTATATATTAGATACACACACATTATATGTACACACATGCGGTGTCGGTGATACCGGAGGCCGCACACCGGACCGGAGTGTGGGAGGGGCCAGCTCCCGGATGGGGAGGACGCACACCGGGCTATGTGCAGGACCGCGGCGACGGGCACACTGAGTATGTGCGGGGCCACGGCGCGGGGCACACCGGGCTCTGTGCAGGGCTGTGTATGTTTGCCCGAGTGTGTTTGTGTGTGTGTGTATGTGTGTGATGTTCGGATGGTGTGTGTGCACTGTAGGGGCGGCCGTAAGCGTAGCGGGCTGTATGAGTCCCACTCCCGCTTACGGCCACCATCTTGGTTCACCCTGAACGGGTGTAGGGCTCCAGTGACGTCACGTACCGATGACAAAGTAACGGAAGTTCTGGCCAAAGTGACGGAAGTGAGCTTGGGCTTTTATATATTAGATGTAATGACAGCCATCTCCCAGTGCCTTTACTTGACATGCAGTCCCATATCATTAATGACTGTGGAAATTTGCATGTTCTCTTCAGGCAGTCATCTTTATAAATCTCATTAGAACGACACTAAACAAAAGTTCCAGCATCATCACATTGCGCAATGCAGATTCACGGTTCATCACTGAATATGACTTTCATCCAGTCATCCACAGTCCATGATTGCTTTTCCTTAGCCCATTGAAACCTTGTATTTTTTCTGTTTAGGTGTTAATGATGGCTTCTGTTTAGCTTTTCTGTATGTAAATCCCATTTCCTTTAAGTGGTTTCTTACAGTTTGGTCACAGACATTGACTCCAGTTTCCTCCCATTCGTTCCTCATTTGTTTTGTTGTGCATTTCCTGTTTTGGAGACATATTGCTTTAAGTTTGCGGTCTTGACGCTTTCATGTCTTCCTTGGTCTGCCAGTATGTTTCCTTTAACAACCTTCACTTGTTGTTTGTATTTGGTCCAGATTTTAGACAAACCTGACTGTGAACAACCAACATCTTTTGCAACATTGCGTGATGATTTACCCTCTTTTAAGAGTTTGATAATCCTCTCCTTGGCTCCAACACAAGAGATGTCAATTGAAGCAATGATTCATGTCAGTCCACTTGGTGCAACAGCTCTCCAAGAAGTGATCACTCCTTTTTTTTTTTTTTTTTGTAAATCAGATATTTTTATTAAACCATTCACTTATTAACATCATGTGTTTGAAAGTAACAATCCAGTATTTTATACATTTACATGAATAATACCCCACCGCTAAAACAAGATTCCCACCCTCCGCCCCCTTCCTCATAGACAGTTTAATCCATGCCTGTTATTTAGGTAATACTATTGTACAGTCCAACCCATAATGTCCATCTATATAATCCTTCATACAGTCTGATTTTAATAGAGATCCAGCAACATACACTAGAAGCATATGAACTTATCATGAGTACGATTGCAATTGCACCCCGTCCTACTCCAGCCTCAACCACGGATCCCAGAGTTTTTCAAACATTGTAAGGGCATCTCTCCGTCGGTATATACATTCTTCTGTGTGAATAATAAACTTGACCTGTTGCAAATACTCCACCCTAGAGGGGGGGCTCGGACCTGATCCACCCTCTGGCTATCACTTTCCTTGCAACATATAGCAGCCTTGCTACCGCTATCTTCCGTGTATTCGTGACTCCAATCTCCTCAACATATCCCAACACACATACAATTGGCCTCCTTGGGACCACACAGTCATATCGTCCCTCAATCAGATTAATCACCACCATCCAGAAAGCTTGCAACCTCGGACACTCCCACATCATATGTAACACTTCCGCACCCTCTTGCATACACCTCGGACATTCAGAGGTACTCCTCACACCAATTGTATACAAAAACTCCGGGCATCTATTGTCACGGGTGGCACGGATGACAGGGTGGAGGCCACGCGCAGACGATCCCAGCGGTTGGCCCACCAGCCATAATGGTGGAGGATGGTCCGTCTCTTTCAGGAGTATTTACCTTCTGTGTTGATGGAAAGAAGGTGTGATGAGATCTCTCTATTATGGGGAGACGGCTGTGAAGGTCTTGCGCTCGGTCTGGTTTTATCCACTAATGTTGTAGGTCACTAGGACCCAGCAGACTCCTTCCACCTTTATAAGGAGGTTCATTACCCTTCCTCGGTGCAGGTGATAGTTCCTTGTGCACACTTTATCCTTGCTCCAGCAGAAGCTGAGATGGTGGAGGTTGCTGTGTTCTGCTGTCAGATAAGTGTTTCCTTTTCCCAAATGTCTGTCTTCCCTGGTGTTTGTCTTTAGTTGATAGTGGAGGGGTCTAGTGAACCTCTCCATCTGATCCTTAGATAAGATAGATCTAGGATCAGAGAGGGACGAGGTTCGTGGTCGGCGACAGTTGAGGAGACTGTATAGGGACGTTAGGGCAGACAGGGTCAGCTCTAGGAAGTCTAGGGGTCACCGTCTCCTTCTTGTGCCCTTAGCATTAGGGACTCCTGATCCCCCCCCCGTCGTTATCCTACGCTGGGTGTCTTCCCCACTCCCAGCGTGACATCTATAGGCTCTATGCACCAAGTAAAGCTGAGACAGCCTACCAGGTTCACTCAGGGACAATTTTGGACCATAATCCAGTATAGTATCCCATACGTCATCATCGATGGCGCCCACTTTTTCCCGTTTAGCTCTTTCCCGTATAGGATGTTGCAACAAGTACGCGTGTAGAAGAGCTCCATACACTGTTGAAATAACCTCTCGTGTGCCCCCTTCCATACAGATATAGTCCAGGACAATGTTCTTCTGCACCTCTAAATCACTAATTTTCGCCAGTCTCCCATAAGCATGTTGAACTCTGAGGTACAAAAAGCCATCTGTTACCGGAATTGGGAATTCCTCCCTCAAAGAATCAAACGACCGGAGAGTCCCATGTTCCACAAACTTCCATACATATTCAAGAACCATACTCCTCCAGGACTTATGGACCCCCAATTTATGGATCTCTACCAGTTTTTTGTTTCTCCAGATCGGAGTGTACTTTGTTACTCCATTGACCACCCTCAGCCGCTTAATCTTTGACCACATCTTTTGCACCAGGTACAGGGTGGGAAGCCCTCCCCTGGGAAGCCTTCCCCCCAAAAGACCAAAATCTCCAGACTTTGCGTCAACGGAGTTTTCTTCGTCAAATTCTCCAATATCGTCTTTGACGTACTCCCCTTTTCCTTAGTAGCCCATCCCCGTATGTGCTGGCTCTGTGACGCCAGAAAATAGATCCACGAGTTGGTAAAGCAATGCCCCCTTCTGACTTCATCCTCTGCAATATTTCCAGTTTGATTCTTGGTTGACCACCCCCCAGACCAAATCTCTAAATATAGAATTTAGTCTCTGGAATAGTCCCCATGGGAGCCACACAGGTGAATTATGAAACACGTACAGGACCTTGGGCATGAGTTTCATCTTTACCGGGTTTGCCCTCCCCACTACCGAGAGACGCAATTTACACCAAACCTGGGCCTTATCTTTCATTTTAACCACCAACGGGTCCACGTTTAGTTTAATATAGTGTGTGACTGGCAGGGCAACGTATTCCCAAATACTTAAACTGACTCACTACCTTCAATTTAGTACAGCCCATAGTACCAGTTCTTCCAATCTTTCCCGGTCAATCATCATTAGGGTAGATTTGTCCCAGTTAATCTGTAAACCCGACACGTCTCTGAGCCTCTCAATCAATGCTACCGCCACGCACAATAACTCCAAAGGATCCTGCAAAAACAGAAGCACATCATCCGCATAAAGTGCAATTTTTTCCTCTACAGGGCCAAACTTAAACCCTACTACTTCTACCGCCCTCCTAACATATACCGCCACTGGTTCTATTCCAATGGCAAACAACAAAGGAGAAAGGGGGCAACCCTGCCGGATCCCCCTAGTAAGAGCAAACTTCGCTGACCTTTCTCCATTCACCCTAACACGAGCCACTGGGGAGGAATACAGCAATTTCACCCAATCGATAAATGCTTGCCCAAAACCCATTCTCTCCAATACTGCTCATATATAGTCCCATTCCACGCTGTCAAACGCTTTATGAGCATCCAGTGACACCACCGCCCGACACCCTGCGTTATCTGCCAGTAGTTGCATATTCAAATATAACCGTCTTAAGTTAATGGCCGTTGACCTATTTGGCATAAAGCCAGACTGATCCGGATGGATCACATCCGTGACCACCCCCGTCAGTCTTTGTGCCGAAATCTTCGCCAGCAATTTAGCATCAACTGATAGCAGCGAGATGGGCCTATACGATTCAGCTCTCTGCCTATCCTTATCTTCCTTTGGTAAAACTACAGTGGTGGCCTCTCTCATAGATTCTGGCAGTCTTCCCTCTTCAGGTGTCTCCCGAAACACTTGACACAATCTAGGCAACAAGAGTTCTCGCAATTGTTTGTACACCTCTACAGGCAATCCATCTTCCCCAGGGGCCTTAGCATTTGCCATGGACGACAACGCCTCTTCCAGCTCTTCCACCGTTAAGGGTTTTCCCAGATTAACTGTCTCCTCAATTCCAATTTGTTTAATATTTACTTCCTCCAAATACAGCATAATGTCTTCCCTAGAGGTTGAAAGCCTGGAAGTGTACAAATCCGCATAAAACCGCTTAAACACTTCAAGTATATCCTCCGTTTCGTCCACCAATCTACCTCCTTCGTCATATATGTCATACACATATGCCAAATCCCTCTGATCCGCCGCCACCACTGAAAACAGGTGACCCACCTTTTCACCTTCTTCGAAAAACGACACTCTCTGAAATTCCTGCCTCTTTTTTACTGCAGCTAAATGTACCCTGTCTACTTTTTCCTGGGCTTTCTTCAATTCATTTTGTGTCTCTGGAGTGGGAAGGTTCACCGCGTCACATTCTGCCCTCCTCAGTGCATCCATCGCCCCCTGCTCCTCCCTCCTTGATTCAGATTTGCACCTAGAAATATCTCTTATTAACAAACCTCTCAGGAAGGCATTCATGGTATACCATATAATCTCAACAGACGCACTCCCATTGTTTTCTTGAAAAAACACCTCCACCTCTCTCTTAATGTTCTCCATATCGATCAATTTCAGCCACGCTGGGTGTACCCTTCACTCCCTTGTACGAGCTACACTTCTCCCTCTAAATTTAATACAGACTTCTATAGGTTTGTGTTCTGACACTACTCTGGGTAGATATTCCGTCCTATTAATTATGACATCCAAATAACTATTGCCCAATGTCATATCCAGCCTCAACATTGTATTATGTGACGTGGAAAAGCATGAGTAACATTTCACAGTTGGGTTCCTAACTCTCCACAGGTCCACCAAACCCAGCTCCCTTATATGTTTAGCAAAGGATGTTTCCGTCTCCCTTCCCACATATCTCTGACTACCGTCTCCTCTACCAAGTTCCCAATTTAGGACATTATTCATATCCCCAATAATCAACAATGGTATCCCCACCCTGTGCCTGGCCAACTCCATGATATCATACAGCTTCGAAAATGGAGGAAAATACAGCGCCACCAAACACAACAAACATCCAAACACACGACACGTCACAAACACATATTGCCCATCCTTGTCTACTTTCACTTCAACTTCCTCATACGGTACTGAGGCATGGACCAGGACCAACACCCCCCCTCGCGTAATTAGAAGAGGTAGCATGGTAAGAATGCCTGATCCATGTACTGGCCAGGGCTCCTCTCCTCTCTTTAACCAGGTGTGTTTCCAGTAAACATAAAATAGACAGTTTAAATGACATCATATGCCTCAACACTACTGCCCTCTTACTCCTGTCCGCTAGACCCCGTACATTCCAACTTATTACTTTAATGTGAGTCGCTATAACACAGTAGTCTCATAATAATAGTGACTATTTCCCACCTCGTCTCCAATTCCCACTGTCTATTTCCCCCCTCTGCCCACCCCATCCCCCTCTCCACCCTATTCCCCCCCTTAACCCTTTAAACCCCCTCAACATTTAGCTTCTCCCAGAATGAGAGTAGGTAAACCGCTAAATCCCAGCCCTCCACACCCCACCACTAACACTCACTCTAAGCTAGTTCTTGTACTACCACCTCTATACCCTCTTCACCCTCCCGCCTTTAGTGAACAGTTAACACATCAATAGTATTTTATAGACATTAGGAACCTGCCGCCACCACCCGGCACCTCCAATAGTCCGGGAAATGTTCCCGAATTGACCTCCACTGGCCAGACGTGACCAAACCTCACTAGGTCACGTTTTAGTAGCAATCCAAGATATGCAAAATCGAAACAGTAAAACTGAAGAATTAAAACAAAGACAAATCAACAGTCTTCACCCTCAGAAGACCCCGCGTAAGACACATGTACCACCATTTTGGACACACAGTCTAATCCAAATGCTCCTCAGCCAGCTCCTTGCTCCCACAATTTCCTGTTATTGCAATCCATCCAGTCGGAAACCTCCTCAGGGAACTGGAGGAACTGTACTTTTTCAAGGGCCACCACCCTCAGCTTGGCTTGGTATAGCATGGAGTATTGTATCCCAATATTCTCGTAGCATCCTCTTTACTTCCCCAAATTTCATTCTAGGCTTCTGCACCGCTGGGGAATAGTCCGAGTAAATAGAGATGTTTTGTCCATCTATGGTCATGTCTTTAGCCGTTCTCTCTTTCCTCAGTATTAGGTCTCTATCTCTATAGTTCAAGATCTTTGCCAGCATAGTACGGGGAGCTGCCCCAGGGGGGACGGGTCTCATCGGGATTCTATGGGCCCTTTCAACCACAAACACCGTAGAAAGATTGTCCGTGCCAAATTTTTGCAGAAGCCATTTCTCAATAAATTCAGCGGGATTGGAACCCTCTGCCTTTTCAGGCACCCCCACTATTTTAATATTGTTACGCCTCGAACGATTCTCCAAATCTTTTTTGCCATAATTTCCTCCAATTGCTTAGCATGTTGTTTTTGGCCCTTCTGCAGCTTAACAATATCATCCTCCGCAATATTAACCCTTTCCTTCACTTAACCCATTCTGGCATCTGCCTTCTGCATAGCAGATTTCATATTGCCAATCTCAGTTTGCATGCCTTGTACTTGCTGGGTGAGTGTGGTCAGGGCTTCTTTCACCACTGCAAAAATGTCTTTCAAAGTGGGCTCTGGTGTGTCCACATGCAGTCCTGCACAGCCGCCAGCCCTATCCTCCCTCTGATGGTTAAATGTTCCTTTGCCAGTTCCCTCCTCCTGGTCCTTCCCGGTCTGTTCCCACTCCTCTTCTGAATCTTCAGCCCCTGAATCCCTCTCCCCGCACCCCAGCTCCACCTTCTCCTTCACTCGAGCAAGTCTTACTAATTTAGCTGCTGCCATCCTCCGGGCACATGCGGCGTTCTCTTTCTCCGCCTCCTCCACTGCCTCAGCGCCATCTTGGAACCTATGTTGTTCCATGGCGCTGGCCTGCGATATCGCTTGTGCGGTGTCACAAGCAAAGATGTCGTTTACGATGTTCAATTTGGCAACGCGCCAGTGATCGTTGCCAGTACTGTGCGATCAAGAGCAGCCACTGTCAGGAATAGATGAAATTGTCTATCAGATCGTCACACAGGTGTCACACAGCACGATGCAGCACATCGAATGATCGCAAATCGGCATATTTGAGAACATGTTTTCAAATCTGCGATGAGCGATACGACGCATTATCGTCATCGTATCTAGGAGTCACACGCTACGATATCGTTTGGATATCGTAGCCACACCTCAAAAAACACGTCGGATCTACGATATCGTTCGCGATATCGTGACGTGTGACGGTACCCTTAGGGGTTTCTAGTGTCTGCTGATCTCTTAGCAGATTTGCTGCATTTTCCTGTGTTTTTGGTTGCTGCCGAACACTGCAAAAACATAGAAAACAACTGACATTCTCATTGTTTCAAAACGCAGGAAAACCGTGGGGCGTGGGCAGTTTCTGCAATGAAATTAAAGCTATGTGTGTTGACAGCTAATCCCAGAATCATCTAGGTTTTGCTGGAAACAAAAATGCAGATTTAGATTAGCTTGAAACCAAGATAAAAACTGAGCCCAAAAACGCCCAGTGTGTGCATAGCCTAAGAATGTCTTATCTAGGTTGTTTTTTTTTTTTTTTAATTTACACATCTAGGCTGCGTGTACAGGATCAGTGTATTTTTGCTGTGTCCAAAACGCTGCATTCTGCAGTATTTGCACAGTGGATAGATTTATAGAAATCTCATGCCCACTGTGCTCCTTTTTTCAGCAGCATAAACTGACAAGCGGCACGGCATCCGAGTTGTAGCATTTGAATTTATGGTTGCGAAGACATGATTGTTCTCTGCTGGAGAACAGTGAAAATCTGCGCCCAATGTCCTGATCGTGGACTAAGATATGCTGAAGAAGAATAAAGCTATGTTCACACAGGGCATTTTTGTTGTGTTTTTGGGCTCAGATTTTGCCTTGGTTTTATGCTAATCTATGCTAATGTTAGGCTGGGGTCAGACTTGGGCTGGGAGCCCCGTTTCCATGCAGAGCTAAAATCTTGGGAGATTTCTGCTGTACTGGACACCGTTAACCTTAAGTGCTGCCTGGCAACGGGGCCCCATTGAAATGTGTAGTTTACCTTGGTTGCAGCCACACACAGAGATGCAGGACGGCCACTTTTCAACAGTGCAAAGGGAAACGCTGTTAGCAGCGTTTTCCTTTGCACTATTGATAAGTGGCCGTCCTGCAGCTCTGTGTGGCTGTATCCAAGGTAACTAGGGGTCTCGAATATGTGGCCCACGTGCTGCATGCAGCCCCTGTGGCTTCACTGTGCGGCCCGCGGAACTGTGGACAAACATGCCGGCAGTACAGTGCAGGAGGGAGACGCGCTCCCACTGTGTTATATCTTCCGACCGCGGGACTAACAAGTGCTGCTGCTCAGTAACATCAATGCAATCCACCGGCCTATGACAGTCCTGCAGCTGCCGCCAGCGTATGACGTCACCTGCGGGCCTCTCATTGGCTGGCGGCTTGCATTGATGTTACTGAGTGGCAGCGCTTGTCAGTCACGCCGCCGGAAGATATAACACAGTGGGGAGAGCGGCTCCCTCCTGCACTTTACTGCCGGCATGTTAAAGGTAGAAAATTGTGTGAGAGAGTGTGAGAGTGTGTGTGAGTGAGTGAGAGTGTGTATGTGAGAATGTAAGTGTGTGATAGAGAATGTGTGAGTGAGAGTGTTTGTTAGTTGTTTTGAGTGTAAGTCTGAGTGTGTTTGTGAGTGTGTGTGTGTGAATGTAAGTGTGTGAATGAGTGAGTGTGTGAGAGAATGTGTGTATCAGAGTGTGTTTGTGTGAAAGTGAGTGTGAGTGTGTGTGTATGTGAGATTGTGTTTGTGAGTGTGAAAGTGTGTGTGAGAGAATGTGTGTGAAAGTGTGTATGTGAGAATATGTATGTGAGAATGTGAGTGTGTGTGAGAGAATGTTAGTGAGTTTGAGAGTGAGTGTGTGTGTGAGTGACTGTGTGTTTGTGTTAGAGTGAGTATGCGTGAGTGTGTGAAAATGTGAGAGTGAGTGTGTGTGTATGTGAGTGTGTGTGAGAATGTGAGTGTGTTTCTGTATGTGAGAGTGTATGTGTGAGCATGGGAGACTGAGTGAGTGTGAGAGAATGCGTGTGAGAGAGTGTGTTTGTGAGTGAGAGAGTGTGTCTGTGTGTGCGAGAATGTGAGTGTGTGAGAGAAAGTTAGCGTGAGTGTGAGAGAGAATGTGTGGGTGTGTAAAAAGGTGATAGACCAGGTTGGGGACATCAGTACAAAAGGATACCAGCATGAGGGACATTACTACATTATGGGGGTCAGGATGTGGACATTACTACAAAAGGGGTCCTGGATGGGGACATCACTACAAAAGGGGTCCAGGGTGAGTGTGTGAGAGAATGTGTGTGTATGTGATATTTGTGTTTGTGTGTGTGATAGTGAGTGTATGTGAGAGTGTGTGTGTGGGAGAATGTGTGTGTGAATGTGAGTATATGAGTCTGTGAGTGAGTGTGAGAGTCTGTGTGTGTGTGTGTGAGAGAGAGAGAGAATGTAAGAGATTGTGTGTGTGTGTTTGGGTAAAAAGGTGGTAGACCAGGTTGGGGGCATCACTACAAAAGAGGACCAGGATGGGGGACATCACTACAAAAGAGGACCTGGATGGGGGACATTACTACAAAAAGGGGATCAGTATAGGGGACATTACTACAATATGAGGATCAGGATGGAGACATTACTACTAGAAGGGGACCAGGATGAAGAACATTACTACAAGAAGAGGGACAGGAAATGGGGCATTACTACTTGATGAAGACCAGGATATGGACATTACTACAATATGGGGAGGAAGAAGGGGATATTTCTACCTGATAAGCACCAGGATGGGGACATTACTACAAGATGGGGACATTACAACATGATGAGGACCAGTATGGGGACATTACAATATGACGAGTACCAGTATGGGGACATTACAACATGATGAGGACCAGTATGGGGACATCACAACATGATGAGGACCAGGATGGGGACATTACAACATGATGAGGACCAGGATGGGAAAATTACTACAAGATGAGGATCAGGATGGGGACCTTACTACAATATTGGGACCAGGATGTGGGATATTACTATAGAATGGGGACATTGAGCAAAAAATTCTGGTATTGCTAAAAATGTCACTTAGTCCTACAAGCGATGCGGCCCCCCCCATATCACCTTTTTTCTATGTGCAGCCCACCAACTCAGCCTAGTTTTAGACCCCTGCTGTAGTTTATAAGCAGCCAGTGCAGTAACTGGCACAGAGCGGAGGCACCTGAGTAATGATTGGGCAGATAGGTGATCTTGGCTGCCGCATTAAGGATGGACTGGAAAGGAGAAAGTCTAGTGAGGGGGAGGCCAATTAATAGAGAATTGCAGTATTCAAGGCGGGAATAGATCAGGGCCACGGTGAGGGTTTTTGTTGTATCCAAAGTGAGAAAGGGGCGGATTCTAGCGATATTCTTCAGGTACAAGCTACAAGAGCGGGCAAGAGATTGTTGCCACTTTAAAGTCCATGTGCAGAAATTAAATTGACATAGCAGACACTATGGCCAAGATCAACGGTCCCTGTGTTGTCTCGGTTCAAGATCCTCTAAATGAATATAATTCAATCATCCTGACACAACAGATTTTACTAGTCAATCTGAGTAGTTATTGGTGAATTATGGCCCAGGAGCAAGAGAACAAGCAACATATCTTCACTCCACATTTGTCAGGACAATTTCCCCCACCTTGATGGTGTCATGGCTTAAAATTGCATTTTTTCTTTCACTTCTGACAATTTTGATGTTCTCTAATGAATTTTTGAGTGTAGATTTATCACAAAACCTGAATGAAATCTTGATTCCAACAAAGTCTATGAGAATCCTGAAGTGTGGACATGTTGAGTATTTTCTTGCAGATTTGGTGCAGAAATAAATCTGCATTATCTCAATTCTTCCAGCGTTTTTGCTACATATTTCACACATTCTAAGGAATCGCAAAAATCCCATGTTTTTGCCACTATGTTTTTCCTGTCGAGAAATGTAGTAATAATTCAGAAATGTCTGTGCCATACCTAAATGTGAGCGCAAATCCTAAAGGAGAAAGTTAATGTGTATGTTTGTTCCCACAGGAG
Organism: Allobates femoralis; assembly: GCA_033576535.1. NCBI lineage: Eukaryota > Metazoa > Chordata > Amphibia > Anura > Aromobatidae > Allobates > Allobates femoralis. The sequence goes on along the minus strand of JARQOC010000001.1, from coordinate 366,542,490 downwards.
GTTGAGAGCGTCATCCAAGGACATCATGTAAGTACTTGTGACAGCATGCAATAATAGAAATAGTAAAACTTAACATAAACATGTTTTCTCCTCCCTGACGAGGCCATGTTTTTTTGACTAGTCACTTTATTTGGGAATAGCTCAGTGATTCTGTGATTTTTTTTTTTCGTGACACATTGTACTTCATTTTACTGGTAAATGTGTTGTGTAAGAAAACATCAAAACTGTGTAAAAAAAGAATATATGAACATTTTAAAATTTTCAAACGTTGAATTTTAATGCCCTGAAGCCACTTAGTGTTATACAACACAAAATAATTAATAAATAACACCACATGTCTACTTTACATCAACATAATTTATGAACTTTTTTTGTTAGGAATTTAGAAGGGTGAAAATTTTATCAGGAATTTCTCATATTTCCAACTAAATTACTAAACTTAATTTTTAGAGACCACATCATAGTGGAAGTGATTTTGAGGGGTCTTTGTGACAGAGAGTTTCCATAAATGAAACCATTGTAAAAACGGCCTCAAACTGCTCAACACCACAACCAAGAAGTGTATTATCTCATTAGGGACTTCATAGGAAATAAAGCAAAGTGAACGGAAAATCTGAAATTTCAATATTTCCCTCAAAATTCTTAACTTTAGCTCCAAATACTTTATTTTCACAAGGGTGCAGCGAAATGCTGGAAAATAAATATTGGTGCAAGTAGAGTGTCCTCTGGGTATGGGTTAGTGTATTTGTAGCTAAATATGTGCTCACCTTTTGTAGTTGTGAAGAGACCCAAAATCTGAAAATTTCAATATTTCCTACTAGATTGTTGCTTTAGCTCCAAATGTTTCATTTTTATAAGGCAACTGCAGAAATTGAACCCCAAATGTGATTTAGTATTTCTCTTTAGTATGCCAATACCACAAATATGATAGAACAATGCTTCCTCGGCGCATGGCAGGGCTCAGCATGGACGGAGCAGCATTTGACTTTTGGCCTGCAATAGATGGTGGATGCCATGTCGTACTTGCAGAACTGCTGACGTCTTTAAATAGTGGAAACATTCACATGTGACTATTGTGGAAATTTCACCCCTCAAGAAATTCATTGTAAAGAGTGGTGAACACCTTAAACTCACAGGCACTTTACAGAATTTTATATCCTTGAATGTGAAAATTAACATTTTTCCTACAAAATTGTTGCTTTAGCTCCAAATTTTTCATTTTCGCGATAACAGGAGAAAGTGGACCCCCTAATTTATTGTGCAATTTTTCCTGAGTACGCAGATTCCCCATATGTTGGATAAAACTAATGTTCGGGCATACAGTAGAGCTCCAGAATAAAAGAAGGACATTTTGGGAAGCAGACATTGTTTCTATATTTTGTGGGAACCATGCTACATTTGTAGACCTTTTGTACTGCCAGAAGAGTAGTAACCCAACACAAATGACTCCATTTTGGAAACTACACCCCTAAAGGAATACATAGTAACATAGTTTTTCTGATCATCATAATGGGAGACCCAGACAATGGGGTTTAGGGCACTGCCCTCCGGAGGCCACACTAGGTACTACAAGTTTGTAGACACCGCCCCCTCCGCTTATAAACCCCTACCGCAGGATATATCCTCAGTTTTAAACTTAGTGTGCTCGGAGGATCACGCGCTTTGCTTGCACTTCACAGCATTCTCACAGCTTACGTGATGGCGTATGAAGACAAGGTAAAAAGGTCCCGGTCGGGACCTCCGGCAGTCTCCCTGTTCACCTTCGGGGAACACACAGGTTGAGGTACCGGAGGGCCTGGAGCCTGGACACATTGTGTCCCCCCGGTACGCTGCCGCACTCCTTCCCATCCTTCCTTGGGGGCTCTGGGAAGTGGGAGATAGGAGCTTTGCACAGCTCCGCTCCGTCCGAGGCCTCCCTAAATGGTGCTTACAGACCGGACTGGAGCCAGCCCAGTCCGAGGCCTCCCTAAATGGTGCTTACAGACTGAACTGGTGCTGAACCCCCGTCCGAGGCCTCCCTTAAGGTGCTTACAGACCGGACCGGCACTGAGGTACCATGGGTGTCTCCGGTGTGCCTGGGGGTAGTGTCTGGCCCTTATGGGTTCTGGCACTCAGACCGCGCGTAACCCTCGGGTCCGCGGTTCTGAGGGTGTACCCTGTGCTGGGGTCACCCTGGCTGACCGCCCTGTGTGTCACAGGGGCCGCGGCTGTGGGCTTCAGATTTTTGTATGCAGCCCTGGGTATAATATTGATACTTCCCGCGATGCGGGCTCCGGCACCAGATTTCATGATGGCTGCCTAGAGAAATGTGGAGCAGCCCAGGGGCTGACGTCATCGCTGGGCGTGTGTGTGTGCTTCCCGCGTGTTGTTGGGCCCGCCCACAGCTTGTGCGGCGGCGGCCATCTTCCCCTCACTTCCCGGCTGGGATCTGATTGAGTGCACTGCTGCACTCCCGGGGAGACCGGTCATAAACCCTAGCGGAGGCCACACACATCGCTCCCCCCCACCGCATTGACGCGGTCGGTAAGCCACCGGTGTTCCGGTTCTTTCTCTGTTTGGCTTATTTTCCCCTGCTGTGGGTATGTCCTCAGCGAGGAAAAGTGCTGCTAAGGCTGCCAGTACCTCCATTGTCTGTGCTACTTGCAACGGGACACTGGTTGGGGGATCCTGCAATAACTGCGGACGCCCAGAGACCCGGACTGATTCTGCTGAGACAGCGGCTCCGGTGCTGTACCCTGAGGTTCAGGTGATCCCAGGGCCATGGGAAACACAGAAAAAGATCAATGAATCTGTGTTATCCAAACTGTCCTCCATGTCGCAATCCCTGGAGGCATTGACGAGGAGACTGGAAAGTCCAGTTGCTCCTTCATACCCCCGGGTGTCACCCGGTTTAACCGCGAGACCCCTTAAGCGGGCTCGCCGTGACGAATCACCCGAGATCCAGAACCTCTCTGAGGAGGAGCGTCACTCTGATGGTGACGAGGATGATGGGGGTTCAATACTCGAGTCTGTGTCCGAACCACCGGATGGGGTGGAGGATCTGGTGTCCTCCATCAACGAGACTCTACATCTCGTGGCACCCCCTGAAGAGGTTGAACTCCACCCGAAGGAGGTATATCAGTGGTTGCAGCCTGAGGCTCGTTCGTGCGGTTCCTTTATGGACCACACTAATTTTGGAAGGGTGATTAGATGTCACGGGTGGCACGGATGACAGGGTGGAGGCCACGCGCAGACGATCCCAGCGGGTGGCCCACCAGCCGTAATGGGGGAGGATGGTCCGTCTCTTTCAGGGGCATTTACCTTCTGTGTAGATGGAGAGAGGGTGTGATGGGATCTCGCTGTTATGGGGGGACGGCTGTGGAGGTCTTGTGCTCGGTCTGGTTTTATCCACCAATATGGTGGGTCACTAGGACCCAGCAGATTCCTTCCACCTTTATAAGGAGGTTCATTACCCTTCCTCGGTGCAGGTGATAGTTCCTTGTGCACTCATTATCCTTGCTCCAGCAGACGCTGAGGTTGTGGAGGTTGCTGAGTTCTGCTGTCAGATAAGTGTTTCCTTTTCCCTAATGTCTGTCTTCCCTGGTGTTTGTCTTTAGTTGATAGTGGAGGGGTCTAGTGAACCTCTCCATCTGATCCTTAGATAAGATAGTGCTAGGATCAGAGAGGGACGAGGTTCGTGGTCGGCGACAGTTGAGGAGACTGTATAGGGACGTTAGGGCAGACAGGGTCAGCTCTAGGAAGTCTAGGGGTCACCGTCTCCTTCTTGTGCCCTTAGCGTTAGGGACTCCTTATTCCCCCCCCGTCGTTATCCTACGCTGGGTGTCTTCCCCACTCCCAGCGTGACATTATCACCTGCCAGTAACTGTAAGTGAAGGAAGGGGAGGATTCGATTTTTTTCCTTTTCCTTATGGATCCTGTGTCTGCTTTGGCCCAGCAGTTGCAGACCTTGTCTTTAGAGGTTGCGGACCTTCGGTCGGCTCTACTGGGACCACAACCACAAAATGGTGTCTTGGGGAATCAAGCAGTGGGTCCGGCCAGACCGGAACCTAAGGTTGCCCTCCCTGACAGGTTTTCAGGATGCAGAGATAAATTCACTGTGTTCAAAGAGGCCTGTAAATTATACTTCAGGCTTAGGCCGTATTCTACTGGTGACGAGCAGCAGCGGGTAGGAATTATTATATCATTGCTGCAGGGGGATCCCCAATCCTGGGCTTTCTCTCTGCCACAGGACTCTACTTGTCTCCAGTCTGTGGATGGATTTTTTGACGCCTTAGGCCTCATATATGATGACCCTGACCGTGTCTCTTTGGCTGAATCCAAATTGCGCCATCTCCACCAGGGGACTCGGTCAGCGGAATCATATTGTTCTGAGTTCCGCAGGTGGGCTATGGACACGAAGTGGAACGATCCGGCTCTCAGGAGTCATTTTTGCCAGGGTCTTTCGGAAAGACTGAAGGATGCCCTGGCAGTGTATGAGACCCCTCCGTCCCTGGAGGCAGCTATGTCGTTGGCTATTCGCATGGATAGACGCCTCCAGGAGCGAAGGGGTAGACCTCCGGCAACTGGGAGCCCTTCTCGTGGTGGTTCCTCGTTGCCGGGTGGTCACTCGGAGGGCGAGTCATTTCTCCCGAGGGGGGAGGAACCTATGCAACTTGGAGGAGCGGCGGCCTCGGCTCTCCTCCGATGCCTCCCGGGGCAGGGGGAAGGGGGTCTGTTTTTTTTGTGGGAAAGGAGACCATTTTATCGGGGCCTGTCCCTACGCTCCGAAACGGACTGGGGTGCCGGGACCTCATGTGTCTATGGGGGGTGTGGGGGTAGTCGAGCGGGAGGTGTGTGTATCCTCCGTTTGTACTTCCCATTTTCTCCTGAGTGCAGAGGTGGCGCTAGAGAGCAAAACGGAAGGCATTTCTGTGTTTGTGGACAGTGGTGCGGGGGTCAGCATGGTGGATGCTCGTTTCGTACACGCTCATGGGCTTAACCGCTGTTTATTGTCTCTCCCCATCCGTATCTATGCCATCGACTCAGCACCGCTTGCTCAGGGTAGTCTCACACATATCGTACATAACATTAAGTTAACGGTTGGATCCCAACATCAGGAGACGTTATCTTGCTATGTCTTAGACGGTCTCCCCGCTCCCATTGTCCTGGGCTTGCCATGGTTGATTAAACATAATCCCGTAGTGGATTGGCAGTCCAGGGACATTGTGGAATGGAGTGATTATTGTTCGGAGAATTGTTTGGCTACATCCTTTTCGGTGGTATCTGCTGAATCACTGCCCCCATTCCTATCGGAGTATGAGGATGTGTTCTCAGAGAAGGGGTGCCGAGACTTGCCCCCTCATCGGGCATATGATTGCCCTATCAACCTCGTTCCCGGAGCTAAACTGCCCAAAGCTAGGATGTTTACTATATCTGGTCCCGAAAGACAAGCAATGAAGGATTTCATTGCTGAAAGTCTAGAGACGGGTCACATTAGGCCCTCCACGTGGCCGGTTGCGGCTGGTTTCTTTTTTGTGAAAAAGAAGGATGGGGGCCTCCGTCCTTGTTTGGATTTTCGGGAATTGAATCGGATTACTGTCCGTGTTCCATACCCCCTCCCTCTGATCCCTGATTTGTTTAGTCAGGTTGTGGGTGCTAAATGGTTCTCCAAGTTGGATTTGAGGGGGGCCTACAACCTGATTAGGGTCAGAGAGGGGATGAATGGAAAACTGCATTCAATACCCCGGACGGCCATTTTGAAAGTCTCGTGATGCCGTTCGGGCTCACTAACGCCCCTGCGGTTTTCCAACATTTTGTCAATGATATTTTCCATCATTTGGTGGGTAGATTTGTAGTTGTTTACTTGGACGATATCTTGATCTATTCTCCCGATATGGAGACGCATCAGTCCCATGTCAAACAGGTGTTGCAGGTCTTACGGGACAACAAACTGTACGCCAAACTCGAGAAATGTGTTTTCGCCGTTCAGGAGGTTCGTTTTTTGGGGTACCTCCTGTCGCCGTTGGGTTTCCGGATGGATCCGGAAAAGGTCCGGGCGGTGCTGGACTGGGAGCGGCCGGACAATCTACGGGCATTGCAACGTTTTTTGGGGTTTACCAATTTTTACCGTAAATTTATTAAGAACTATTCGGTACTGGTGACGCCTCTAACGGACATGACTAGGAAGGGGACGGATTTTTCTGAGTGGTCTGATTCTGCTCGCCAGGCTTTCTCCTCCCTGAAGCGTTGTTTTGCTTCCGCGCCTGTTCTTTGTCAGCCCGATCTTTCTCGGCCCTTCGTTGTGGAGGTGGATGCGTCTGAGGTGGGGGTGGGGGCTGTGTTATCGCAGGGGCCTTCGCCTGGGAGATGGGTGCCCTGTGCGTTCTTCTCCAAGAAGTTGTCGTCGGCCGAGAGGAACTATGATGTGGGTAATAGGGAGCTCTTGGCTATTAAGTTGGCTTTTGAGGAATGGCGGCATTGGCTGGAGGGGGCTGTCCATCCCGTCACGGTTATTACCGACCATAAGAACCTGTCTTACCTTGAGTCCGCCAGGCGTCTCAATCCCCGGCAGGCCAGGTGGTCTTTGTTTTTCACGAGATTTAATTTTACTGTCACCTACCGTCCGGGGGTTCAGAATGTGAAGGCGGATGCATTATCGCGTAGTTTTCCGGGTGGTAGTACTCATGAGAGTCCCGTCCCCATCTTGCAGGAGGGGGTGGTTGTTTCTGCCCTTTGCCCTGATCTAGAGGGGGAGGTGTTGAAGGTTCAGGGGGGCGCCCCTGCCTCCTGTCCTTCTGGGAGGCTTTTTGTGCCGTTCTCTTTGCGTCTCAGGGTGCTGTCGGAACATCACGACTCTGTACTGGCGGGGCATCCAGGCGGTAGGGCCACTTTCGATCTCTTGTCTCGTCGCTTTTGGTGGCCGGGGTTGAGGAAGGACGTAGCGGAATTCGTATCCGCCTGTGGTGTGTGTGCACGTGCTAAGGTTCCGCATACCCGTCCGTCTGGGTCTCTCGTGCCATTGTCTATTCCTGAGAGGCCATGGACACATTTGTCAATGGATTTTATCACCGATCTTCCAGCGTCTGCGGGTAAGACGGTGGTACTGGTAGTAGTAGATAGATTCAGTAAGATGGTTCGCTTTGTGGCACTGCCTGCACTTCCTAATGCTCGGACTCTGGCACAGGTGTTTGTAAGTGAAATCGTGAAGCTTCATGGGGTTCCCTCCGATGTGGTTTCTGATCGCGGTACTCAGTTCGTCTCCAAATTTTGGAAGGCTTTTTGTACACGTTTGGGGATTACGTTGTCCTTTTCTTCTGCTTTTCATCCGCAGTCTAATGGTCAAACCGAACGTGTGAATCAGAATTTGGAGACTTACCTGAGGTGTTTTGTCTCTGACCATCAGGAGACTTGGGCAAGCTATTTGCCCTTGGCCGAATTTGCCCTTAATAATCGCCTTCAGGAGTCCACTGGCAAGTCGCCGTTTTTCGGTGCATATGGGTTTCATCCTCAGTTTGGTACTTTTAGTGGTACGAGTCCTTCCGGAGTTCCGGAAGAGGACCGTTTTACCTCGTCCCTCTCCTCGGTTTGGCGGGGTGTGCAGCGTAGCTTGAAGCTCTTAGGTGACAGGTACAAACGTATGGCTGACAGGAAGCGTGCGCCAGGTCCGGACCTATGTGTGAATGACTACGTGTGGTTATCTACCAAGAATGTGAAGTTGAAGGTGCCCTCTTGGAAGTTGGGGCCCAGGTTTATTGGCCCCTATAGGATAACCGCCGTTATCAATCCCGTGGCGTTTCGTCTCGCGTTGCCTCCTGCTCTTAAGATTCACGATGTGTTTCACAGGTCGCTCCTCAAGCCGTATGTGCCATCATCCAACCCGTCTCCTTTGCCTCCTGAGCCCATCTGTGTGGCGGGGAATCTGGAATTCGAGATCTCGAGGGTGGTTGATTCTCGCATGTTGCGCCGTTCTCTTCAGTATTTAGTGCACTGGAGGGGGTACGGTCCTGAGGAGCGGATGTGGGTGCCGGCGTCGGAGGTGTCCGCCGCGAGGCTGGTCCGCGCTTTTCACCGTTCCCATCCGGATAAGCCTGGTCCTGAGTGTCCGGGGGCCACTCGTAAGAGGGGGGTACTGTCACGGGTGGCACGGATGACAGGGTGGAGGCCACGCGCAGACGATCCCAGCGGGTGGCCCACCAGCCGTAATGGGGGAGGATGGTCCGTCTCTTTCAGGGGCATTTACCTTCTGTGTAGATGGAGAGAGGGTGTGATGGGATCTCGCTGTTATGGGGGGACGGCTGTGGAGGTCTTGTGCTCGGTCTGGTTTTATCCACCAATATGGTGGGTCACTAGGACCCAGCAGATTCCTTCCACCTTTATAAGGAGGTTCATTACCCTTCCTCGGTGCAGGTGATAGTTCCTTGTGCACTCATTATCCTTGCTCCAGCAGACGCTGAGGTTGTGGAGGTTGCTGAGTTCTGCTGTCAGATAAGTGTTTCCTTTTCCCTAATGTCTGTCTTCCCTGGTGTTTGTCTTTAGTTGATAGTGGAGGGGTCTAGTGAACCTCTCCATCTGATCCTTAGATAAGATAGTGCTAGGATCAGAGAGGGACGAGGTTCGTGGTCGGCGACAGTTGAGGAGACTGTATAGGGACGTTAGGGCAGACAGGGTCAGCTCTAGGAAGTCTAGGGGTCACCGTCTCCTTCTTGTGCCCTTAGCGTTAGGGACTCCTTATTCCCCCCCCCGTCGTTATCCTACGCTGGGTGTCTTCCCCACTCCCAGCGTGACATTAGAGCACCCAGGGTTCACCCTGGGCAGCGTTATGTCCGCAAATCTAAGGACACTCGCTTCCCCTTTCCCCAGGAGGTCCTTCAGGAGTGGTCGCAGTCCCCAAAGGTGGACGCTTCCATGACCAGGATTGCTGCACGCTCTCTTTTCTCTGCCTCTGATAGCTCCTCATTGAAGGACGCGACGGATAGACAGGTCGAACAACTCGCCAAGTCTGCTTATGAGGCTGTGGGGTCTTCTTTTGCCCCTAATTTTGCCACGGTCTGAACCCTACAGGCGATTACCACCTGTTTGGACGGTATCACTGACCTGGCGGGGTCCAATTCAGAGATCCTGGCGATTACCGACAGGGCAAGGGCCTACGCGGATTACGCCAGGACGGCGACCCTAGAGACTGCCACCCGCTCTTCTGTGGCTTCGGCCAATGCTATAGCGATCCGCAGGTTGTTGTGGCTGTGTCTATGGGACTCAGATGCCACGTCAAAGAAGATTCTGCAGAATCTTCCATTCTCAGGTGACAGGCTTTTTGGAACCGAGCTAGACAAGCTGATAAAGGATTCTGCGGAGTCTAAGATCCCGCAGAATAAACCTAAACCGAGGTATACTGTCAAAAGGAACCCTAAACAGTGGTCCTTTTGTTCCAGCTCGCAGCCATCAGCCTCGTCCGCTCGCACAGAGAGAGGGGGCAAACCCTCTAATCAGTGGCGCCCCAAGGGTCGCCAGAAGAAGCCAACGGGGCGGCGGCTGCCACCCCTAAACCCGCTTCCACATGACTCACTCTCTCTTCCTGCCGCCCCACAGGTGGGGGGCCGCCTGTCCCATTTTCAGGACAGATGGTTGCTCCACGTCCAAGATCAGTGGGTCCAAGACGTAGTCTCGAGCGGCTACAGGATAGAGCTGACGTCGCAGCCTGCACACCGATTCCATCGGTCTGTTCCATCCCCAGAAAAGGCTCAGGCTTTTCATCTGGTGTTGGAGGGACTCCGCAGAGACGGGGTAGTGGTTCCAGTGCCTACGGGGGAGAGGTTCCGGGGTTTTTACTCCAACATCTTTATCGTCCCGAAGAAGGACGGCTCTTTTCGCCCGGTTCTGGACCTCAAGTTGTTCAACCGTCACGTGTTGGTTCGGAAGTTCCGTATGGAATCCCTACGCTCCGTGATCGCGGCTGTGTCACAGGGAGATTTCCTAGCGTCCATAGATATCCGAGATGCTTACCTCCACGTGCCCATTGCACCGGCTCATCAACACTGGTTGCGATTCGCAGTGGGGAACGAACACTTCCAGTTCGTGGCGCTGCCTTTCGGGTTGGCCTCGGCACCGAGGGTGTTCACGAAAGTGATGGCCTCAATGATGGCTCTTCTGCATGCGCAGGGCCACGCCATCATACCCTATCTAGACGACCTGCTGGTCAGGGCGCCATCGGAACACCTTTGTCAGAAAAGCCTGGAGGTGACCATACAGTCTCTGGAACAGTTTGGGTGGCTTCTCAATATCCAGAAATCCACCCTGGTACCGACCCAGTCTCTGACGTATCTGGGTATGGACTTCCACACGGACTCTGCTCTGGTGTCCCTCCCACGAGTCAAACAGCTGGCCATCCAATCAGGAGTACACGATCTTCTCCTATCACCGCACTCATCCCTACGGGTGTTGATGAAGCTGGTGGGACGCATGGTGGCAGCAATAGAGGCGGTGCCTTTCGCACAATTTCGCCTCCGTCCTCTCCAACTGGAAATTCTTCGCACGTGGGACAAGAGGACGTCCTCTCTGAATCGGCTGGTGGTTCTTTCTCAACCGACCAGGGATTCCCTGCAGTGGTGGCTACAGCCATATCACCTGTCACGGGGCCGGTCCTTCCTCAAACCGTCATGGTTAGTGGTGACCACCGACGCCAGTCTCAAGGGCTGGGGTGCGGTGTTCTTACACCACAGAGCTCAAGGCCTCTGGACACAGTCGGAGTCGGCGTTGCAAATCAATGTGTTGGAGATAAAGGCGGTCTATCTAGCACTCCTGGCTTTTCAGACCTTCCTGTCAGGACAGCCCATTCGGGTTCAGTCCGACAACGCGACGGCCGTCGCCTATATAAGCCATCAGGGAGGAACCAGGAGTGCGCAGGCCCTAGCCGAAGTCCACCGCATTCTATCATGGGTGGAAGACAACGACTGTCTGATCTCCGCAGTTCACATCCCAGGGGTCGAAAACTGGGAGGCCGACTACCTGAGCCGGCAGGGGATGGATGCCGGAGAATGGTCTCTTCATACGGACGTCTTCCGGGACATCTGCAGCAGATGGGGTATCCCGGATGTGGATCTGATGGCCTCGCGGCTGAATCATCAGGTGCCGCAATACATGGCGAGATCATGTGACCCTCAGTCTCTCGGGGCGGATGCCCTGGTCCTGCGTTGGTCCAGTTTTCAGCTACCATATGTGTTCCCGCCTCTAGCTCTGATTCCCAAGGTCCTGTGGAAAATCAGGACGGAATGCCGCAAAGCCATTCTAGTGGCTCCGGATTGGCCCAGGAGGTCATGGTATCCGGACCTGTGGCAACTGTCAGGCGGGAACCGGTGGGCTCTTCCAGACCGCGCAGATCTGCTCGCTCAAGGCCCGTTCTTCCACCTCAATTCCAGGGCCCTCAGATTGACTGCATGGCTCTTGAGGCCTGGCTTCTGACATCCAGGGGGTTCTCTCCTACTGTGGTTGACACTATGAATCGGGCTAGAAAACCCGTATCGCGAAAGATTTACCACAGAACGTGGAAAAATTTTTTCACATGGTGTGCCTCTAGTGGACGGTCACCGTGGCCTTTGTCAGTTCCATCTCTGTTGGCCTTTTTACAGTCGGGCTTGGAGTTGGGTTTATCCCTCAGCTCCCTGAAGGGCCAGGTATCAGCGCTTTCAGTGCTGTTTGACAGGCGCTTGGCTCTCCTCCCGAAGGTCCGTCAATTTCTGCAGGGGGTGTCTCGGGTGGTCCCGCCATACAGGCGACCACTGGACCCTTGGGACCTTAATATGGTTCTGGCGGCTCTGCAGAAACCACTGTTCGAGCCACTAAGAGCAGTTTCCCTCTCCCGGCTGGCTCAGAAAGTGTTTTTTCTGGTTGCAATTACGTCCCTGAGACGTGTATCAGAATTGGCGGCACTTTCGTGCAAGTCACCTTTCCTGGTAGTCCACCAGGACAAGGTGGTGTTGCGCCCACGGGCTGAATTCTTGCCAAAGGTGGTTTCCACTTTCCACTTGAATCAGGAGATTGTTCTCCCATCATTTTGTCCCGCTCCTGTTCATCAGGTTGAGCGCGACCTTCACACTCTGGATCTGGTGAGGGCTGTACGCATTTATGTGTCCAGGACTGCCTCCTTCCGGAATTCGGACTCTTTATTCGTCCTTACGGCGGGTCGCTGTAAGGGGTCCGCGGCGTCCAAATCAACCTTGGCCAGATGGCTCAAGGCACCCATTCAAGAGGCTTACCGGGTTTCCGGTTTGCCTCTACCGGTGGGTCTGAAGGCGCACTCGACTAGAGCCGTCGGTGCATCCTGGGCTTTGCGACATCGCGCTTCTGCTCTACAGGTGTGTCAGGCGGCCACTTGGTCCAGCCTGCACACTTTCTCTAAGCACTACATGGTGCATGCCCATGCCTCTGCGGATGCAAGTTTGGGCAGGCGGGTCCTCCAGGCGGCGGTTGCCCATCTTTGAGAGGGACCGTGTATTTCAACGTCTTTTGAGGAACTCTTCCCGCCCTGGGGTTTGCTTTAGGACATCCCCATTGTCTGGGTCTCCCATTATGATGATCAGTAAAAAGAGAATTTTGTTTACGTACCGTAAATTCTTTTTTCTTGAATCATCAATGGGAGACCCAGCACCCACCCAGTGTTCCGTTGGATGTTATTCTTCCTTTGGACTGTCCCCTGTTGGGACAGAGTTGTTTTTCGGTTGTGGCACCGTCTGTGTACGGTCTTCCCGATAGTTCGGGTGTGGTTTGCCTCCTCGCAGCTTGTGGACCAAACTGAGGATATATCCTGCGGTAGGGGTTTATAAGCGGAGGGGGCGGTGTCTACAAACTTGTAGTACCTAGTGTGGCCTCCGGAGGGCAGTGCCCTAAACCCCATTGTCTGGGTCTCCCATTGATGATTCAAGAAAAAAGAATTTACGGTACGTAAACAAAATTCTCTTTTTAAGGTTGAAGGAAGACTTTAAGTCCATCTAGTTCAACCCATAGCCTAACATGTTGATCCAGAGGAAGGCAAAAAAAAACCCATGTGGCAACACTTAACTCCACATTGGGGGAAAAAATTCCTTCCTGACTCCAGATATGGCAATCAGACTAATTCCCTGGATCAACGCCCTATCAAAGAATCTAGTATATATAACTGGTAATATTATAGTTTTCAAGAAAGGTATCCAGGCCCTTCTTAAATGTTAGTAGTGAGTCGCTCATTACAACATCATGTGGCAGAGAGTTCCATAGTCTCACTGCTCTTACAGTAAAGAATCCGCGTCTGTGATTATGATTAAACCTTCTTTCCTCCAGACGTAGAGGATGCCCCCTTGTCCCAGTCTCAGGCCTAAGAGTAAAGAGATCATTAGAAAGGTCTCTGTACTGTCCCCTCATATATTTATACATTATTATAAGATCACCCCTAAGCCTTCGTTTTTCCAAGCTAAATAACCCCAAGTTTAATAACCTGTCTTGGTATTGCAGACCCCTTAGTCCTCTAATGACTTTTGTCGCTCTTCTCTGGACCCGCTCTAGTTCAGCTATGTCTTTCTTATACACCGGAGACCAGAATTGTACACAGTATTCTAAGTGTGGTCGCACTAGTGACTTGTATAGAGGTAAAATTATGTTCTCCTCATGAGCATCTATGCCTCTTTTAATGCATCCCATTATTTTATTTGCCTTTGCAGCAGCTGCCTGACACTGGCCACTAAATGTGAGTTTGTCATCTACCCATACACCCAGGTCTTTTTCAGTGACAGTTTTGCCCAGTGTTTTACAATTAAGCACATAATTATACCTTTTGTTTCTTCTGCCCAAGTGCATGACTTTACATTTATCCCCATTAAAGCGCATTTGCCATTTAGCAGCCCAAGCTTCTAGTTTACATAAATCCTCCTGTAATATAAAATTGTCCTCCTCTGTATTGATTACCCTGCAGAGTTTAGTGTCATCTGCAAATATTGAGATTCCACTCTGTATGCCCCCTACAAGGTCATTAATAAATATATTAAATAGAAGTGGGCCCAACACTGACCCCTGTGGTACCCCAATGTTAACTGTGACCCATTCTGAGTGTGTTCCATTAATAACCACCCTTTGTTTCCTATCACTAAGCCAGTTCTTAACCCACTTGCACATATTTTCCCCTATCCCCATTGCCCTCATTTTATGTATCAACCTTTTGTGTGGCACCGTATCAAAAGCTTTTGAAAAGTCCATATACACCACATCCACTGCATTTCCTTGGTCCAGTCCAGAACTTACTTCTTCATAGAAGCTTATTAGATTAGTTTGACAGGAACGGTCCCTCGTAAAACCATGTTGATAATGGGTCATGAGGTTATTTTTGTTCAGATACTCCAGTATAGCATCTCTTAGAAAACCCTCTAGGATTTTACCCACAGTAGAGGTTAAGCTTACTGGCCTCTAATTTCCAAGTTCAGTTTTTGTCCCCTTTTTGAATATTGGCACCACATTTGCTATACGCCAGTCCTGTGGTACAGACCCTGTTTTTATGGAATCTTTAAATATTAAAAATAATGGTCTATCTATGACAGTACTTAATTCCTGCAGCACTCTGGGGTGTATCCCATCCGGGCCCGGTGATTTGTCAATTTTAGTGATTTTTAGACGATGCCGTACTTCCTCTTGGGTTAAGCAGGTGACATTTAATTGAGACTTTTTGTTATCACTGATCATATTGTCTGTCATGGGATTTTCTTGTGTAAATACTGTTGAAAAAAAAGTCATTTAACATATTGGCTTTTTCCTCATCCTCATCCACCATTTCACCCAGACTATTTTTAAAGGGGCCAACACCATCATTTTTTAGTTTCTTACTATTTATGTAGTTAAAAAATATTTTGGGATTCTTTTTACTTTCTCTGGCAATGAGTCTCTCTGTCTCAATCTTTGCTGCCTTGATTTGCTTTTTACAAATGTTATTACATTTTCTGTATTTATTTAATGCTTCATCACTACCTACTTGCTTTAATTCCCTAAATGCTTTGTTTCTGTCACATATTGCACTTCTTACTGCTTTATTTAGCCATAGTGGTTTCCTCCTATTTCTAGCATGATTATTCCCATAGGGTATATATTGTGCACAGGTCCTATTCAGGATGCTAATAAACATCTCCCATTTGTGTTGTGTACTTTTATGTCTCAGGACATCGTCCCAGTTTATTGCACTAAGATCATCTCTCAACCGTTGTAAATTTGCCTTCCTGAAGTTTAGTGTCCTTGTGGACCCTCTACTACACGTCTTAGTAAAGGATACTTGAAAGCTTATTAAGTTATGATCACTATTACCCAAGTGACCTCCAACCCGTATATTTGATATGCGGTCTGGCCTGTTGGTTAATATTAGGTCCAGCAGTGCCCCCCTTCTTGTTGGGTAAGTGAAAGGTAATTGTCTCTCATAGTTTTCAAAAACTTATTACCTTTGCTGGAACTGCAGGTTTCTGATCCCCAATGTATTTCAGGGTAGTTGAAGTCCCCCATAATAATGACTTCTCCCTGAGTCGCTGCTTCATCTATTTGCTTTATGAGGATATTCTCCTCCACTTCCATTATTGTTGGAGACTTATAACAAACCCCTATCAGTAATTTATTATTTTCTAGTCATCATAATGGGAGACCCAGACAATGGGGTTTAGGGCACTGCCCTCCGGAGGTCACACTAGGTACTACAAGTTTGTAGACACCGCCTCCTCCGCTTATAAACCCCTACCGCAGGGAACATCCTCAGTTTTAAACTTAGTGTGCTCGGAGGATCACGCTTTGCTTGCACTTCACTGCATTCTCACTACTTACGTGATGGCGTCTGAAGACAAGGTAATATGGTCCTGATCGGGACCTGCGACAGCCTCCCCGCTCACCCTTGTGGCACACGCAGGTGGAGGTACCGGAGGGCCTAGAGCCTGGACACTTTGTGTTCTCCCGGTACGCTGTCGCGCTCCTTTCCATCCCTCTCTGGGGGGCTCTGGAGAGTGGGAGATAGGAGCCTTGCACAGCTCCGCTCCGTCCGAGGCCTCCCTAAATGGTGCTTACAGACCGGACTGGAGCCAGCCCAGTCCGAGGCCTCCCTAAATGGTGCTTACACTCCGGACTGGGCTGAACCCCCGTCCGAGGCCTCCCTAAATGGTGCTTACAGACCGGACCGGCACTGAGGCACTCTGTGTCTCCTGTGTGCCTGGGGGTAGTGTCTGCCACTTTATGTGTCCTGACACTCAGACCGCGCGTTACCCTCGGGTCCGCGGATCTGGAGGTGTACCCTGTGCTGGGGTCACCCTGGCTAACCGCCCTGTGTGTCACAGGGGCTGAGGCCGTAGACTGCTGATCTTAGGATGTAATTGCAGTCTGAGTGTGTGTACTGTGTTTTACACTGTTTCCCGCGCTGCGGGCTCCAGAACCTCCATGATGAGGCTGCCTGGAGGAGAGGAGGCAGCCCTTGCGGTGACGTCACCGGGGGGCGTGTGTATGTGCTTCCCGCGTGTTCCCGGCGCCGCCCACGACTTTACTGGCGGCGGCCATCTTCTCCCTCACTTCCCGGCTGGGATCTTCGGCAGCACGTGTCTGCACTTCAGAGGGAGACCGGAACTCGCGGAGGTCACACACACACACCGCTTCCTCCCACCGCTTTACAGCGGTCGGTAAGCCACCGGGAATCCCGGTCTGTTTGTCTGTACGACTTGGCTTATACATCCCCTACTGTGACTATGTCCTCAGTTAGGAAGCATGCTGCTAAGGCGGCGGATGCCACCATTACCTGTGCTACATGCAATGGTACACTGGTGGAGGGGTCCTGCAATAACTGCGGACGCCCAGAAGCCCGGACTGGCACTGCTGAGACAGCAGCTCCGGTGCTGTACCCTGAGGTTCGGGTGATCCCAGGGCCCTGGGAGACTCAGAATAAGATCAATGAATCTCTGTTGTCCCAGTTGTCCTCCATGTCGCAATCCCTGGAGGCACTTAATAGGAGGCTGGAAGGCCCAGCTACTCCTTCCAGTTACCCCCGGGTGTCTCCCTCTTCTGCTGTGAGACCCCTTAAGCGGGCTCGTCGTGAGGAGTCACCCGAGCTCCAGGCTCTCTCTGAGGAGGAGCGTTCCTCTGATGGTGAGGACGATGATGGGGGTTCATCTTTCGGGTCTGTGTCTGTGTCTGAACCTCCAGATGGGGTGGAGGATCTGGTGTCCTCTATCAACGAGACCTTACGTCTCGTGACACCCCCTGAGGAGGTGACGGTGCACCCGAAGGAGGTCTATCAATGGCTGCGGCCGGAGGCTAGACCAAGTGGCTCCTTTATGGACCATACTAATTTTGGAAGGGTGATTAGAGCCCCCAGGTTACATCCTGGGCGGCGTTATGTCCGCAAACCCAAGGACAATCGCTTCCCCTTTCCCCAGGAGGTGCTTCAGGAGTGGTCGCAGTCCCCGAAGGTGGATGCTTCCATGACCAGGATTGCTGCACGCTCCCTTTTCTCTGCCTCTGATAGCTCCTCACTGAAGGATGCTACTGATAGACAGGTCGAGCAACTCGCCAAGTCTTCCTATGAGGCGGTGGGGTCGTCATTTGCCCCTAACTTTGCCACGGTCTGGACCTTACAAGCGATCACTACCTGCTTGGATGGGATCACTGACCTGGCAAGGTCCAGTCCAGAGGTCCTGGCACTTACCGAAAGGGCGAGGGCCTATGCGGACTACGCCAGAACGGCGACTCTGGAAACTGCCACTCGCTCAGCTGTGGCTTCGGCCAATGCTATAGCGATCCGCAGGTTGTTGTGGCTGCGTCTTTGGGACTCAGATGCCACATCTAAGAAGATTCTGCAGAATCTTCCGTTCTCTGGTGACAGGCTTTTTGGCACAGAGCTGGACAAGCTGATTAAGGATTCTGCTGAGTCTTAAGATACCGCAGAATAAACCTAAGCCACGGTATACCGTTAAGAGGAACCCAAAACAGTGGTCCTTTCGGTCCAGCTCACAGTCATCAGCACCGTCCGCTCGCACGGACCGAGGGGGCAAGCCCGCTTCTCAGTGGCGCTCTAAGAGTCGTCCGAAGAAGCCGGCGGGGGCAGCAGCTGCCACCCCCAAACCCGCCTCTACATGACTCGCTCTCTCTTCCTGCCTCCCCACAGGTGGGGGGCCGCTTGTCTCGCTTTCAGGACGAGTGGCTACTTCACGTTCCAGATCAGTGGGTTCGAGACGTGATCTCGCGAGGTTACAGGATAGAGCTGACGTCAAAACCGATATCCCGATTCCATCGGTCGGTCCCCTCCCCAGAAAAAGCTCAGGCCTTTTCTTTGGTGTTGGAGGGACTCCGCAGAGACGGAGTGGTGGTCCCGGTGCCTTCCGGGGAGAGGTTCAGGGGTTTTTACTCCAACCTCTTTATCGTCCCAAAGAAGGACGGATCCTTCCGCCCGGTTCTGGACCTGAAGTTGTTCAACCATCACGTGTTGGTTCGGAAGTTCCGTATGGAATCACTGCGCTCCGTGATCGCAGCTGTGTCACAGGGGGACTTCCTAGCGTCCATAGATATCAGAGACGCTTACCTTCACGTGCCCATTGCACCGGCTCATCAGCGCTGGTTGAGATTCGCAGTGGGGGAAGAACACTTCCAATTTGTAGCGCTGCCGTTCGGGTTGGCCTCGGCACCGAGGGTGTTCACAAAAGTGATGGCCTCCATGATGGCTCTCCTGCACGGACAGGGACATGCCGTCATTCCCTATTTAGACGACCTGCTGGTCAGGGCGCCATCGGAACACCTTTGTCAAGTGAGCCTGGATGTGACCATGCGGTCTCTGGAACAGTTCGGTTGGCTCCTCAACATTCAGAAGTCAACGCTAGTTCCGACCCAGTCTTTGACATATTTGGGCATGGACTTCAACACAGCCTCAGCCCTGGTGTCTCTGCCACGAGTCAAACAGATGGCGATCCAATCAGGAGTGCAAGCAGTCCTCCTGTCACCACAATCATCCCTACGGGGGTTGATGAAGCTGGTGGGGCGCATGGTGGCGGCAATCGAGGCAGTGCCTTTCGCACAATTTCGCCTCCGTCCTCTCCAGCTGGAGATTCTCCGCAGGTGGGACAAAAGGACGATCTCCCTGAATCGGCTGGTGACCCTTTCCCAACCGACCAGAGATTCCCTGCAGTGGTGGCTACAGCCACATCACTTGTCTCGGGGCCGGTCCTTCATTAAACCGTCATGGTTAGTGGTGACCACCGACGCCAGTCTGAAGGGCTGGGGGGCGGTGTTCTTACACCACAGGGCCCAAGGCCTCTGGACTCAGTCGGAGTCGGCGTTGCAGATCAACGTGCTGGAGATCAAGGCAGTCTATCTGGCGCTCCTGGCGTTTCAGAGATTCCTCTCAGGACAACCCATTCGGGTTCAGTCCGACAATGCGACGGCCGTCGCTTATATAAATCATCAAGGAGGAACCAGGAGCGCAGAGGCTCTGGCCGAAGTTCACCGCATCCTATCCTGGGCGGAGAACAACAACTGCCTGATCTCCGCAGTTCACATCCCAGGGGTCGAAAACTGGGAGGCCGACTATCTGAGCCGGCAGGGGATGGACGCCGGAGAGTGGTCTCTTCATCCGGACGTCTTCAGAGAACCCTGCAGCAGATAGGGCACGCCGGACGTGGATCTGATGGCCTCACGGCTGAATCATCAGGTGCCGCAATACATGGCGAGGTCATGGGATCCCCAGTCTCTGGGAGCGGACGCTCTGATCTTGACTTGGTCCAGATTCCATCTGCCGTATGTGTTCCCTCCTCTAGCTCTGATTCCCAGGGTGCTGTGGAAGATCAGGTTGGAGTGCAGGGTAGCCATTCTAGTGGCTCCAGATTGGCCCAGGAGGTCCTGGTACCCGGACCTGTGGCAAATATCAGGCGGACACAGGTGGGCTCTTCCAGAACGCGCAGATCTACTCGCGCAAGGCCCATTCTTCCACCTCAATTCCAGGGCCCTCAGATTGACTGCATGGCTCTTGAGGCCTGGCTGCTGACATCCAGGGGTTTCTCCCCTACAGTGGTTGGCTCTATGAATCGGGCTAGGAAGCCCGTTTCCAGGAAGATGTACCACAGGACGTGGAAAATCTTTTTTTACCTGGTGTGCCTCTGGTGGACGGTCTCCGTGGCCCTTGTCCATCCCGACGTTGTTGGCTTTTCTACAGTCGGGTTTGGAGTTGGGATTATCCCTTGGCTCTTTGAAAGGTCAAGTAACAGCATTGTCAGTGCTGTTTGACAGGCGATTGGCGCTCCGCCCGAAGGTCCGTCAATTTCTGCAGGGGGTGTCGCGGATGGTTCCGCCCTACAAGAGACCTCTGGACCCTTGGGTCCTTAACATGGTCCTGGCGGCATTACAGAAACCGCCGTTTGAGCCACTGAGAGATGTTTCTCTATCTCGTCTGTCCCAGAAAGTGGCCTTTCTGGTGGCGATTACGTCTCTGAGGAGGGTCTCAGAATTGGCTGCACTATCGTGCAAGTCACCCTTTCTGGTGGTTCACCAAGACAAGGTGGTGTTGCGCCCACGGCCAGAATTCTTGCCGAAGGTGGTATCAACTTTTCACCTGAACCAGGAGATTGTTCTCCCATCATTTTGCCCCGCTCCCGTCCATCAGGTGGAGCGCGACCTCCATACTCTGGATCTCGTGAGAGCTGTACGCATTTATGTGTCCAGGACCGCCTCCTTCAGGAGTTCAGATTCCTTATTTGTTCTTACGACAGGTCGCTGTAAGGGGTCCGCGGCATCAAAGTCAACCTTGGCCAGATGGATTAAGGCTTCCATTCAAGAGGCTTACCGGTCTTCTGGTTTGCCTCTCCCGGTGGGATTGAAGGCTCACTCTACCAGAGCTGTAGGTGCCTCCTGGGCCTTGCGACATCGAGCGTCTGCTCTACAGGTGTGTCAGGCGGCCACTTGGTCCAGCCTGCACACTTTCTCTAAGCACTATATGGTGCATGCCCATGCCTCTGCGGATGCAAACTTGGGCAGGCGGGTTCTCCAGGCGGCGGTTGCCCACCTTTAAAGGGAACCATGTGTTATCCGTCTTGTTGAGGAACTCTTCCCGCCCTGGGGTATTGCTTTAGGACATCCCCATTGTCTGGGTCTCCCATTATGATGACTAGAAAAAAGAGAATTTTGTTTACGTACCGTAAATTCTTTTTTCTTTAATCATCAATGGGAGACCCAGCACCCACCCAGTTGTTCCGTTGCATGTTTTTTGCAGTTGATCTGTTCCCTGTTGGGACAGTGTTTGCCGGGTTGTTGAACCGTCTGTGCACGGCATTCTTCCCGATGTTTCGGGTGTGGTTTATTTCCTCCTCGCAGCTTATGGACCAAACTGAGGATGTTCCCTGCGGTAGGGGTTTATAAGCGGAGGAGGCGGTGTCTACAAACTTGTAGTACCTAGTGTGACCTCCGGAGGGCAGTGCCCTAAACCCCATTGTCTGGGTCTCCCATTGATGATTAAAGAAAAAAGAATTTACGGTACGTAAACAAAATTCTCTTTTTTTTCCCCCTCCCCTTATCTCCACCCACAGGGACTCTACATTTCCATTAGATTCACCTATATTATCACGCAGGATGGGTTTTAAGGATGATTTTACGTATAAACATACACCTCCTCCTCGCCTATTTGTACGGTCATTTCTGAACAGACTATAGCCCTGTAAATTAACAGCCCAGTCATGGCTCTCATCCAGCCAAGTCTCCGAAATCCCCACCATGTCATAATTATTTTCCAACAAAATCAATTCTAATTCCTCCATTTTGTTGGTGAGGCTTCTGGCATTAGTGAACATGCACTTTATGCATCTCTCATTACCTCTCTTCCTTCCTACTAGATTGTCTGTTCTAACCCCACCCCCCATGCCACCCCCAATTTTATTACTTGTGCCCAGGTTACTGTTTACACTATTTTCCCCTCCTATACAATGAATACCCTCCCCCCCAATCCCTAGTTTAAACACTCCTCCAACCTTCTAGCCATTTTCTCCCCCAGCACAGCTGCACCCTCCCCATTGAGGTGCAGCCCGTCCCTAGCATAGAACCTGTAGCCAACAGAGAAGTCGGCCCAGTTCTCCAGGAACCCAAACCCCTCCTTCCTACACCAATTCCTGAGCCACTTATTTATCTCCCTAATCTCCCGTTGCCTCTCTGGTGTGGCACGTGGTACAGGCAGTATTTCAGAGAATACTACCTTGGAGGTCCTTGCCTTAAGCTTGCAGCCTAATTCCCTGAAATCATCTTTAAGGACCTTCCACCTACCTCTAACTTTGTCATTTGTGCCAATGTGCACCATGACCGCTGGGTCCTCACCAGCCCCTCCCAGTAATCTGTCAACCCGATCAGCGATGTGCCGGACTCGAGCGCCAGGTAGGCAGCACACTGTTCGACGATCCCTGTCTTTGTGACAGATTGCCCTATCTATTCCCCTAATAATTGAGTCCCCCACTACCAGCACCTGTCTGGCCTGCCCTACTCTCCTGTTTTCCCCCTTACTGGAGCAGACACTCCTCTGGCTTTCAGAGGTCATGCCCTGCTGCAGCATTGCTATCCCTGAACTTACACCCCCCTCATCTGCCAACATAGCAAATTTATTGGGGTGTGCCAGATCAGGGCTAGCCTCCCTGGCACCCTTCCCTCTACCCCGCCTTCTAACTGTCACCCAGCTAGCTACCTCACGGTCCTGCAGCTCCATACTACCATCCTCCCCCACATCTATCCCATTGAGCAGCTGTTCAGTGAGCAGCAGACTCCTTTCCATATTGTCTATGGATCTCAGCGTTGTCAGTTGTTCATTTAGATCCAGTATCTGGGCTTCCAAATGCACAACGTACTCACATCTCACACAGCAGTATGAACCCTTGATCGGCTGGTCAAGGAATGCATACATGTGGCAAGATGTACACTGGATGGCATTGCCAATCATGGAGCTCATTTCCTAATGGGGATAGCACCAGACAGAAATGATAAGTAAAAAGAAATGCAAAGTATTAACAAAATACAACCAGCAATTCAGTAATTCCTCCCTTCCAAACTCCCTGAATCCAAAGTCACTGAATCACAAGTCACACACTTACTTCTGTCGCACTTGCTCTGTCACACTTAGCTCGCGGTCACACTCGCTAGAAAATCAGATATAAAGAGGTTTTTTTTTGTTTTTTTTTTCCCCTTAGCAGAAAATCAGCCTGTATCTCAGTGCACTTCCAAAGTTTATGATGTTGTAAGCGTATTGAACCCACAGGTACTTCACAGAATTTTAGAATATTGAAAATTAAAATGGAAAAATTACATGTATTTACTAACAAAATGTCTTGGCCTCGAATTTTTGAATTTTCACTAAGGGTATGTGCACACGATGCGTATTTAGTGCAGATTTTGCAGCATATTTGGTGCTTATGCGCTGCACATCTGCACTAAATATGCACCAGTGTGTTTTTTAAGCAAAGTCTATGGGATCTTAGACGTCCTGTCCCAATGATGCGTTTTTTTTTCCGCAGCAGATATGCTCTGTATTTTAGTGCTGGGAAATATGCAGCTTGTCAATTTTTGCTGCAGGTTTTCCTAGCACTACATACACCAATTCACTATCTCCAACTCGCTCAGGACGAGAAATCTCCCCATCACCACCTCACAGAAAGGGCTTGTGCCGTATGTTATAGTGTGTTAATGTGATTAAAAAATTTTGGCGCATGTATGTAATATGTGTGGATCTGGTGAGGGACTACATGATTGTTTTAAAACCACTAATTCATTATAAACACTGTATGAAGTCCTCCTGGTTTTGGAGCTGTTGTAGGGCTGGTTCTGTTTATCGGTTATTGTTGTCGGTTATGACTACGATCACCGATATCCAGAATCTTCCCTTCCTTACCACTTTCTGTTCCTATGCTGATTAACTATATATATATGTATATACCGACTACTTAATGAAAACAAGTCTGTTCTAATAAATGAATATTTATTAAACACACCCCAAAAAGTCTACAACAATAATATATATATTTCTAGATAGCACGATAACTAAGACACAATCAATTACTGTTACAATGATGTAAAACCCCCAGAGTTACTAATACCCACGTAAATATACATGCACACTATATTAGTGATCTATCTATCCCTAATAGAGAGAGAAATAGAGAGAAATATA
This sequence comes from Allobates femoralis, assembly GCA_033576535.1. Taxonomy (NCBI): domain Eukaryota; kingdom Metazoa; phylum Chordata; class Amphibia; order Anura; family Aromobatidae; genus Allobates; species Allobates femoralis. Next base: position 366,518,360 of record JARQOC010000001.1, on the reverse strand, counting down.
CAGAGGGAGAGAGAGAGATATATAAATATAGGGAGAGAGAGAGAAATATAATACTTAGAGAGAGAGAAAGTGATATAGAGAGAGTGATAGAGTTATAGGATGATACTTATGACCAGATGAGGATGTCCTTCCATGGTGCGTCCAGGTAGAAAGAGAGAGAGGGTCTTGAATTCACCTCCTTTTATAGTCACATTCCCACCCACATGCAACCTACAACTCCGCCCTTCTCAGGTATGTTTTGTGGCAACTATTTCCAATCACCTCCTGTAATATGCAGTAATAATCCCCTGCCTGCGGATGGCGTCCTTGTATCAGGGAAGAATGTCTTGTGTCAAATAAGTTTTAACACTCTTTGATTGGTTAAAGGATTGTCTTAAAATGGTTTATCAGTCAAACATCACCAGTATTGTCTTCTCCATAGGTCGGAGACGGAATGTCTGCCTGAGTCCTCCAAACTCACAAAGGTTGTATACATATGTAAATGACATTGGATTTAGCAAACAGCTTCTGCATTCTAATTAGGAGGCTGTAGGGCCAGAAACCATTTAATATGTATGCAACCTTTACTACTAAAACCAAAAAGACCTCACACAGAAGAACAATGCTGTACATGGTTGAAATATTCAGATCATTAAATCCAAAATGGAGTTCAGTGATTCATAATAATTATGCCATCACTTCCCCCTCAACAGGAGCCAAAGCTGGAACTTCTGTCTCTTCTATGTAATTGGTGTGGGAGGGCGATCTAGGCCTATTCTGGAAGGTCTGTATGCACTGAACTGTCAGAAGCTGCCTAGATCGTGCTCCTACATCAATTGCGTAGAAGATACAGAAGTCCCCGCTCTGGCTGCAAAACTGACATCAAACAGTCTTTCTAATAAATTAGTGTTTTTAAACAATCATGTTACATACATGTTCACAATACATTTTAATCACATTAACACACTATAACATAGGACGCAAGCCCTGTTTCTGAGGTGTCACTAGCATGAAATCATATACTCTGGACAAAAATCTGCACCAAAAACCGCATCGTTCTCATGACACTATTTTTTGAGTGTATTTTGTCTGAAGGTGCAGATTGTCTCCAAAAATCCACGACACTATTCTCCTGTGTTCACATAAATTAAAGGGAACCTGTCACCTCCTAAAACCCACCTAACCTATCAATACATGTCCCTGCACCTTCCTATTAGCATTATAACCTTCCCTCTTTGTGCTAAATGCTTCCTTTCAAAGTTGAAATAAACACTTTGATACTTACTCATTAGGATGATAATAAGGTGGGGACAATATACAATTGCCACCCTGGGCGTGTTTTGCAGCCTCCAGGATCCAGCCTCTCTGTCTGTGCTGCTGTGATGTGGAGCTGAAGGTAGGACAAATGATTTGCATGCTGTGAGTGACAGAGAGGGGGAGGGCAAAGCCTGCACATGCAAAGCAGCACAGACAGAGAGAGAGGGTGGATTCTGGAGGCTGCAAAACAACACACCTAGGGTGACAATTGCATATTGTCCCCATTTCATTATCATCCTAATGAGTAAGTATCAAAGTGTTTATTTCAACTTTTAAAGGAAGCATTTAGCACAGAGAGGGATGGTTATAATGCTAATAGGAAGGTGCAGAGACATGTATTAATAAGTTAGGTGGCTTTTAGGAGGTGACAGGTTCCCTTTAAGAATAATGAATACTAGGAGGAAATGGATGCAAACAAACGTATGGCATGGCTCAGAATAGAGCATAATTTGGCTTTTAGGGAGTAGAGTTTCCTGTAGTAGTTTGTGAGCACTGTTTGTAGATCCCAAAGCTACCAAAACAGAAGAAAACCCACAAAAGTGACCCCATTATGCAAATTAAACTCATAGAAATTATCTATGGCTTTTGTGACTATTTTGACCTCACTGGCGTTTTCCAGTTATGAGTGTGCAATGGATGATGCAGAGTAAAAATTAAAAATATTTGATTTTTGTACCTAATATATAATGATTGTGCTTCTGGAAACGTGCCACATAAATTGTTGAAGGGTATTGACAACTCTTCTCATTATAAGATTGGTAGGATATTCAGCAGTCTCATGATTAGCTAAAACTTCACTGGCTGCTGCCCAACCTAAAGGTACCGTCACACGCGGCAATTTTGCTAGCAATTTCACTGGCAATTTGCTGGTTGCAGTGAAATCATGGACACATTGTTCCATTTGTACATCAAAATCGACAAAATAGAACAATGTGTCCATGATTTCACTGCAACCAGCAAATTGCCAGTGAAATTGCTAGCAAAATTGCCGCGTGTGACGGTACCTTTCGGCTAAGTCCTTGTGGAAACTGGTGCCTACGCTGTGTGATGTGCACTGTCAGGATGGATCCCCAAACATTCGTCCACCATAGAGACCCAGTCTAAAGAGTGTACTGCCCGGTGTACATCCTTCTGCCATACAGCTGTGACAGAACCTAGTGAAGATAGATAGATAGATAGATAGATAGATAGATAGATAGATAGATAGATCGGGCTTACCAAACTCCTTCTGCCACTCAGTCTCCCGCAGATAGATAGATAGATCGGGCTTACCAGACTTCTGATGCCACTCAGTCTCCCGCTGAATCACTTCCGGGGATGCCTATTCAGCAACTTGCATATTCACTGCACTGTCAGACAAACAGCCAATCACAGACGTTCACACTCTGTGAGAGCCTCTGTGATTGGTTGTTGTAGTCAGACTGCATTTCTACATCTAAAAGATGGTGATTCTGCTTAGTTGCCATACACATTAGTGTATCAAAGGGCGTTAAATAAATAAATAATTTAAAAAACATGCGTGGGGCCTTGCAGTATTTTTAGGTCTAGCCAGTGAAATAGGACAGATACAAGCTGCCACCCTTAGCTGCGTAATTTTACCTTGGCTGTCAAAAAAAAAAGTGTGTGCTCCACCCTATTTTTAATTACCAGCCAAGGTTTAATTACCCAGCGTGCCACCACCACCAGGGCTGCTAGAAAAGCCTGGTAATTTATGTTACATTCACAAGCCAAAAACTGACTTGATAATGACTACAGACTGTTCTTTGAAGGCAGGCACAAAAATGAGTGAATGTATATTATTCTCAATAGATTTCAACACAGTTTGATTTTTCAACAATACAAATTAAAGGGATCCTGTCACCTCCAAAATGCCATCTAAGCTACCAAAACACGTTCCTGCAGCATATTATAACTAATCTCGCACTCCTTTTGTCTCCTAAAAGCATCCTGTGAACGTGCATAAAAACGATTTTATACTCACTCATTAGTGATTATAATTAGCAGGGGCTATATTCTTTAGACCTTAGGGCGTGTTGTTTTGCAGCCTGAATGATCCACCCTCTCTCTGTCTGTGCTGCTGTGATGTGTGGATCTGAGGGCAGGACTAATGATTTGCATTCTGTGAGTGAGGCCGGTTTCACACATCCGTGTCACCACGGACGTGTGAAACATGGCCGTTTGGGGGCGGGGCGTGCACACATGTGTCACAGACGTGTGACATGTGTGCAGTCCGTGTGCTATCCGTGGGGCTGTGGATAGCACACGGACAGCCTGTCACCTGCATACTCACCTCCCTCCAGCGCCGCTGCTCCTCTCTCTTCTGGGCCGCTGTCAGGCTCAGTGAAGTGTATATTCATGAGCCCTAATGAGTGGCATTGGAAGTGAGAGGAGCAGACACCGCTGGAGCGAGGTGAGTATGAAATTCTTTATTTTCAGGTTTTTACTTTTGTCTGTGGTCCGCGCATACGGATGTCACAGTGTGAACATTTGTGTGCTGCACGTAAATACGCTCGGTGGCTCCGCAAAAAAAACGGACAAGTCGCCGTGTGGAGCACACGGATGCGCATGTGGAGACACGGTCCGTGCAGAAACACGGACATATGCATGGGTCAATAGGGGATCGTGTGTCCCCATATGTCCGTGCCTCTGGCATGCGTCGGCACGGACCAAACACGTGCCGGAGGCACGGATGTGTGAAACCGGCCTGAGAGAGAGGGGGAGGGCAATGCCTGCACAAGCAAACAGACAGAGAGAGGGTGGATCCTGGAGCCTGCAAAACAACACGCCCTAAGGGCTAAAGAATATAGCCCCTGCTAATTATAATTACTAATGAGTAAGTATTAAAACGTTTTTATGCACTTTCACAGGATGCTTTTAGGAGACAAAAGGAGTGTGAGATTAGTGATAATATGCTGCAGGGACGTGTTTTGTTAGCTTAGGAGGCGTTCTGGAGGTGACAGGATTCCTTTAAGTACAAAATATAGTGTTATTACTTGGTGACTTACGTTACACAAAAAGCCTTTTTTTTCAACATTCACTTTAATGAAGTATGTGGAGTCACATTCTCTGTGGCCTATAATCCGTCTTTGTCCATTTTTTTAAGCACGAATAAAAGTGTGGACCATAGTTTTGCTCACTTTTGAAAAGACAGACGCAGCTGAACAACAGCCAAATGAATCCATAGTTACTAGGCTGCCTCATTCTAGTAAATTGGTCTCTCAGGTGTCATCTGAATCACATCATTCAGAGATTTAGATGGAAATCTTAAGGCCACTTCACACACACAGATATCTAATGGTGGGTTTACACGCCGCGATATCGGTGTCCAACTCCGACCCAACTCCGACAAAAAGTCACGTGGGTTGCGAGTTGGACCCGATATCGTGTGCGCGTTGTACGGCTTGTGCGTACAACGCGATGCTGGAACGATGCCAAAATGATATCGGAGTTGAATAGCAGAGCTATTCAACTCCCCGATATCGCAAGGCCGTTGTACCATCATCGCAGCGTGTGACAGCCCAACTACGATGTGTACGCTCACGTCACCCATTCACTACCATGTTTAATGGTCGTTCCTGGATTGGTGGGCGTACACATCGGAGGGACGTTGCATCCCGATATCGCGGCGTGTAAACTGGCGATGCGATGCAGGGAGAAACGTGCACTAAATGCACGCTCCCGCGTCGTTGCCTCCGATATCGCCGCGATATCGGGACGTGTAACCCCACCATGAGTCCAATATCTGAACCAATCTCTGGTTGCAGTGAAATCATGGATGCATTGCTCCATGTTGTACACAGCCACAAAATGGAACAATATATCCATGATTTCACTGCAACCAGAGATTGGTTCAGATATTGGACTCAGATATCTGTGTGTGTGAAGTGGCCTTGAATGCAAGTGTTCAGTGTAGACCACAGGATAATTGTGAACTGATGGTGGGTTTACACACACCAATTTATCTGTTCAATATCTGAACCAATCTCTGGTTGCAGTGAAATCATGGATACATTGCTCCATGTTGTACACAGCCACCAATAAATTGGTGTGTGTAAACCCACCATAAAGTTTATGTAAAATGTTCCCAATAAATTCTTCAACTTAATCCACAAAAACAAACGAGTGGTTTCCAAATTACTGGTAACTTAAAGTTCTCGCCGTGATTGGTGGGTTTCCTCTGGGTTCTCAGTTTTACCCCCACACTGCAAAGACTTACTGAAAGGATGTTTACATTTTGAGCCCCAATGGGGACAGTGATGCAAATCTATGGATTAATAGCGATATATACAGTAAATGAATAAATATTATTATTTCTTTCTTATTCTACCTCATTAGATTAAAATAACTGTTAAGGCCACGTCGCCCCTACGTCGCCTCATGTAAAGGGGCAATGTCGGCGCCTCCGAGATGTGAAACCAGGCGGTCAATCTGGGGCGATTTGCACACATCGCCCCATGTAACCGGCCACCGGCGAGCTGACAGGCGATGGGAGCCATAGGCTCCCATTGTCCTGCATCGCCGCTGGGGTTTTGAGACACCCCAGCGGCGATGCCGCCTCTCAGCTCACCAGCCCATCGCCGGAGATGTCTCCCCGTGTAAACGGGGGGTGGCGACGCTGGCAGGGCGCCAAAAATGTGCGCGCTCCCGTCCGTTGCCGCCGACATTTCCGGGGCCGTCACTAGGTGTGTACACGTCGCTAGGGGTACACGTTGCAACATTGCATGCAATTTCACTGGCAATTTGCTGGTTGCAGTGAAATCATGGACACATTGTTCCATTTGTACACGCCCACAAAATAGAAAAATGTGTCCATGATTTCACTGCTACCAGCAAATTGCCAGTGAAATTGCAAGCAATATTGCGCCGTGTCATCAGGAAAGTTTAAAAAAAATAGTAATATTTTTCTATTTTCTGGTGTCTAAATCTAGAAAGCATCTTATGCTAAGGAGCATCTTCTAATTCTTTTTCTTCACTACCCAATGGTATAAAATTCTGTGGCACACCTCTACTATCAATATGATCGCTGCACCCCTAGATAAATTAATTGAGAGGTTTGTGTGATGGATCATTTATTGGGGTTCTGCTGTTCTGGCACATCAGGAGCTCTGCTAAGGTTACATGGCACCTGCAAACAATATATGTGAAATCTGCACTCTAATATGGTGCTTCTTTCCTTCCTAGTTTTAGGCTACGTTCACACATTGCACGTTTTTGAGCGCTTTTTTGCGCCCGCTTTTCAAAAATGCGCAATGTGTCTTGTGTCTGCCGGCAAAGTGAATGGGAAATTCACTTTGCCTTACAGACACAGCGTAAAAATAAATGTAAATTCTTTACGCAACAGTGTCGGCGCTTTCTCCCATAGGGGCCTGCACTGCAGGATCTGATGTCACAGAGTGAGAGGAAGAATCCTGTTCCTCCTCCCCTCTGTGACATCTGTGACCGCCCCATTTGGGTTTCGCAATGTGTTACTATACCCAAATTAAAGTTAAGCAAATGTGTTAAAAATAATAAAGAATGAATGCTTACCCATCCAAGCTGTTTTGGTTACTGGGAGCCGAGACAATCGCAAGTTACGAGCTGGCAGAGCCTTGCATGATGTCATCGGGTGCTGTGATTGGCCGCATGCAGTCACGTGATATGTGACGTCATATGACGCGCATATCGCATTACCGTGAGCAGCCAATCACAGCGCCTGATGACATCACACAAGGTCCTTGCAGGTCGGTATTTGCGGTTGTGCCGGCTCCTGGCTCCCTGAACACCCGCGGGTGGGTAAGTATTCATTCTTTATTATTTTTAATACATCTGGCTTTCTTTAATTTAGATTTCGCACTGTATATTAATACACTGCAAAATCAAATGGGTGCTGGCAGACATGTCACAGAGGGGAGGAGGAACCAGGATTCTTCCTCCCCTCTGTGACATCACTTCTCCCCCGGACACGTTAAAAAGTATGCTGTGTGAAAGCACTGCTTCTTGCGCGGGTGCAAAACTCTGCTAAAAGCGCGCTCCAAAAAAGCGCAAAAACAAAACGTGTGAACCTAGTTTTATACTGTGCCTTGAAAGTAGTTTTCCACCAATTATGGGGTAAGAAATTGCACAACACAACAAATTGCACAACAAAGTTTGGCATCCACTTTCCCCTGTTGACATTGTAAAAATTCCATGTTTGGGGCTAAAACTATTTATGTGAGAAAAAGTAAATGTTCATTTTATCCTTTCACTTTGTTTTAATTGATGTGAAGCATCTGAAGGGTCAATAAAATTCTTGAATGTTGTTTTAAGCACTTTGAGAGTAAATATGCAAAAGTTACATCATTTTAAAAATTGCACCCATCACATAGGGCCATGTCACACGCATCAATTTGAACGATATTGTTAGCGATCACATGCACGCGCGATCGCTAACAATATCATTCATATCGCTGGTGAGCTGTCCCACAGGCAGACTCACCAGCAATGTGGACCAGCGAGAACGCTGGTTACCAAGGTACACATCGGGTTACTAGGTTCCGCGCGGCGCTTAGTAACCCAATGTTTACCATGGATACGAGCTCCCAGCATAGGCCGTGCAGTGCTGGGAGCTCGCTGATTGATGGTCTCCCGGTGTCACACGCAGCGATGCTGCGTGTCCACCGGCCGACCAACAGTAGATTTGTGAACAGGTTCACAAATCTGCGATCAAACAATCAAGCGATTTTTCAAAGAATAATCGCTTGGTTACACGCAGCGACGAACAAACGATATTGCTTAAGCGATCAAAAAAGCAGATCGCTTAAGCGATATCGTTCAGTAGATTGAAGCGTGTGACGTGGCCCATAGGCCCCTCAGTTACTTCAAATGTGATATGGTCCAAAAATTTTTCCCCCACATTTTGTTGGAAAAATGAGACTTTGATTATATTTTTTTGTCACCCTGCTAATATTAAATATATATATATATATATATATATAAGAGAAAAAAACTGCACAGTACTCACAGACAATGTGAACTGGTGCCAGCAGGGATGCTGGGTCAATATACTAGAAAAAAACCTTGCAGCACTCAGCTACTACCAATGATGTACATATGCTGACAAGCTATATATATGAGAAAAAATGTAAAAACTTACGTTTTTTTCAAAAAACTCAAAATTCTTATTATTTTTTTAAATTCTGAAGTTCTTAGTACACACATTGGCCAATGTCTGCTTGCTCGTCGACTGCGACAAAGTGACTTCAGGTCCGACGAGTCCTATCGCTGACACCCAAGTCCTCCTTGTCCACCCTACCCACTACTAAGTGGGCGGACACAATCTAGACCCTAGATCACCTGTAGGCAACGAGGGTGCACATTGCAGTATCTTTTGTATCGTGTGGAGTGGCTGGCTCCATTACTGCAATGTCCACCCTCGTTGCCTACAGGTGATCTAGGGTCTAGATGGTGTCCGCCCACTTAGTAGTGGGGTAGGGTGGACAAGGAGGACTTGGGTGTCAGCGATAGGACTCGTCGGACCTGAAGTCACTTTGTCGCAGTCGACGAGCAAGCAGACATTGGCCAATGTGTGTACTAAGAACTTCAGATTTAAAAAAAATAATAAGAATTTTGAGTTTTTTGAAAAAAACGTAAGTTTTTACATTTTTTCTCATATATATAGCTTGTCAGCATATGTACATCATTGGTAGTAGCTGAGTGCTGCAAGGTTTTTTTCTAGTATATTTTTTCTAGTATATATATATATATATATATATATAATTAGATGATTCCAAAATGGTGCAGATGTAATGCAGAAATGTGCAAAATGTGTTTTATTGGCTATTTTCGATGGTATGAAAATGAAAAGTGAAAAATGCAAACATTATTTTTTTTAAATTTTTTTGTAAAATGTTCAATATTTACATACAGTAAATAAACACAAATTATATCATCCAAACATTGCCAAAAACATGAATTGTGTTTTACGAAAAAATAGTGTCAGTATCACTGGAATATATTGAAGCATTTTAGATTGTTTACGACATATAATCACACTGGTCCGAATTAAAAACATTGGTCTGATCAGGAAGGTAATAACAGGCTTTTAGGCAAAGGGGTTAACTTAATTTTACCTTTTTTTTTTGTGTCATTCAGCGATGACCTTCCTCTGCTGGACGATGAGGTGCCTCTGCTGGAGAATGAGGTGCCTTCTCTGCAGGCTACAGATCAGCTGCATGGTAAGATATACGTGATACGTGATGCACCCTGGGGCCATGGGGTACTCTGAGCCCGGGCTATGGTGCTTCTGGGGATGTCACAGTGGGCTGACACCACCCATGGTAGTCGGCTATTAGGGGCCGATGCTACAGTGCGGGACCTCTGCGGATGATGGGCTGGCAGCTGTGATGGTTTTGCTCCCCACGGGTGGAGCGGGTCCCTAGGCCAACCGGTAAAGTCTATGGTGGTGGTAGGCCATTTGGGGTGTAGGATTGAGGGTGCAAAATAATCGACAGGCAACACAGTATGTAGTCTCCGTTACCTTTACTGGCAGAAGTAGCAGGTTCAGTCCAAGGTACTAATATAAATATTCAAAATCATCAAACACCTTAAGTAAATCAATGATCTCATATTTAAATACAAATCATCCCTCAAGGTGTATGTTTTAGGAAGTAAATAACACTCCTTTCAATCATTTTAATAAGTGGAAAACCACTATGGAGTTTTTGTTAATAAAATATAACTTTTATTGAATATATAAAAGCAGACATGTAAACGTTAACAAGAAGTATATGAGAAACCCACAGAAGGCTGCAGCCAGGTAGTCACTCAATGAGTGGCAAGCACATAAAGTACAGATTCACATCGTAAGGAATGCACAAGTATAAGGGCACACAATAATCATGAAGGATAGTACCATCACTCACCCATAGTGCAGACTCGTGATAAGGACCTAGGCAGCCACACAGAGAGCCCTGACCTGCAGCGCGCCCCTAACAGCTGTTTCGCCACTGCTTGGTCGCAGGGGCTAGTTCTCATTGTGATTACTGGCTGTTAAATACACAGCCTGAAAGGTCACGCCAGCTTGCGTATCAATTCCACCTGTCAAAAACGCTATCCCGTGATTAGGCAGGCGCCGGACGTGTGTGACGTCATAGGCGCGCATGCGCAATGCACCCGTCGGTGCCTTTAACACAAGAGCGATGTGCACATCATGGAAAAATCCCCGCGGCGGCCATTTTGTTGAAGACCGCTCAGTTACTATAGGCATTTTGGAACTAAAGGAGAATGTCAACATGTCAGCAGACATGATGAAGAAACAGAATGTATAAAGGGGCCAGTCACAGTGAAAGGGAAGTGACATTCATACAACACAATCATACACACTTAAATACTTATAGATAAGTGTTAAAAAAGCATGTATATATATAAATATACGACAGTATCACTGATTAAGATATGAAAAAGAAAAAATTGAGTGAAAAATGTGAGATAATAAATATGACACAGTACCAGCTGTGATTCAAGTGTTAAACATAAAAACTCAAATTTCCTCACATATTAATATTACAGTACATAGATATACAGCAAATTATATGTGATTAATTGTTACATTTAATATTCACAATCCCTCTTCACAAATCGTGATTATGGCCACCACTCATGATTCATCACATGCCAGATTTCAGAATTTTATCAAGACGTTGCATCCTATCGACCAAAAGTCCCTTCAATATAACCATCAGATGTGGTCTTAAGGCTGTGTATTGACACTGCTCCAAAAATGTCTCCGTTATCAGTTTCGGAAAAAACTAAAATATACAAAACATAAGTTAAAATCACAGAAGGCTACAGGACACACACAGTTACATCTGTCTAGTTGTCACAGCATGGTATAAGATGCACAGGAGGTCAGCTTTCTATAGAAAAGGGGCATAACTTATGGCTTCATTAAGTCCCTTTGGGGCAAGTGTATCTAACTTGACTATCCACCTACACTCTTATACCATGCTGTGACAACTAGACAGATGTAACTGTGTGTGTCCTGTAGCCTTCTGTGATTTTAACTTATGTTTTGTATATTTTAGTTTTTTCCGAAACTGATAACGGAGACATTTTTGGAGCAGTGTCAATACACAGCCTTAAGACCACATCTGATGGTTATATTTGCTGTATATCTATGTACTGTAATATTAATATGTGAGGAAATTTGAGTTTTTATGTTTAACACTTGAATCACAGCTGGTACTGTGTCATATTTATTATCTCACATTTTTCACTCAATTTTTTCTTTTTCATATCTTAATCAGTGATACTGTCGTATATTTATATATATACATGCTTTTTTAACACTTATCTATAAGTATTTAAGTGTGTATGATTGTGTTGTATGAATGTCACTTCCCTTTCACTGTGACTGGCCCCTTTATACATTCTGTTTCTTCATCATGTCTGCTGACATGTTGACATTCTCCTTTAGTTCCAAAATGCCTATAGTAACTGAGCGGTCTTCAACAAAATGGCCGCCGCGGGGATTTTTCCATGATGTGCACATCGCTCTTGTGTTAAAGGCACCGACGGGTGCATTGCGCATGCGCGCCTATGACGTCACACACGTCCGGCGCCTGCCTAATCACGGGATAGCGTTTTTGACAGGTGGAATTGATACGCAAGCTGGCGTGACCTTTCAGGCTGTGTATTTAACAGCCAGTAATCACAATGAGAACTAGCCCCTGCGACCAAGCAGTGGCGAAACAGCTGTTAGGGGCGCGCTGCAGGTCAGGGCTCTCTGTGTGGCTGCCTAGGTCCTTATCACGAGTCTGCACTATGGGTGAGTGATGGTACTATCCTTCATGATTATTGTGTGCCCTTATACTTGTGCATTCCTTACGATGTGAATCTGTACTTTATGTGCTTGCCACTCATTGAGTGACTACCTGGCTGCAGCCTTCTGTGGGTTTCTCATATACTTCTTGTTAACGTTTACATGTCTGCTTTTATATATTCAATAAAAGTTATATTTTATTAACAAAAACTCCATAGTGGTTTTCCACTTATTAAAATCAGTCCAAGGCACTGTCCACAAGAGATGTTGGGAATCCGGGTTGCCTGGAAGCAAGTTGGGGGTATCCTCACCCGGTGAGTTCTGAGGCCTCTTTGTTACGCTACTTTTGGTGGGTCCTGGCTGCCTGTAGCTGAGCTGCGACCCTCTCTCCTCCAATGTAGAGTCTCTCGCCCATATGGCAGGCGGCTCGGGCCCTTCCCCGGAACTTCTCCTTTCCTCACTCTCCCTGAGCTCTTTAAAGGGAACCTGTCACCTAATCTAGCCCTCCTAACCTATGAATACCTGTTCTTGCAGCCTAAAACTACTATAATGCCCATCCCTGTATGACATTTTAGTGATGTGTACAAATTGAATAAATAATTTTGTACACTTACATTTTCCTTGTCAGCTGGGCGTTCCTCTGGGAGTCTTTGTCGGGTAGGCAGGGTCTCCTGGGCCGCGCTGCCCCGCCTCGGTGCAAAAATGACTCCCTAATGGGCGTGATGCTGGTGCCAGAGGGCAGGAATGTTTGAATTTCTCCGCCTCTTGCCGCATGACTGTGACGCGTTCATGTGATGCCGGCATCGCGTCACTTCCAGTGACGGGGGCTGGGTGCACTCAGACGCACAAGCCGCCTTCAGCATGTTATCTACGCATGTGCTGAGAGGTGGCCTGTGCGCTGAAGTGCACCCAGCCCTACGTCACTGGAAGTGACGCGATGCCGGCATCACAGTGATGCGGCAAGAGGCTGGGAAATTCAAACATGCCCGCCCTCTGGCACCAGCATTACGCTCATCAGGGCGTAATTTTAGCACCGAGGCGGGGCAGCGTGGCCCAGGAGACCCTGCCTAACCGACAAAGACCCCCAGGGGAACGCCCATCTGACAAGGAAAATGTAACTGTACAAAATAATTTATTCAACTTGTACACATCACTAAAATGTCGGACAGGGATGGGCATTATAGTAGTTTTAGGCTGCAGGGACAGGTATTCATAGGTTAGGAAGGCTAGATTAGGTTACAGGTTCCCTTTAATGCTGCTGGGCCTTATGGGACCGGTAGACTTGGAATCTCCCACCCTCCGGTTTTAGCTGCTGGGACTGGAGTGCTCTCACAACATCAGACTTCTGTGTCCGTCTCTGGCACCTTGCGCTGGGGTGAACGGCTCTGCTGGCTCCACTCCCCAGGCTTACTCCTCTCCTTTCCTCAGACCCTCTCCTCAAGCTTCCTAGTCTTTTTCCCGGATGAGCCTTACCATGCTCCAGTCCACGGGATCTCGTCACAGTCCTCCTAGGAACTGAGCTCGGTGTCTCTTTGCTCTACCTGGGATGAGCTTGGCACAGCTCCAGTCCACAGGTCCTCTTCACAGTCCTCCCAGGAACTGAACTGGCCAGCCCCGCCTCCGGCCAGAATTGTAAGGGATTTTCCCTGAATCTGGGTTAGAGATCCCCCTTCTGGCCTGGAGTCAGGTAAGGTGTTGTGTGCAGTGGGCTTACCTGGTGTGGAGACCCTTACTTGCTTCCAAGCACAAAACTACCCCTCGAGGGAGGCAATGTCATTGTGGCTACCGGACTCTGGGGTGCCACATATGTTTGTGTTGTACATGTTTGTATGTATGTTTTCCAGTGTCTATTCTTAGATTTTGTTCTATATTTGACAGTATATAGTGTTGTACTTTTGGCCATAATTTTGAATTTGAAGGGGATATAACATGCCTATAATCACACTTTAGTATGTATCTGTACAAGTGATAAGCCATTAGGGATTTTTCTTGATGGAATGCATAGTGTCAGGGCTCCTGTTACCTATGGGCACAGAGAAATGATGGAGAATATATTATATTTTAGTGAATATGTTTCAACCAGAGCTGGGGTGCGTGAGGTACTCGGTCACCGGGGCTTCTGTGTGGGATGTCACGGATGGTCGGTATCCCCGGTGCCGTGCCCTGGCGAACAACTATACCAGGTGTTGATGGTAAACGGTGGGGGTAAAAGGGGGTTATTTACAGGGGAACGTGACGCCACCTGTAGAGTCCGGTAAGGTGGTACCGGCGCTGCCAGCCGGCCACTGAGGTGATGGAGGGGGCAGCGGTGTGTGGTACAGCTCCCCACAGGTGGAGCTGTACCTCAGGGCAGCTATGGTGGTGAGACGGTGAGGGAGGACAGTGATGGTAAATGGTGGTGCAGTTCTTACCCCTCTGCTGTTGATGTTGATGATGTTAAGTCCTTTGAGCTGCGGCAGGAAGAATAACAAACAGTTCCAGTTTAACTTTGCTTTACTCGGTACCGGCTGATGGCATAACAATACACGGTACAGTCTGGTTTAGGGTGTTGTTACCAACTCATGGATTTCTCTTAAGGAGTCTTTAGATGATCTCTCTCTGTCTTTCAGGGTTTCTACTTTCACTAGATCTCTCAGTCTTTCCCACCTTTGAGGAGCTCACCCGCCAGTCCTGCAGTCTGTGTCTAAGTAGGCTTAGCTTGACTTATACCGGTCCAAATGGGAACAGCAGGAACGCACAAGTTTCCCACCTGACACCGGGTTTTAGTCTTCCCTCACTAGTGTAGGAGCGTCTTTTGGGCATGAGGGGTGAGGTACCTTTGTGGGGCTGTCAGTGACCCGGTTCTGTTGGGCCTGCAGCTCGTGGCTTTGCAGTCAGGGATGAACTCCTGGCTGCCTCGGTAGTCCGTGTCACGGTGTACCCTCAACATGACCAGCTGGCTCCTACCAGTCCTGGTCCGTTGCCATCTTTCCTGGGCCCCCACATAAAGATGGGGTACCCTCCACTCAGCTGGGCTGCCAGGCCTGACCACTCTGTCTGCCTTCCCAGCGCCGTCTGAGGTAAATCTCAACTGTCACTCTAACTCTATCCTAAGCTCCGCTCCCACCTGTGGAACCTACCATATTACCAGTTCCCCCTACTCTAAGTGGTGCGGTCCTAAGTGAGTGCTAAAAATAGACTGCATAAGATTTAAATCCTAACCTAGCAACTTACAATCATATTACATATAAATATTAAATGCAATACTACTCTGTGGCGTATACCCGCAGGGGCCCCCACACATATTGTAGGAAAAATTATATATTTCATGGACTGTATTAGCGAGCACCACCGTTGAGGAGTGTCCACACCTGTCCCGCTCGGGATTAGCACTATTGCTGTATATTTAAGCAATTCCTGCAGTGCCCTAGTTTTTTTCTCCAATTTTTTTAATATTTATATCATATTTTACTTCAGTATTGTGTTTTCTAATGTAGAGAATGGTTTACATATGCTAAGTAACCGTTATGATGCTATGGGAGGAACATCTGACGGTTTGGGGCAGGGTAGTGCTGGAGACTAGCAAATGAGTATAGATGTGCCCATCCTAAACCTCAAGCTACATGATAATAATGACTGGGTGTAAAAACACAGTCACCACATGGAAACAAGGTGCCACTAATTAAAGCTAAACAGACAGAAAGAATAAACATGATGCTTGGAAAAAAGATGGCCATGAGGCTATAATTAGGGTTTCGATATTGTGTATAACAGGTTCCATGCGACAGTTAGAGATTGCTCCTCTACTGATGTGTAAACCTACGGTAGTATGTGCATGAGAATCCTAATCTTATTTGGTTTCTATTTTAGTTAGAGCAGGAAAGAGAAAGAACATTGAAGGCTGCTCTCCTGGCTCGCCAATGTCAAAGTAAGCACAAAATATGGCTGTCATTTTGGTACCTTTACATCGTATTGTAAGGCTTTGTTCAGATATCCCGTAGTTCTTTGCGTTTTTTCGATCTGTTTTGAGATGACAAAAAATGGAAATAAAAGAACTTGTTCAAAATGTATTCTATAGAAAGGGGTCTGAAATTTCCAAAAATGTCTTCTGTTTGAGAGCAATCAGTTTTTTAACATATAAAAAGTCAGTGGTTCACAGATCATAATAGATGGTCATGTGCTGTCATCAGTAAATTAGCACTCTGCATTCCCAGAACACTGGAGATGTCAGAGACATTTCTAGTTAAAACGGATCTGGTACAAGCAGTGCAAAATAATAAAAAAGGAACCATAATTTGCATCCATTTTTGCTCTGCTTCTAATGGATCTAAAGTATTTAAAATAGTGGATAAATGAAAACTGGACGTGTGAATGGAGTCAAAGAAACTCCTTAGGCCATGTCCAGACACACTGGTTTTTGCTTTTTTAAAAACGCAGCAGAAGCTTTGGTGTTTCTAGTCTCAGAAGATTTGCTACAATTTTTCCCTGTGTACTTCTTGCGATTGAGGTGTGTTTTAATCAGCGTTTCTGCTCTGTGCTTGCTTCTTGCTTTTTTGCTGCAGATTTATCATAGAACACAAGCAAAAATGCAAAATTCTCAATTCTTCCAGCGTTTTTGCTACATATTTCACCCATTCTAATGAATCAGAAAAATCCCATGTTTTTGCCACTGTTTTTCCTGTCAAGAAATGTGGAAATGGTTAAGAAATTTCTGTGTCATACCTAAATGTGTGCGCAAATCCTAAAGGGGAAAGTAATGTGTATGTTTGTTTCCACAGGAGGGTGAGCGAGTCATCTGAGGACATCATGTAAGTACTTGTGACAGCATGCAATAATAGAAATAGTAAAACTTAACATACATATGTTTTCTCCTTTCTGACGAGGCCATGTTTTTTTGACTAGTTACTTTATTTGGGAGTAGCTCTTGCTTCTCTATATCCAGTGATTCTGTGATTTTTTTTTTCGTGACACATTGTACTTCATTTTACTGGTAAATACGATTTGTGTGTATGAAAAGATGAAAACTGCGTAAAAAATATATCAACATTTCACAATTTTCAAGCTTTGAATTTTAATGCCCTGAAGCCAGTTAGTGTTATACAACACAAAATAGTTAATAAATAACACCACATGTCTACATTACATCAACATCATTTATGAATTTTTTTGTTAGGAATTAGAAGGGTTAAATTTTATCAGCAATTTATCATTTTTCCAACTAAATTTACAAAACCAAATTTTTAGAGACCACATCATAGTGGAAATGACTTTGAGGGGTCTATGTGACAGAGAATATCCATAAATGAAACCTCAAACTGCTCAACACCACAACCAAGAAGTGTATTATCTCATTAGGGACTTCATAGGAAATAAAGCAAAGTGGAAGGAAAATCTGAAATTTCATTATTTCCCTCAAAATTGTTACTTTAGCTCCAAATACTTTATTTTCACAAGGGTGCAGTCAAATGCTGGAAAATAAATAATGGTGCAAGTAGAGTGTCCTCTGGGTATGGGTTAGTGCATTTGTAACAAATATTTGCTCACCTTTTGTATTTGTGAAGAGCCCCAACTAGTGAATAAAACATGATATGATGATCCTCGGCTGCAGCAAGCCCCAGATGTTTTAAATTTTTTTGCTGAAGTGATAGAAGGAAAAGGGGTTGTCTCCGTGCTGCCAGGATCCTTTATATCAAGTATAAAAATGCTTTATGTATTTAAACATAGTGATTTATTAATAGCGCGTTTCGGAACCCAACGATTCCTTCTCAGATACAAATTACAGATGCACATATACATTACCATACAGAGGGGGTATATATAAGGAATTGAGGGACTGTGTTTAGATTCAAAAAGCGGCGTGAGATGTCATATGGTCTGCATTATTCACGGTCTTTATTCATATGCCGGTGTACCTTACCTAACATTTTTTGTTACTTTGAGATTATAAGAGGAAGAAACAGTTCTTGGGCTAAAAACAACAAAAATTGGGAAAAAAATGGATAAAGAAAGAAAAAGAAGAAAAAAACCTGTATATATGTATGTGTGTATATACGTAATGGATGCCCTCCACACCTTTCGGGTGGGCTGTCCTCTTAATTGTCTGCCGCCGAATTGATGCTTTGTCTAAGTGTGTGCACGCCACCGTAAGAACCACGCTGACAACCATGTCAAAGTAGAGCTTAATGACAAAAACCTTTATTAAGGGAGGGGGTTAACAGTTTTATTACTTATCATTAAAGGGGCATTCCTTAGGGGTGTTTCTAGGTGATTGCATCATATTATGCTCAATCTACATTTTATTCTGAAAAAACATTCAATATATATTCTGTGGGTTAGTATTCCAATTCAGCCTTGATTAGTACATTTGGTCTGGAAACATCTTGATAAGAGCTTCCACACTGCTACATCTAACTCAAAACGTTATATATAAAACTAGAGGAAAGTGCAAGGATTCACATAACCATGCTGTTGGAAGGTTTCTGAATGGCTTCAATAAACTTATATAAATTATTAACTATTTATTGCCATGACATATATATATGTGTAGAATCCAGTTTGTGTCTCATTGTATTCGAACTTATGAGATCGTTGGCGGGAAGAATCACACTTTATTGAATAAACCACAATGCTGGATGTGCAATATGTGAAGAAAAATAATGTGAAAGGAGTGTATGAAAAATCTAAAGAAATTCATAAAATAATAAAATAAATAATAATCATCTTGGTGTGTATATAAGGGTACCGTTACACGTCGCAACATTGCTTGCAATTTCACTGGCAATTTGCTAGTTGCAGTGAAATCATGGACACATTGTTCTATTTTGTTGCTGTGTACAAATAGAACAATGTGTCCATGATTTTACTGCAACTAGCAAATTGCCAGTGAAATTGCAAGCAATGTTGCGACGTGTAACGGTACTCTTTGTGTTGGAACCTCTGGGACCGGAAAATGGGAAAAATGACTAGCTCTATTTGACGTGCCACAGTATTAAGTGTGAAAAGTGTGAAGGAATTAAATAGATGAAGTGTGTGTGAATTGAAATTAAATATGCATTTTTTGTGTGTCTTCTTAGGCAGGCTTCACACTGCGGCTAATATGCCCTCCGGTCCGGTGTGCAGCGCACGCAGCTGTAGCCGCTGACAAGTCAGGACCGCGGCGCCTGTTGTCCTGACTTATCAGCAGCGGGAACTGCGTGCGCTGCACACCGGACCGGAGGGCATCTTAGCCCCCCAGTCCTGTGTGCTGATCTGGTCCTCGGCTGTCTAGGTCATCCCGGACAGCACCGGACCGGATTACGCCGCAGTGTGAAGCCGGCCTTAGAACACCAGTAATTATGTACGGAATAAATATCTATGAATGTGTGTGAAAAATGTACATCAATTTACTATGAACGTGAAAAAATATATCAATGTTAGTTTTGTGAATATGTGTAGCAATGTAAACAATCTTTTAGGTAAAAAAAAATAAACAAAAATATTAGTGCATATCCTATAAAGGTGAAATTATTAAAACTAAGTGAGAACTATTGCATAAAAACATTTTTATGATGACATTTTCACGTGATAGATTCTCACCTAGTTTTAATAATTTCACTTTTATAGGATATGCACTAATATTTTTACTTTATTTTTAAAATATATATTTATTCCATACATAATTACTGGCGTTCATACAAGACATAGAAAAAATTAACATTTAATTTCAGTTTCAATCCACACACATTCTATATTTCATCCCTTCACCACCCGGCGATTTTTTGTTTTTTCCTCCCTTTTTTCCAAGAGCCATAACTTTTTAGTTTTCCGTCAATATAGACATATGTTTTTTGTGGGACGATTTGTATTTCAGATGCAATCATTTATTTTACCATATAGTGTACAGAAAAATGGGAAAAAATTCTAAGTGCGGTGAAATTTCAAAAAAAGTGCAATTACACGTTTGTTTTTTTGTTTTTTTATTCGCCATGTTCACTATATGGTAAAACTGCTGTGACTGTATGATGCCTCGCGTCGGTAACAGTTCGTAGATACTAAAGTTTACTTTTACTGTTATCTAAGTGGTGCATAAAAAAATCGCACTTTTTGCGCCATGTTCCGCGCTCCATAGCGTCCTCATTTTTCAGGATCTGGGACTGTGTGATAGCTTATTTTTTGCGGCTTGAGCTGACATGTCTAATGAAACCAATTTTAGGTGAATGCACTATTTTGATCACCCATTACTGCATTTTATGTTACGGCAACCAAAAAAAACATAAGTTTGGTGTTTGGACCTTTTTTTCCTGTTACGCAGTTTACATCTTTCATTAAGGGTATGTGCGCACTGGCCGGGTTATGGCCGTTTTATCAGCGGAAACCGCCGGTCGGTTTTCATTAGTTTTATGTAAATTTATGTTAATCCAAACCGGCGTTTGGATTAACATTAAAACCAATGAAAACCGACGCCCGCTGTGCACACACCGGCGGTTTACACAGGCTCATCTGTTGCTAAACCACAGGTTTCCCAGCGGTTTAGCAAAGAATGAGCATGTTCTATAAACCGCCGGTTCTTCAGCGGCTGCAAGCAGAATCATGTGCTGCTTCCAGCCGCTGTAGAACCGCCGGCGAGAACACGCTGTGCAACCGCCCGCTCCGCCGCACCGCCCGGCTCCCGCCGCATATACCCGCCAGGAAGCCGGTGGACGGCTCCGGAGCTTCCTGGCGGGTCCGCCCAGCTGCCGCCGACAAACCCGCGGTAAGTGTGCACTTAGCCTAAGGGTGCCTTTACACTTGCGTTTGGAGCGCAGCGCACCAAACGCAGCCAAACGCTTGCGCACATGCGTTCCTATGTTTAACATGGAAACGCATGTGCCTGCGTATATCTGCGTTTGGCCGCATTTGCATACGGATGTGCATAATTTATGCGCCATCCGACTGCACTCCAAACACAGCATGCAGCATTTTTTGTGCGTTCACGGGCGCTTGTTTTATCCCAAGCGCCCGCAAGCGCACAAAAAAATGCATGGATCTCAATGGATCCGCAGTGTTCACCGCATGACAGCGCAGGAGAACGCTGCGGATCTCATTGAAATCTCTGATCTCCCGCCGGTGTCAGCGGGGAGAAACAGCTGATCTGACATCTGTTTAAATCTCCCGCGCTAACACCGAATAGGTGATGTTGACGCGGGAGATTTGAAGCAGCGATCAGCTGACACCGGCGGTAGATCAGCTGTGCCGGGGGGAGGAGATCTCTGACGCCGATCTCCTCCTCCTGGCCGCCCCCAGAGACAGCTGATTGGTTGCCCGGGCACCATACTAATGTGAACGCATGCGGAGATTCTCTGCCGCGTTCACATAAGTATGTGCTGCATTGCACTGCATTTGCGTCTGCATGCCCTTCGCATGCAGACACAAACACAAGTGTGAAGGCAGCCCAATTGACTTTATATATTGATAGATCGGGCATTTCTGAATGCGGCAATACCAAATATGTGTATTTTTAATTTTTTTTTGAGCTTTTGTGTTTTTTTTTCTTCTTCATATATTCTAAAACTTTATTTTTAATTCATTCTTGATTTTACACAGCCCCATAGGGCGCCACACTGCTGCAGTGGCTGATCGCTTGTGCCATGACACTTAGTTTCACTTTCAGTGGTTGGCAGCGCTTGCCAACCACTGACAGGAAGCGCTTCCTGATAGCCTCAGGTCCTGGTGTAAACCCAGAAGCTATCAGGTACTGCACGGAGATCCCATGATCTTATCGTGAGATCTCTGAACTCGGTGGGGAACGACGGGATCCTTAACGCAGCGGTTTTTGATCCCACTGTCAGTGATTGACAACGGGATTCAAAGGGTTAACGGTACTGATCTGATCGCGAATCTGCTTGGTGCTGTTAGCCCCACATCTTTGCTGATAAGATCAGCTGAGATGTCGGGTGTTTTGATGTGAGCGCTGCATTGGAGCTCACATCAAACACTGGGACCCGACCCATGATGTCGCATTAAGTCAAGGGTCGGGAAGGGGTTAAAAACCCATTGCACACTCATATCATATGCATGCTTGGCAATGAAAATACGCATGCCATATGGATGACAAAACGCCTGATACTCAACAGCTTTTCTCGCTGAGAATCTTAGCGAGGCATCATGTGGTGATGTGAGTGAACTCTAATATGCACACTGCAGAGAAACACTAACAATAGATTTATCACTTTTTCTATTCTACCTCATTACATTAAAATAAGTGCTAATATCCTGTCCACTTTATACCATCTGGAAAGTTTTAAAAAATGAGTAAGAATATTTTCCTTTTTTCTGGCGTCTAAATCTAGAAAGCATCCTATGGTAAGGAGTGTCTTCTAGTTCAAAAAAATACAGTAATTCTTTTTTCTTCACTGCCCAATGGTATAAAATTCTATGGCACACCTGTAATATCAATATGATGGCTGCACCCCTAGATCAATCCATTGAGAGGTTTCTATGATGGATCACTTATTGGGGTTCTGCTGGTCTGGCACATCAGAGGCTCTGCTAAGGCTACATGGCACCTGCAAACAATATATGTGAAATCTGCACTCTAAGGCGGCCGTCACACGCTACAATATCGTGAGCGATATCGTTAGCAATCACGTGCACGCGCGATCGCTAACGATATCGCTCACATCGCTGGTGAGCTGTCACACAGACAGACTCACCAGCAATGTTGAGCAGCGAGATCGCTGGTAACTATGGTACACATCGGGTTACTAGGCGCGCGCGCGCTTAGTAACCCGATGTTTACCATAGATACCATCTCCCAGCATAGGCTCTGCCGCTGGGAGATCGTTCATCGTGGTGTCACACACCACG
This sequence comes from Allobates femoralis, assembly GCA_033576535.1. NCBI lineage: Eukaryota > Metazoa > Chordata > Amphibia > Anura > Aromobatidae > Allobates > Allobates femoralis. The sequence goes on along the minus strand of JARQOC010000001.1, from coordinate 366,495,484 downwards.
ATGAAGCAAATTGAACAAGCGATGATCGCTAGATATGAGCTCCGGCTCTCATATCTGCGATCTAGCGATCATTGTAAAATCGCTTGATCGCACGTAACGATGCACAAACGATATCGCTTAAGCGATCAAAAATCGTATCGCTTAAGCGATATCGTTCAAGATATTGCACCGTGTGATGGCCGCCTAAGGGCCACTTTACACACACCAACTTATCTGTCCAACTTCTGACCAACTTACTGGTTGCAGTGAAATCATGGACACATTGCTCCATTTTGTGGCCGTGTACAAATGGTACAATGTGTCCATGATTTCACTGCAACTAGTAAGTTGTTCAGAAGTTGGACAGATAAGTTGGTGTGTGTAAAGGTACCGTCACACAGGGACATATGCCGGCGATGTTGCCGGCAACCGAGGGGCGTGGCCAGGTTGCGGCGACATCGCCGGGAGTTGCCTCGTGTGACAGGGCGATAATCAGGCGATGAATCGCCTGAGTCACATCGCCAGGTTTCCCAACAATGTTGGGAAACCTGGCGATGTTGTTCAGGCGATTCTGCCTGATCGCCCTGTGTAATGCGGCAACCCGCAATGTTACGGGCGATTCCGCCTATCTACAACATTGCGGGTTATCGCTCGCTGGGTTGCTGGGCAACTCAGCGAGCGATAGCCGCGGCAACTAGCCGGCGTCATCGCCGGTAAGTTGCTCCGTCTGACAGCTCACCGGCGATGTTGTCAGGGATGCGCGCTCCCGCGATCCCCGGCAATATCGCCGGCGATATGTCCCTGTGTGACGGTACCTTTAATGCTACGTGCACACGTTCAGTGTTTGATGAGTGTTTTACCTCAGGATTTGTAGACAAAACCAGGAGTGGAGCAATCAGAGGAAAAGTCTAATAGAAACACCTGCACCACTTCTGTATTTAATTATCCACTCCTGGTTTTGTCTACAAATCCTGAGGTAAAAAATGTATCAAATACTCAACGTGTGCACGTAGCCTAATATGGCGCTCCTTCCCTTCCTAGCTTTATACTGTGCCTTGAAAGTAGTTTTCAACCAAATATGGGGTATTCAGGAGACATTGCACAACACATTTTGGCATCCATTTTCTCCTGATACCATTGTAAAAACTGAATGTCTGGGGCTAAAATTAGGGCTAAAACAAGTTTTGTGTGGGAAAATGTTCATTTTTTCTATCCACATTGTTTTAAATCCTGTAAAGCATATGAAGGGTCAATAAACTTTTCGTTTGTGGTTTTGAGCATGTTGAGGGGTGCCCTTTTTAAAATGGTGTCTTTTGGGTTTTTCCTGTCACATAGGTCCCTCAGAGTCACTTCAAATGTGATATGGCCTCTACAAAATTTAGTTTTGTAGATTGTTGTTGGAAATATGTGAAATTGCTGTTAAACCTTTAACCCTTCTAACAGTAAAAAATGATTTGATGTAGACATGTGTGAAATGTGTTTTATTGGCTTTTTGTGTAGTATAATAAATATCTGGTTTAAGGATATAGAAATATAAAGATTGAAAATGGCAAAATCTTAATTTTTTTTATTAATGAACTTCATTTATTTAATTAATTTAATTATTTAATTTATTTATTAAAATGAACTCGAATCATATCAACCAAACTAACATGAATTACAATCTGTCAGAAATAGTCTCAGAATCGCTGGAAAATATTGAAGCATTTCAGATTGATTACCACATATAGTGACACTGATCTGAATTGAAAACATCGGCCTTGGCATGAAGATGAAAACAGGCTTGAAGGTGAAGAGGTTAACTAATTTTTACATTTTTTGGTCTTTCAGCAGTTACGGTCCGTTCCTCAGACATAGCCAGCGGCTAAAAGGACAAATTCGTCCAAACTATGTTTTTGAGAAGGCCATAAGACCCTTTTATTTTAGGAGGACGGTGGCCGGTAAGATGTATGTTTGTGCGTTATATATAGTGGACCAATTATGTGTATGTTTGTATGCAAAATGTAAAATGTAAAACATTACTGCATCTATTCTTAGATTTTGTTCTAGATTAGATTAGACTAGATAATGTTGTAGTTTTGGCCATAATGTTAGTACCAGTATGTATCTGTATAAGGCCCCTTTCCCATCTGCATTTAAGCGTAATTTGCGGTTACGGGGGACGTGTGTCCATCATAGGAGGATGTGTGCCATCACAGGGGGCTGTTTGCCAGCACAGGGAACATATGCCATAACGGGGACATGTGCCATCACAGGGGGACATGAGCCATCACAGGGGGATATGTGCCATCTTAGGGGGGTCATATCTAAGATGGGGGGCTACATCCCAGGTTGGGGGGACTATATACCAGGAAGGGTGGGGGGGCATGTATCAGGATGAGGGACATATATAGATTATAAGACTGACACTGGCTTTATAAGAGGAACCCCATTTAACATTAAAAATATTTTTTTTTTCTCTTTCCCGGCACAAAATTTAGGGGTGCGTCTTATAAAGCGAAAAATATGGTATATAGAAAATCAATTTTAGGGCAAAGCCGGGTTGTGGAGCCAGTAAGCCAAACCTCCAACTCCTCAATTTCTCAAACTCTTTTCACTGATTATGTAATCAGTTATTTTAATACAAAATTAAATTCATTATATTTATAGTCTTTTATAAATTCTCTTTTTATTCTGACACTGGGGGCTGCCATCTTGCTTCTGCAGCTGTGTAACAATAGTTACACCCTTCAAATACGGCAGCCCCTGCACATAGGACTGAATAGACAGCCTCCAACTCCATCTCCTTCATTATAACTGTCATCTGGACATGCCCCCAGGGCTATCCAGATCATAGCTGGGAGGAGATTGTCACCATCTTTGTGGAGCCCGTAAATTTAATGAGCTCCACTCTTATTTTCCCCCTGCAATAATCACTGCTACCCGCCGGTGCCACGTGGGCCTTTCGATCCTGTTCCGTCTCCCCCCCCCCCCCCTACCAGAGAGAGACCATGGGCAACTAGAAGAAGAACCCACAGGGAATGGATGGGGGGAGGGGAGAGAGCCCAAAGGAGATGGATGGGGTGTGGGTTAGAGAGAGTCCACAGTGGATGGACCAGGGGGAGGGGGGAGAAAGTCCATAGGGAAATTGGAGGGGGGGGGGGAGTTTGAGTAGTGGCTGGTGTGTGTGTGTGTGTGTGGGGGTTGAGGGACAGATACCACTGGGGAAGGACGGGGGAGAGAGCTCACGGGAGATGGACATGGAGGGAGAGACCACAGTGAATGGACAGGAGGGAAAGAGCCCACAGGAGATGTACAGGGGGATGCAAAGAAAGAGTTCACAGGGGTGGGTGGGGAGGGAGGGAACCTCCAGAGGGGTGGGTCAGGGGAAGAGAGATCCCACAAGGGATGGACGGGGGGGAAGAGAGCCCACAGGGGATGGATGGAGGGATGAGAGCCCATGGGATGGATGAAGGGGTGTGAGCCCACAGGGGATAGATTGGATGGAGAGCCCACAGGGGATGGATGTTGGGAATGAGCCCACAGGGGATGGATGGGGGAGAACCAACGGGGGATACTTGGGGGGGTGGGGGAAAGAACTCATAAGGAATGGATGCGGGGGAGAGAGCCCACAGGGGATGGAGGGTTGGATGGTTGGGGGGAGAGAAAGAACCCACAGGGGGATGCTTGGTGGAGGAAAGAAGAGCCCACAGGGGATGGACGGAGAGGGAAGAGCCCACATGGGATGGATGGGGTGAAAGTGAACCTACAGGGGATGCTTGCGTGGGAGAGAGAGCACACAGGGGATGGTCCGGGGGGGGGGGGGTTGGAAGGACCCAAAGGGGATATGTGAGGGGAGAGCCCACAAGGGGTTGGACCTATAAAGGAACACACAGGGGAAGGTCAGGGGGAGAGAGAAACACACAGGGGATGCATGGGGGAGAGCGCTTACAGCGGATGGTATTGGAGGGGGGCGGGCGCCCATAGAGGATGGACGGGAGGGAGAGGAGAAGAGGCCATGGGGGTGGGAAGGAGAGAGCCCACAGGGGAAGGATGGGGGGAGGAAGCTCACTGGGAAAGGATTGGGGGGGGAGAAAGCCCACAGGGGATGGACCGAGGGTGGAAGAGAACACACAGGGGATGGAGAGCCCACAGAAGATGGATGTGGGAAGAGAGACAGGGAGAGGAACAGCGCATGGCTGGGAAAGGTACAGCAGGAGAGGGGGGATGAGATCAAGTCGTTGCAGTGCTGAGGTGAACTAAGGGCCACGTCACACACACAGATATTGTTCGCAGATCTCTGGTTGCAGTGAAATCATGGACACATTGTTCCATTTGTGTGGCCGTGTACAAATGTAACAATGTGTCCATGATTTCACTGCAGAGATCTGAGAACAATATCTGCACAGATATCTGTGTGTGTGACGTGGCCCTAAGGGGTAGTATAAAATGAAGAAAGAGTGGAAAAAGAAGTTCAAAATAAACCATCACACAGCCCCAGATCTCCAAAAATGAGATTCCTACGGGTCACGGGAAATGACGAGAATTTCTCCTTCGCCTCATTGGGGGACACAGGACCGTGGGTGTTATGCTGCTGTCCACTAGGAGGCGACACTAAGCAGAATCTGCAAAAGAGTTAAGTGGCTCCTCCTCTGCAGTGTACACCCCTGGAACAGGCACTGCTTCACCAGTTTTTTGCTTAGTGTCGAAGGAGGCACACGACCATTTTTACTCTCTTTTTTCTCATCCTTTTTTTTTTTTCTTCCAATGAAGAAAAGTGGGTCCGGCGTGGCCCCAGGCATGCTCCTTCCTCGGCCACCCACTGTTGGGGCGCTGGGTTGAGGTTGAGAATCCTTACATATGCCGTACTCCTTTCTCGGCCTCCCACTGTTGGGTTGCTGGGTTAAAGTTGAGACAGCCCAGCATAACATCCACCTTCCTCACTCCCTCGGGGTCCTGAGTTGAAGCCAGAGCTGGACTACCTGCCAGATGACGTCCCCCTAATCACCCTCTGGGTGCTTAGGCTGAGGCACCACAGGTATCAGCAGCACATGCTGCATTCTGGGCTGGGACTCTGGATGGATGCCTGCAGAAGCACAGACTCAGTGACGACCCCCTAATCACCCTATGGGTCATTGGGCTATGGCACCACAAGTACCAGCAGCACATGCTGCATTCTGGCCTGGGCCTCTAGATGGATGCCTGCAGACAGGCTCAGAGACGACCCCCTAATCTCCCTATGGGTCATTAGGCTGTGGCACCACAGGTCCCAGCAGCACATGCTGCATTCGGGGCTGAGATTCTGGAGCAAATCACCCTGTGGGCTATTAGGCTGAGGCACCTGGCTGCCTGCAGGAGCGCAGGCTCACAAGTGCACCTGCACTTATCTACCCCAGGATCCCGGTGGGGTCCGGGTACAGCCCCACTCAGCCCTGCACTTCCTTCCATAGGACCTGGGACAGTCTGTTCCCCATTCTCCCTGCAGCTCCCACAGCCAAGGCAGGGGGAAGAGGTACCCAGCTCCCCCCCAAGCTACCCCTGCAAGGCAGGCAGCAAGGTACCTGGGGTGGCAGGGATCCGCCATGGCGGCGGCTCCGGATGCTTTCCGGACCTCCACGCCGACCCCCCGCCATTTGCGGGGCCGCAAATCACGCTAGGCCCCGACTTCAGGCCTAGCGTGGAAGACGCCGCCTATCACCGCCCGCCCTCCGGATAGCGTCAAATGACGCGGCGCCGCATCACAGAGAGGGGCGGGAAGTTCCTTTGGGCGCTTGTATTGCGCGCCCATTCAGGTTCTCGCCCCCTCCTTCTCCCTCTGGCGGCGCCAAAACGGCTCTGGGCGCCATTATAGGCTGAAACACTGTGCAGCACAGCGGCCAAATAAGGCTATGGGGGCATATACAGACCAGCAGGGATTGTTTTCCTGCAGCAACTCTCTCCCCCCCTGCACACCAGGTGTGACAGGCTGTGGGGCAGATGCAGGACTGCCAGCAGGGATATAGTTCCCTGCTGCAGTTTCCTCTCCCCCTGTACACCATGTCTGTGCCATGTGTGAGACCTCCCTCCGGACTCCATAAGTATAGAGGGCCAGTACAGAAAGTGGGCAGACTGTCATATTCTGTCCTGAAATACTCTGTGCTGCTGTGAATACAGTTTTTTCGTGAATCTTTCAACTTCATTAACTGCTGCAGCACCGCGCTGCCCTCACTGACATCACAATAAGTGTTCCGTGCCCTACAAGATCTCTCCTGACATACTCTGTGCTGCTGTAAACCTTTTTTTCAGCAGCTGTACATAATGTCAGTGAAGAAATTAGGCGTCAGCATATTCTCAGTACGCACAGGGGAGACGTGATCCACTCAATGCCCTATGGATGTAATGTGTTTATTCTGTGTCGTCACAGTGACACGGCTTCACCTATGTTCGTCGGACGTTTTACCTCTTATGACTTTCACCCAGCGAGCAGAGTTCCTCTGCCTAGTGCGGGTGACACTCTAATAGGCACAGCCTGGCTTTCCTTACACCGGGTCAGCCACTGATGCCAGTACCTGTCAGAGCACATAATGCTACATCTTCTAGATAGACAGTTATTACGTCTGCGACTGTCACAGTTTATGGGAAACTAGCATGCAGCAGGACGATGGCTCCGACGTCTGATGGTTTTCGCAATCCAACCCCAGACTCGGACCTTTATGCATCTCTAAATCAACGTCCCATCTCACAAGAAGCTAAATGTCGATACTTCAAACATTCATCTGTGTCTCACAGGACACAAGACTGTACCCATGGGACCCCGTACCCATGGGACCTTCAGCGCCCCACTTTCCATACGGGAGTTTTGTTGGGTTGCGTCTCCGTGGCAGGGTTCGTACGGTACACTATCTGACAACAAGGTTCCTGTAGGGACACAGTTCTGCTGAACAGAACACAACAGCAGGCATCAGAGTCCGCTACCATACCTTGGGAATGCCAATCGCACAGCACCAAACGGTGCCTCACTCGCCGTCAGCAATCCAGATTCCAACCTCTTGGGAATTCATTTAGCGGATCATCGTCTAGATCGACACAAACTCGATCAACGCACATATAGCGCTCACAGACAACCCTCCAAATTAGAGCTCCCCTTAAATTCAGAGACTCATTATGCCTGTGCTACACGCAGAGCGTGTTTAAAGGTTCTATGCCTGTGCCACACGCACAGCGGGGTTTTAAAGGCTCTATTCCAATTTTCCTTGTAGTCCATGAATAGGAATGTACAGTACGTCCCGTGCTAGACTGACACAGCTAGACAAACATACCTGGGACAGTTTTTTTCCGCACGGATCCTCTCCGCTCCATAATAATAATTTCTCAGGGAATACGGAAAATACCTTGCATCCTTAGATATACAGGCCGACTACCTGCATGTTCCTCTTGCAGCCGCTTATCATATTTACAATTTACAAAGACGATTCCTAATTGTGGCGTTTCTGTGCACACTTGTTACAGTTCCCTAAGTGGTCACAAAGGTTATGGCAGTCGTCTGGTTTTCCTGCGTTCCAGGGACGAGGTCCCTCTTCCACACCTGGACGTTTACTTCTCAACACACGACCTTCACGGATTGAGAACGCTGCGTCTCTATTACGAGGAACACTTTCTTAAGACTTGGTTGGCTGGTCATCCTCCACAAGTCTACGCCAGTTTTCACTGCAGTCTTCGTATTTTCGGAATACAGTTCAATACATTCAAAGCTCCGGTCAGACGTTTTCTGAGACTAGACATAGGCACTTCAACTAGAGGTCCGCACTCTCCTTCAACGGTCTCCTCAGCCTGTCGGACCTGACTTGAAGGTCAGAAGCAGGACAGCGGCAGCACTGGTGGTTATTCCTTGACGCAGCTGCTCCTCAGGACTTCAGTTATCCATGCTCACGTAATGAGATACCATTGTACGATCACCTCAGGAGGTGTCTCCTTCCAGTACCAGCCATGTAGTATCTCCTGTGGTGGCTCAACCACTCACTAGTACGCAGGGGAAGTATTTTCTTCTGCCAAGTTGACGTGCGCTGTACCTACATCTCAACATTAGGAACAAATGGTCCTGTTTGGAATCAACGATACTCATCGTCCCTTGGGAGATTTGGGCGAGATTCCCAACACTGCAGTCTTGATCCCTTCTTCTGGCGGACTGCCATGTCAGAAGGCAGTCTGACGATGCCACGGCTGTGGCATTTGTTCGCTCACTAGAGCAAATCCCGCAGTTCCCAGCCAATAAAGGAAGTTTACCACATTCTTCAATAGGCGGAATTCTCAAACTCAGTGCTATCAGCTGTCATTCTACCGCTTGTAGATGATTAGGACGAACAGTTTCTTCGTTGCCGAGAGATTACCTCAGAATAGGGTTCCTACATCCAGATGTTTTTAAACAACTCTGACATCACTGGAGAACTCCGGAAGTAACCGTAATGGTGTCACACCTCATTACCAGGGTGCCTAGCTTCATAGCCAGGTCCCACGACTCACAGTCATGGACGGCGGGAGGTCTGATCTTGGACTGAACCCAATTCCAACTCCACTACATTTTCCTCAGGCTACCACTATCTCAAGATAGTGAAGATAATCAATCTGGACTGTCAGCAAATCATCCTTGTGAACACACACACACACTGACCCAAGCGCGCTTGGTATGCTGATCTCATCCACTTCATAGCAGAAGTGCCATGCCGCCTACTGGATCGTCCAGACCTGATCTCTCAAGGCCGTCTTATCATCATAGTTCATCGACTCTAAATTCAACGACGTGACCCTGGAGACCCGGGTGTTCACATAATGTTGTCGCGACCTCAATCAGGGCGCGGACACCGGTTTCAGAAGAGTTATCCCATCAACATGGAAGATCATTTTCTTTTCTTCTCGTGGTCTTTCACCTTAGCACTGGTCTCTCTCAAGGGGTCCCAGTTTCATCCAATCGGATCTACACTCACGCCTGTCCTTAGGTTCTCTCAAAGGATAAGCTTCAACCCCTTTTTCATTCCTTCTCGGCACCGTCTTACTGCCAGACCTCAATTTACATATTTTCTTCAAGGAGTCTGCCGACTTGTTCCTCCCTTTCAAAGTCTATTAGACCCGGGGTCTTGTCCCTCGTCCTCACGGCTTTACGCTAACCACATTTTAAGCCATGACGGAAAATCCCCTTCGTCTTCTCACACAGGGAGTAGTTTTTCTGGATAGCAATTACCTCTCTCCGCAGAGTCTTTACGTTTGTAGTGTTTTCATGTAAACAACCTTTGTTTTTTTGTTTTTCTGGTCTCCACCCAGACAAGGTTGTCCTAAGTCCGGTTAGTTTTTTCCTTAAGATGGTGGTGTCTTTTGTTGCCCGCCTACCTGAATATATATTTCTGACGGCGCTAAGCCACATGCCAGCTCATCGGTCAAGAAAGCTCTACATTACTGGACCTTGGTCAGAACCCTACGCATGTATGCGCCCAGGACAAGTTTCCTTTTAAAAAACCTCTTTTTCCTTCTTCCAGAAGGATAAACACAGCAGACAGGCCGGACTCTACAAATACTTGATCAGATGGCTGGGTGCTTATTGCATTATTTAAAAAAAAAAAGAAAAAAAAAAAATAATTAAATAAATAAATATTAATGAATACTTTATATCATTAATGATATTATTACTCTTATTATTATTTATTTAGGTAGCACTTTTCATCCATGGTGCTGTATCTTTTCCAGCCGTGGGCACAGCACATTCTACCATGACCGCGGGGGACTCCTGGGCTACCGTGCTATTAGGCACCAGGAGTTAGCACAACCAGTGTGTAAGGCAGCCACGCGGCCAGCATGCACATGCTTACCAAACGCTTTACGTTTTCACTCAGTCCTCGGCAAATGCAAGTCTGGTAAGCTGTACCCTCCAGGCGGCAGTAGCCCACCTGTAGGTGCATTGTTGTTTTTATTCAGTAGTGCTTTCCATTGCTCTTCCCACCCAGGGACTGCTTTAGGACGTCCCACGGTCCTGTGTCCCCCAATGAGGCGAAGGAGAAAAGGTGAATTTTGTGTACTCACCGTAAATTCCTTTTCTCTTGGCCTCTAATTGAGGGACAAAGCACCCACCCTGTTGCCCGTTTCGGGCCATTACTAGGTTATCATGTTTATCCTGAACTGTTATATAGTTGCCTGTTATTTTACAGGCCTTATGATACTGTAATTACGTGGCTGCCTGTTCGGTTACAGGTTTTATCGTGCTGTTATTATGTGACTGTCTGTTTGATTAACAGGCCTTATTTTACTGTGTCATTCTTCCGTTACTTCTCCTACTGCTTTAGCACAAAACTGGTGAGGCAGTGCCTGTTCCAGGGGTGTACACTGCAGAGGAGGAGCCACTTAACTCTTTTGCAGATTCTGCTTAGTGTCGCCTCCTAGTGGACAGCAGCATAACACCCACGGTGCTGTGTCCCCCAATTAGAGGCTAAGAGAAAAGGAATTTATGGTGAGTACACAAAATTCTCCTTTTTATTCTCTTTAAAAACTTCTGAATTTTTATTTTGATTTACTTAGATCAGTGTTTCCAACTCCAGTCCTCAAGGCACACCAACAGTCATGTTTTCAGGATTTCTTATCATTAGACAGATGATGGATTATCCCCTGTACAAGTGATTCAATTATCACCTATTCAATCCTAAGGAAATCCTGAAACATGACCTGTTGGTGTGCCTTGAGGACTGGAGTTGGGAAACACTGACTTAGATAACCGTATCAGAATTTTAATCCTAATCTGCTTTGGTTTATATTTTAGTTAAACGGGCAGAGACGCAAGGGAAAGATAAGCCTTCAAGGTAAGCACAAAATTTTGCCATCATTCCGGTATCTTTACATCGTATTGTAAGGCTTTGTTCAGATATCCCGTAGTTCTTTCCATTTTTTGGATCCATTTTGAGATGGCAAAAAATGGAAATAAAAAGAACTTGCACAAACTGTATTCTTTAGAAATGGGTCTGAAATTTCCTAAAACGTCTTTTGTTTGAGAGCAATCAGTTTTCAAAATAAAAAAGTCAGTGGTTCACAGATCATAATAGATGATCATGTGCTGTCATCAGTAAATTAGCACTCTGCATGCCCAGAACACTGGAGACGTTCAGAGACACTTCTAGTAAAATGGATCAGGTACCAGCGGAACAAAAATGAATACAAAAAGGAACCAAAGTTTGCATTCATTTTTACTACTTGTAATGAATCCAAAGTTTTTAAAATAGTGGATAAATGAAAACTGGACGTGTGAACGGAGTTAAAGAGAAACTATTTCTTCAGCACATTCTCTGCTCCAAGTGTTTTTATTGCTATGTGTTCATGACTGAACCATCACTTTATGATGTAGTAACTCTGGAATGCTTCCATGGACCCCAGTAATTTTGAGACTGTTTTTTGTGACATATTGTACATATTGTTAGTGCAGGGGCGGACCCAGACTGTAGTGGGCCCTGGTGCAAGAAATGTTTCGGGGGCCCCCCCCTCGAATCATGTTTGTGTGCAGTGCTGTGTTCATAGACAGACTGTTTCCCTCCCCACCAGACCAAAGCCCTGCTCCGACCGGGGCTCTTACCTGGAGCCCTGTATCCTCAACTTGCTCACCGTCTCTGGTGAGGGTGTGATTCCTGCCTCCACGGAAGAGCCGGAAATGAATGCTGCTGCTCCAAAGGCAACCCACCCGCCCCCCTTCTTACTGATAGGATACAGCGCGCCTGCAGCGTTCTGGCTATCAGCACTTTCCCCCGGGACTCAATGCCAGAAAAGCAGAAAAGTGCTGCGGATGTGCGGCGCAGTTGGCACCCAGCCCCCCCCCCCCCCCGGGACTCAATGCTGCCAGAATAGTGCCACGGGCAGGGCCGGCTCCAGGTTTTTGTGGGCCCCGGGCGAAAGAGTCTCAGTGGGCCCCTTTAACACATACTGGCTGGATATATATAACTAGCTGTGAGCCCGATGCAAATGCATCGGGATTCTAGAACGTGCATAAATTTGCTTATAATAGTTATAGCTGGTCTGACTACTTTTTGGGGGGGTGTGAGACTTTTTGGGGGGTGTGTTGAATACTTTTTGGGGGTGTTGAATACTTTTTGGGGGTGTTCAATACTTTTTGGGGGGTGCTCAATACTGTTTGGGGGGGTATTAGATTAATTTTTTTAATTTAATTAGTTAATGTAATTAATATATTAATTTTATATATTATTTTTTTTGTTGTTTTTTATTATTATGTTTTATTTTATTGTGTATTATTTATATTATTTTTTTTTTTTTTTTAGTATTTTTATTATTATTAAAGTTAAAAAACCGCACTTGCTGCACCTGCCGCAAGTCCCCCTATACTTTCTATGGGGATTACCGCAACCGCGCCGCAACCGTTACACTTGCGGCGCGGTTGCGGTAATCCCCATAGAAAGTATAGGGGTACTTGCGGCAGGTGCGGCGGCTGAGGTAGCGACTTGCAATGGCCTCGCGGCCATTGCTCGCGCTACCTCAGCGGTAAATCGCTAAGTTTGTGGCCGAGCCTATGGTTCTATTTTCGGCCAGCGACTCGCTGAGTAAAACAGCTGAGTGTGAGTGCTGAAGATCCGATACATTCATGAGCCTAATGAGCGGCTGAACCTGTGGGGATTAGTGCTTTGCTGGGCTAAACCTGAATGGTGCACAGGGGGTTAATCACATGTCAGGTCTGTGTGTGAGTGAAGATGTGCTGATTGACTCACTGGGTTGCAGCTGGGAGTGAGTAGGCTGGATAGGAACCTGCCAGGTGTCTGAGTGAGGAGAGGATGATTCAGAAGTTCAGAGCACTGCCATGTGAAGAGGTGCTGGAAGTGATCCGTCCTCAGTGGGTAAGTGATGGGAGCCTACCAGCTGATGTGTGCATGGCAGCCAGTGTCCAAGGGCCAGGCGGTCACAGCTGACTTTGGGACATTGAGGGGGGGGGGGGGGGAGTAGTAGTAGTAGTAGTGGGGTGGTGGTGGTGGGGTACCACCTCAGCAGTAAATCGCTAACTCTGTAGCCGGGCGTATGTAACTAAAACTCCCAGAAAGTCAACACAAAGTTATATAGTGTATATGGAGACAAAACATCAAGTCCCAGAAAGCCCAGCATTATAAGAAGTCACTCTACAAGTTCTAGTGAGTCAGTGCTGAGCTCAGTGGAGGTGGCACTACAAGTCCCAGGAAGCCAGAACTGCCCAAGAACAGAGAATTAAGGTAACTCTGTCTTCAGGTCACCTCAGTCATAGGCATGGTCAGTCCCAGGCATGGTTACCACACCGTAATTACCTTCTCCCCCAGGATCCCGAGCAGCAGCACCGCGGCCTTCACCAGCATCTTCACAGCTGAAATTGCATGTGACTGGTCTTCACCTTCCCCCTCCTTCCTAACACCAGACCAGTGATCAATCATTTGGAAAGGTTTAGTGGCTTCTAAAACAGATCTCTATCTCCTGCACTATGGGATACCGAGGTGCAGGAGATGAAGATCTGCTGCCGACTCACCACAGTC
>JARQOC010000001.1:366114218-366481918 GCA_033576535.1 Allobates femoralis | reverse complement strand
GAGTTCTCCCGCTGAGCAACCTGCGTTTATCCTTCACATCCCCAATGTCTGTGGCTCTTCAGAGACCGGAGCAGTAGGAGATAATCCCTGGCATGGGCAACAGACGCCTTGTGACCCCCAGGGTGCAGCGATCACCTGCAGGAGACAGATGGACGTGGGAGATGGAGGAAGCTCCCAAGATGGCGATGATACGAGGAAGGCAGCAGGAAAGGAGAATGCTGCATGTCAGAGGAGGATGGCAGCGGCCGCTAAGTTGGGGCAGTTTTCCAGAGACTCAATGCTGCATAAGGTCGGAATAGGAGGAGAGGGGGACCGGGACCTGGTAGAGGAGGAGGAGGACTCACAATTGGAAAAGGAAGCAGAGGAGCAAGAATTGACAGACTCAGGTGTAGAGGGGGCTGTAGGGGAACAACAGGAGCCCACAAAGGAGCCTACCTTGAGGGATGTATTCTCATTACTATCTTCATGCAAGCAAACCTCACTGTGGTGGCTGAACAAGTGCAGAAGATGCAGGGGCAAATAGCCAACATTAATGTTACCCTGCAAAAAACTGAAAAACGTATGACTGCGGTGGAGGGAAGAATTAGCACCACAGAGAATCAAATTGCTAAGCTACAGAAAGCCGAAAAAAAGTACCGTATTTTTCGCTTTATAAGACGCACCTGATTATAAGACGCACCCCAAATTTGGTGAAGGAAAAGAGAAAATAAATTATTTTTAATGTTAAATGGGGTCCGTCTTATAATGCCAGTGTCCGTCTTACAAATCAGTATATATGTCCCTCATCCTGGTACATAAACCCCCCTATCCTGGTATTCCGGTATATATGTCACCTCCATTCTGGTATACATGTCCCTCATCCTGGTATATATGTCCCCATGCTGTAAATACAGCCCCCCATCCTGTATATATACCCCATTCTGGCATATATATTCCCCCATCTTATCTATATGCCCCATCCTGTATATATGCCACCCATCCTGTATATATGCCATCCATCCTGTATATATGTCCCCCATCCTGTATATATATATCCCCCATCCTGTGTATATGTCTCCCATCCTGTGTATATGTCTCCCATCCTGTATATATGCCCCCCATCCTGTATATATGCCCCCATCCTGTGTATATGCCCCCCAACCTGTATAAATGTCCCCCATCCTGTATAAATGTCCCCCAACCTGTATATATGCCCCATCCTGAAACTATGCCCCCCATCCTTTATATATGTCCCCCCCATCCTGAAACTTGTATATATGTCCCCATCCTTTGTATTGCCCCTTTTGTGTCTTCCCTATTTCCCCCCCAGACCACAATTGCTTACTTGACATGTGGCTGCCGAGCGGGGGTTCAGGAGGGTGAGAGGCACAGTAGCAGGGCCGACGCTGCAGTGGGGGCACGGGGGCAGGAGCGGAGTACCGGGGGATGAGAGGTGGCAGCAAGCGGTGGGCGCCGCCATGTTTCTTTTGGCTGGCTGCATTCAGTAGTATTACTAACTGTGCAGCCAGTCAGGAAAGGCTTCAACAAAATGGCCGCGGCCATAACAGAGACCCGCGGCCATTCTGGAGTCTGCACCTCTACCGGCCGGCTGCACACTGCTTAGTGAATGCAGCCGGGTAGAGAGAATATGGCGGCGCCCACCGCTCGCTACCACCGGTCATCCCCTGCAGCTCCGGTAGTGAATCTGTGCCCCTCAACCTACGGAACCTGCGTCCGGCACCCCCACTCGGCAGGCGCACCCCCACCCTGGTAATATTTCATTTTTTTTTTTAATTGTTTATTTTTTCACATCCGCTTTTTAAGACGCACCCCCTTTTACCCCCCCCCCCCCCCCAGTTTGGGGGAGGCAAAAGTGCGTCTTAAATGGATCCTGTCACCCCAAAACACCTCTAAAGCTATTAAAAGCTGTCCCTAGAGCATATTAACACTTTCCCTACACTCCTTTTAGCTCCTAAATGCACATAGTCAAAGTGAATAAAAACGTTATTATAGTACCTCATTACTGATGATAATGAGTGACTATGGTATTCATAGTCACTCATCCAGGCTGCCCCTCTTCATCATATCACGCCTGAATAGGCGTGATCTACATCCCAGATTCAAATTCGCGCCTCCCTGCACGCCTCCCCGCTGTGCCCTGTGTCGTCCGAGGCTGCAGTGTGGCTGGGTGACGCGATCCGCGTCATTCCCGGCGCTGGGTGACGTATTTACACCCGCGTCGCGCTGTCAGCTTCAAAATGCGCAATGCGCATGCGCGCCGCGCTGTCAGCTTCAAAATGCGCATGCGCATTTTGAAGCTGACAGTGTGGCGCGGGTGTAAATACGTCACCCGGCGCCGGGAATGACGCGCATCGCGTCACCCAGCCACACTGCAGCCTCGGACGACACAGGGCACAGCGGGGAGGCGTGCAGGGAGGCGCGAATTTGAATCTGGGATGTAGATCACGCCTATTCAGGCGTGATATGATGAAGAAGGGCAGCCTGGATGAGTGACTATGAATAGCATAGTCACTCATTATCATCAGTAATGAGGTACTATAATAACGTTTTTATTCACTTTGACTATGTGCATTTAGGAGGTAAAAGGAGTGTAGGGAAAGTGTTAATATGCTCTAGGGACAGCTTTTAATAGGTTTAGAGGTGTTTTGGGGGTGACAGGATCCCTTTAAAAAGCGGAAAATACGGTATATCCAACAACTGGCTGAAGTAGTGGCAAAAAAATGACGATCTTGAAAATAGATCAAGGAGAAACAACCTCCGTTTAATGGGCTTTCCTGAGAAAACGAAAGGGAGGGACCCTACTACTGCTTTTAATGAATCTTGGTTAAAGGAGAAGTTTGGAGAACACTCTTTGACAAATGTTTTTGCAGTTGAAAGGGCTCATAGAGTACTGATGCAGCAGAGGCCACCAGGGTCTGAACTCCGCACAATCCTTGCCAGAATACTAAACTACAGAGATCGGGACATTATACTAAGAAAGGTAAGAAACGCAGAGGATCTTATGTTTGATGGGCAGAGGATTGCCATCTACCCGGACTACTCCCCTATAGTACAAAAACAAAGACTGCGGTTCAGCGTAGTCAAGAAATGCATGCGTGAACTCAGAGATCCATGTTATTCCCTGCAAAATTACTGGTGGCAGCTTTATGCAAAGTACAGTTTTTTTATGTCCCCCGAGGAGGCCACGCAATTCCTGGACATTAACACAGAAAGACTTGGAACTAAAAATGGCTGATGTGGCGAGACGTCTTCTGAATGACTGGTTTATACTTTGATCCCGTGAAAGACCGAGGGGATCAAAGCTTACAACTTGGCTACAGTTATTGAACAAAGTTTATCCCCTTCATCCCTTTTACATTTTTGATCCTTGTTTTAGGTTATGCTATTACTGAATTTATATGGGGGGAGAGGGAAGATTGGTGCAGGGGAAGGGGGCTGATTGCTTGCACGGCTGGTGCAAAGGGACTACACTATCATGATGTGTGCTACATATATCTGACAAATGTTTATTGATGCAAATGTTTTTCTTTTGCAACTATATGGGTATGTTTATGTGGAGCCCACTGGGACGGGGTACTCGGTACCGGACCGGGGTACTGCTGGGGATGTCACGGAGGTCCTGGTCCGGACCGTGTCCCGGGTTCTCACATGTAAAGGGGTATTTACAAGAATAATGCTTGTCGTGACGCCACCCATGGGTTGTGGTCAGTAATGGGACCACCACTGCAGCGCTGCTTTGCCAGGTGGATGGATGGGGCTGCAGCCAGATGGATGAGCCCGCCGCGGGTCAGGCTGCTCCTGACAGGATAAAAGGTATGCAAAGTTCACTGTACCTGGAATCAGACACGGACACTCAGGCAGGGTTCGCCGGGTTTACTTGTCAGCTCTTCAAAACAGTTCACAGCAATTCTCGGTACAGTTCTTAATACAGTTCACAGTCAGTTAACTCCGGTAACACTGAACCCACTGCAGCCAGGCTGTCGCTCTGAGACCCCTCACTCTCTGTAAGTGTTCTTTCAGGCTATTCTCTCTTTTGTTCTTCCTCCGGATTGTATAGCGGCAGCTCGGACCCTTGTGGGTCCTCGTGGTTGCTGCTGTGCTTCCAACCCTTTTGTTGGGAACTCACCTGGAGTTCAAGCTCCCCGTCGGTTTCTGGGATGCTGGTATGGAATCTCTGTTCACCTCAGAGCCGACACTCTGGTGTGTGCCTAGTCTGCAGTAACCCTATCTTGCAAGACGTTACCAGACTCCATCTAATCTGTGTGATTCCAGCCCAAACTATGGAAAACTACTCCGCCGGTAGTTGGTCGGTGCTGCTGTGTTTCTAGGACCCGGTGATACCGGTCCGGTCTCTTTCCTCACACTACCCTGGGGTGCCGGCTATGGACGAGCTTTCTCTCCATGGTTTCTGTGACTCTGTGGATTCTGCGTCTCAGGGAGCCCAATCCCACCGGGATGTGTCTCTGTCTTTCTGATGTCTTTGCTGCTCAGCTCACTCTGGCCTACTAACTCCTTCCTCCTCTTTTCCTCTACTTGTACTATCTGTCACCTAATCTACATGCTTCCCACCCACTTACCTCTAAACCCACCAACCCTTGCCTGACCAAAAGTCCCGGGCTCCGGGTTGGGTGCTGCCTCCTATGGGTGAGTGTGTCCGTGAGGGTGTTTGGTGTACAAACTGTCTATCTTTCTGCCTGTCTGCAGTTCCCTATGTGGCCACCCTGGTGGCAGGGGTGCCACATTTACATTATGGCGGAAGACAGAAAGAGCTGAAGTGGATTGCATTATTGTAAATAAGAGGAGTACTTAGAAGTATAGTTATTAGGATTAAGGATGGTAAGGGTTAGGCAACAGAGACCCCCTCTCGGTGAGAGTTGGAAACCAATGGGGACGGGGGCGAGACAGTTGAAGGGGTTTGGGGGGAAAGCGAGGGAGGGAGGGGAGGGGGGATAGACAGCAGATAGGAGAGGATGTGACATATTCAATTATGTACAACAGATGAAATGGGAGACCCTATTAAAGTGCTCAGTTGGAACGTCCGAGGACTGTTGGACGTGACTTAGAGGGCAGCCATCTTACAATATATATTAGACCAAAATCCCTCGGTGGTTGATGGAGACCCATCTGGTAAAAGACAAAACGGAAACTTTGCAGAGTAGGTGGGTGCAGGAATCTTACCATGCAACGTTTTCAACATACTCGAGAGGCGTGTCGATATTGATTCCCATGGTTTATTGATGTGTATTATAGCCATGTACATACCACCACCCTACTCGAGCATAAAGATCAGGGAGGCAATGGAATAGACGGGTCATCTGTGAGACATCCCTATATTATTGGTAGAAGATCTTAATAATATAGAGGATGACTATTGGGATAAAAACAAAAATACCTTAGACAGAACACATAGTCATTAACATCATTGGGCATGTACATTAACGAGATAGGATTGAGGGATCTGTGGAGGCTGAGGAATGCTGGAGTACGGTGTTTTCCTTGTCGTCCAAATCTGGGAGACCCTGACATTGGGTGTTATATGCTGCCCCCTGGAGGTCACACCAAATATAGGAGAGATTTTCTCCTCCTTCTCCCCTGCAGCATATACATCCCCTGCAGGAATAGTGTCAGTTTGTATTTTGGTGTCGTTGGAGGCACATCTCCACACTGAAGCTCCTGCTACAGATGAAGTTTAGGGGACCATCGGGGTCCCCCGCCATGGGCCGTCGGCCCCATATGCCGTGCTCCCTCACCATACCCTTTCAAAGAGCCTCTGGTGAGGTGGAAGCCGACTGACGGGTCTACAGTTCTCACTGCCCCTGGCCGTTACACAGTCACTGTGTGGCCCCCGGTGACGGAGTTCAACTCCTGGCAGTCACAGGCGATGGATGCAGGCTCCACTTCAGGTACCGAGCTGGCCCCCAATCTTCTCCCCTCTGGGGATTCAGGTATGTGCCGCCCACATGGGGGCCTTCGCATCCACTGCGGGATCCGGGACAGGACCTGCAGTATTCTCCCTGCAACGGCCCCTGGCCTTGCTAGCAGCCCAGCAGCGATCCCCTCCCTGCCTGTCTTTGCACAGCAGGGGGACGGGGCATAGGGCTCCTTTTTCCCGCATTAGCGGCGTTTTTGCGGGACTTCCGCGCCGGACCCCTCATGCAGGCCGGCCGCGGCCTCCTAATTTAGTCCCCGGCTTCGCCGGAGGCCTAGGCCCGATTCCGCCCCCTGCATGTCTGTCAGCAGCAAGGGGGCAGGCTTTGCTCACAATAGCCCTAGCATCTCAGGGATTGGCCTCTGGCCTCTCCCCCTCCTGTGTACACATATGGGGCCACAGTTCCCGCGTTTTTGCGGGCCCTCCCTTCTCTGACTCCCCCCTCACTCTCTGCGGGGGCCATTTTGGCCTCATTCTCTGCAGATTCTTCAGCATACAGCTGCTGCTGGGAGACTCAGACTTGGGATCCGGACTCATACCATTGGATGAGGGTAAACCACACCATTGGTGTGGATTCTCCTCTGTGGCATCACCTTCTGTTATACTGTCTTTTTGGTAGTTTGTACACAGGATTGGGTCAGACTATGTCTTCTTCTAAGAGCAAGGGTAAGTCCCTTAGGGCTCCAAAATTGTATGCAACCTGTACAGTGTGCAAAGTCACATTGCCTGGGCAGAGTGTCAATCCCCTCTGCACGACTTGTGAGCAGAATGGGTCCCTGGATCTCCTCGGAACCCAGCCCCAGGTGGATACCCCTACCCCTTCTGGGGATCAGGCGTCCGCTCCCCCAGTTCTAACACCGGCTCCTCAATGGACTGATGTCTTATCTCAGTCATTATCTGATTCAGTGGCCCTGGCAGTGTCGCGAGCTATGTCGCAATCTGTAGTTTCCATGACTAGGTCCATCATTCAGGCCATTAACCAGAACCCTGACCAGGATTTGGAGGGTTCCTCCTCGGTCCCGGGTCCGTCTCTTTCAACTAGGCGTAACAGGCCCACACCGTCTCTTGGGGAGCCCAGCTCCAAAAAACAACGCCGAGACCCTTCCCCCTCCTCGCCCAGATCTCAATCTAGGGAACCTCTGGAGGAGGGTGAGGAAGAGGACTCGTCGTCCTCTGGCTCAGAGGCGGCCTCTGAATCGGTCCTTGAAGGGGACGCACTGGCTGACCATATTGTCTCCATTATTAATACCATTGTAGACCTTCCTGCTCCTGACACTCAGTCTGAGCAGTGAGTCTAGGTCTCACTCAGGGATCCTAAGAGACCTGCCAACATCTTCTCTGATCACCCTGACTTTACGGACACGGTGCAAAAGCCTAGGGCTTGTCCAGCTAAACGTTTCCTACCAAAATCCACGGATCCCAAGTATCCGTTTGCCCAGGCAGTACTATCTAGCTGGTCCCAACCTCCTAAGGTGGACCCGGCCGTAGCCAGATTGGCTACCAGAACCACAATTTCCATTGCCGACAGCTGTCTTTAAAAGACTCGGTGGATCGTCAGGTTGAACTTTTAACCAAGTCAATCTATGACGCAGTCGGCGCTGTGTTCCCTCCCGCCTTTGCAGCTGCCTGGTCTCTTAAGGCACTTTCTGCGTTTACAGACGCGGTTCATTCCAGGACCTACGAGAGGGTTCCTGAGGTGTCTCCCCTTCTAGACCAAATGGCTATGGTATCGAAATATGCTCTTAACGCCGTGCTTGACTCAGCCGGTCGTTCAGCAGTGGCAGCCGCCAATTCCCTTGCCATTCGGGAATTCTCTGGCTCTGCGATTGGAAAGGTGATGCTTCTTCTAAGAAACATCTTACAGGGTTCCCCTGTACCGGGGATCGTCTCTTCGGGGAACGTCTGGACGAACTTATCAAAAACACGACAGGAGGCAAAAGTACTCTTCTGCCCCAACAAAAAGGTGGCAAACCTGCGCAGCAAAAGTCTGCCAGGTTCCGTTCTTTTCGTTCCCCTGGCTGGTCCTCCAGACAGTCCTCCTATACCAATAGGACGTTTCGTTCCGACAAGTCCCAGCCCGCCCGATGCCAGGGTTCTTCCTGGAGCTCTCGCCAGCAGAAGTCCTCTAGTCAGAAGCCGTCCAAGACAGCCTCTGCATGACTCACACGGATCCAGCTCCGCACCCAGAGTCGGGGGCAGATTGTCCCACTTTCGGGATGTTTGGCTTTCCGACGTCCTAGACCAATGGGTGCGAGATATTATCTCTCACGGCTACTTCATAGAACTGAACTCAGTTCCCCCAAGCCGATTCTTCATGACATCTCCCCCTCCCGCCAAGGTCCACGCTTTCCACCAAGCGCTGGAGGTTCTGAAGCGGGAAGGAGTCATCGTCCATGTTCCTGACAGGGAACGGTTTCAGGAATTTTACTCAAATCTCTTTATTGTGTCCAAGAAGGACGGGTCCGTCCGCCCTGTGCTGGACCTAAAACTTCTCAACAAGCACGTCAAAGTGAGGCACTTTCGCATGGAATCTCTACGTTCTGTGATAGCCTCAATGTCTCAAGGGGAATTCTTGGCATCCATAGATATAAAATGCATACCTACACATCCCAATCTCTCCAGCTCACCAACGGTTCCTACGCTTTGCGATTGGAGACGACCATTTCCAGTTCGTGGCTCTCCCCTTCGGCTTGGCCACCGCCCCACGAGTATTCACCAAGGTGATAGCCTCCGTAGTCGCCATACTGCACTCGCAGGGTCTGTTGGTCATCCCCTACTTGGACGACCTCCTAGTCAAGGCTCCCTCACATCAGGAATGCCAACAAGCGGTGTCCGCGACTCTTTCGACGCTCAAGAGTTTCGGCTGGATAGTCAACCTCCCGAAGTCGGTCCTAGTGCCCACCCAGAGTCTGGTGTATCTGGGTATGCTTTTCGACACTCGTACAGCGCTGGTGCGTCTGCCTCACGAGAAGTTCGTCTCTCTCCAAGCGGGTGTTCGCTCCATCCTCCCTCCTCGCTCGTACTCCATCAGGCATCTGATGCAGATCCTGGGAAAAATGGTAGCTTCAATTGAAGCAGTCCCATTTGTACAACTCCATCTGCGTCCCCTTCAGCTGGAGATCCTTCGTGTCTGGGACAAGAATCCGAGGACCTTGGACCACAAGATCTCCCTGTCCCCCGAAACGAGGGAATCTCTCCAGTGGTGGCTGACATATCCGTCCCTGTCCGAGGGTAGCTCCCTCCTCCCGCCATCTTGGTCGGTGGTCACTACGGACGCCAGTCTCTCCGGCTGGGGAGCGGTGTTTCTTCACCACAGGGCCCAGGGTACATGGTCTCCAGTGGAGTCCTCCCTTCCCATCAATATTCTGGAAATCAGGGCGGAGTATCTGGCGCTTCTGGCGTTTCAGCCGCTCTTAAGCGGCTGCCAGGTGAGGATCCAATCAGACAACGCGACGGCCGTCATTTACATCAACCATCAGGGAGGCACTCGCAGCACCCTAGCGATGCTGGAAGTTCAAAAAATCCTGTCCTGGGCGGAGGCCACAGGCTCCGCCATCTCAGCGGTCCACATCCCGGGGGTGGACAACTGGGAAGCGGACTATCTCAGCCTTCAGGGTATGGACCCGGGCGAATGGTCTCTCAACCCGGAAGTATTCCAAGCCATTTGCAGGCGGTGGGGGACGCCGGATGTCGACTTGATGGCATCTTTCCTCAACAACAAAGTTCCGGTTTTCATAGCCAGGGCTCACGCCCACAGGGCGTTGGCGGCGGACGCACTGGTCCAGGATTGGTCTCAGTTTCGCCTGCCATACGTGTTTCCACCTCTGGCCCTGTTACCCCGGGTGCTCCGCAAGATACGGGCGGAATGTCGCCGTGTGATTTTAATCGCACCCAATTGGCCCCTGAGAGCCTGGTTTCCGGAACTGCTCCGCCTCGCCGACGGCGAACCGTGGGGTCTGCCAGATCGTCCAGACCTTCTTTCTCAAGGTCCATTCTTCCGCCACAATTCCGCGGCGCTCAGGTTGACTGCTTGGCCCTTGAATCCTGGGTCCTGACACAATCGGGTCTTCCCCGGGAAGTTCAGGACACCATGAAACAGGCTCGTAAGCCTGCCTCGCAAAAGATTTATCACCGGATGTGGAGAATTTTTCTCTCCTGGTGCTTTACTAAGGGCCATTCTCCGTGGCCCTTCTCCTTGCCAACATTACTTTTGTTTCTTCAGTCGGGTCTGGACACTGGTCTTGCCTTGAGTTCTCTAAAAGGACAGGTTTCAGCTCTCTCCGTCCTTTATTCCTAAAGGCTGGCTAGCTTCCCACAGGTTCGCACATTTATGCAAGGAGTGGCCCACATTGTCCCTCCTTACAAGCGTCCTCTGGAACCTTGGGATCTTAATTTGGTTCTCTCGGCTCTTCAGAAGCCTCCATTTTAACCTATCTCAGATATCCCTTTGTCCACCCTTTCACAAAAGGTGGCATTTTTGGTGGCTATCACCTCGCTTCGACAGGTGTCAGATTTAGCAGCATTGTCATGCAAGCCTCCATTCTTGGTGGTACATCACGACAAGGTTGTACTGCGTCCCGTTCCCTCTTTTCTCCCGAAGGTGGTCTCTCCTTTCCACCTCAATCAGGATATCTCGCTTCTGTCTTTTTGCCCAAACCCAGTTTACAGGTTTGAAAAGGCCCTCCACACTCTAGGGCTTGGTCAGGGCCCTGAGGGTGTACTTGTCTCGCACAGCCCCTCTCCGTCGGACGGACTCCCTCTTCATTCTCACGGCCGGACGCGGCAAGGGCTCTTCCGCATCCAAGGCCACAATTGCCCGTTGGATCAGGTCGGCTATATTGGAGGCCTATTCGGCCTCGCACACGTCGCCCCTGGCGGGTCTCAAGGCGCATTCCACCAGGGCTGTGGGCGCCTCCTGGGCTTTGCGGCACCAAGCCTCGGCCCAACAGGTGTGTCAGGCTGCCACTTGGTCAAGCCTACACACGTTCTCTAAGCATTACCAGGTACATGTTCATGCCTCAGCGGATGCAGGTCTGGGCAGACGCGTTCTCCAGGCGGCTGTTGCCCACCTGTAAATGTCTGAGTTGCCTTTCAGGGTGCCGTGGTTTTTTCCCACCCAGGGACTGCTTTTGGACGTCCCAATGTCAGGGTCTCCCAGATTTGGACGACAAGGAAAAAGAGAATTTTGTTTACTTATCGTAAATTCTTTTTCCTTTAGTCCTTAAATCTGGGAGACCCAGCACCCTCCCCTTTTTGCCCTACGGGCGTACCTGTGACTCTTATCAGCACATAGTCTTACTGTTGGCCACCGTTCTGGCCTTATGCGTTTCCTGTTCGGCCCTGTTGGCCGGGAATTTGGTTTAAAGTGCAATGTTTTCCTCCTACTGCTTATATACCAAACTGACAGTATTCCTGCAGGGGGCGTATATGCTCCAGGGGAGAAGGAGGAGAAAATCTCTCCTATATTTGGTGTGACCTCCAGGGGGCCGCATATAACACCCAATGTCAGGGTCTCCCAGCTTTAAGGACTAAAGGAAAAGAATTTACGGTAAGTAAACAAAATTCTCTTTTTTCTTGCTATTCGCACACACATAAATCCCTGTCCCGTATAGATATGGTACTTTGTAATGACCAGCTGGACGCCTTGGTGGTGAAAGTAGAATACCTGCCAAGGGTGATTTCAAATCATAGCCCAGTGTGTGTGCACATTCAGCCGGTGGAGGTATGGGCGAGCCAGAGTGGGGGATGGAGGGTTCACCTAACATGGCTGCGCAGTATTGATATGGTGACACTGGCAACGCCTCCCTGAAGAAGCCGCATGTCATAGCGATACGCGTGGGTCTGAGGACCCCCAGCTGTCCCCTGTATATTCAACCATGGCACCCCTGCTAGCCTGTCAGTTTATTGACCAACTCTTGCCTTTGGTGAGCTCATTTCAGACCATTCTGTCTCTCATTAAATTGAGTGTTGTTAGTTTGCTGCTATCCAGGCATTTACTATTGGACTAAGTTTACTCCAAGGTCATGGTTGTGTCTGCATTTAGACAGGGGTATTATATGCTCTGGGACCCTGCAGATTGTGGGTTACCTATGGACCTCTATTTACCTCCTTTACTGTGGAAGTCATTGTCATTACACTTTTTTTTTTAACCACCTTGTACCTGCATCTGTTATTTTCCTGGATTAGCTTGCTACTACGTTTATCTGGACGCTAGAGGGTTCCTCTTACTACTATTATGTCTGATACTTCTGTAGCTGTGTATCTGTGCATTGTTTTTAATTGGTTTTAACTGTGTTTCTATGTGTCTAATAAAGTTTATATAATTTTACAATTTGCTTGACTTTGTGGTGCGCTTTGATTATGCCAACGCTTTCTCTTTATTATATACCTGCCAAGGGTGATCTCGGACCACAGCCCAGTGTGTGTGCACATTCAGCCGGTGGAGATACGGGCGAGCCAGAGTGGGGGATGGAGGGTTCACCCAACATGGCTGTGCAGTATTGATATGGTGACACTGGCAACAGAGATTGAGGAATACTTTGAGATGAATGAAGGAAGTACAGACGTGCTAGTGACTTGGGATGCAATGAAGGCATATATGAGGGAACTGCTTATCAGAGATATTAGTAAATGTAAATCCAACACGAGAAGCCTAGAACAGGAGAAGGTAGAGGCACTGAACAGGGAAGAAGAAGAAATGATCAGGTTGGGTACACCGGAGGCTGTGAAGCGGTTAAGAGGAGCTCAGGAGATGATAAACCAGTTTCAAATAGATAAAGCACTAAAGAGGCAAGAGTTTCAGCGGCTTGCATTTTATGACGAAGGGGAAAAAGTGGGACATACAGTATTGGCCAAAAGTATTGACACCCCTGCAATTCTGTCAAATAATACTCGGTTTCAACCTGAAAATGATTGCAATCACAAATTCTTTGGTATTATTGTCTTCATTTAATTTGTCTTCAATGAAATGAACACAAAAATAATTGTCTTAAAGCCAAATTGGATATAATTCCACACCAAACATAAAAAGGGGGTGGACAAAAGTATTGGCACTGTTAGAAAAATCATGTGATGCTTCTCTAATTTGTGTAATTAACAGCACCTGTAACTTACCTGTGGCATCTTACAGGTGTTGGAAATAACTAAATCACACTTGCAGCCAGTTGACATGGATTAAAGTTGACTCAACCTGTGTCCTTGTGTGTACCACATTGAGCATGAAGAAAAGAAAGAAGAACAAAGAACTGTCTGAGGACTTGAGAAACCAAATTGTGAGGAAGCATGAGCAATCTCAAGGCTACAAGTCCATCTTCAAAGCCCTGAATGTTCCTGTGTCTACCGTGCACAGTGTCATCAAGAAGTTTAAAGCCCATGGCACTGTGACTATCTTCCCTAGATGTGGACGGAAAAGAAAAATTGTCAAGAGATTTCAACGCAAGATTGTGCGGATGGTGGATAAAGAACCTCGACTAACATCCAAACAAGTTCAAGCTGCCCTGCAGTCCGGAGGGTACCACAGTGTCAACCCGTACTATCCGTCGGCATCTGAATGAAAAGGGACTGTATGGTAGGAGACCCAGGAAGACCCCACTTCTTACCCCGAGACATAAAAAAGCCGGGCTGGACTTTGCCAAAACTTACCTGAGAGAGCCTAAAACGTTTTGGAAGAATGTTCTCTCTTTTTGGGCAAAGGCATCAACATAGAGTTTACAGGAGAAAAAAAGAGGCATTCAGAGAAAAGAACACGGTCCCTACAGTCAAACATGGCGGAGGTTCCCTGATGTTTTGGGGTTGCTTTGCTGCCTCTGGCACTGGACTGTTGACCGTGTGCATGGCATTATGAAGTCTGAAGACTACCAACAAATTTTGCAGCATAATGTAGGGCCCAGTGTGAGAAAGTTGGGTCTCCCTCAGAGGTCACGGGTCTTCCAGCAGGACAATGACCCAAAACACACTTCAAAAAGCACTAGAAAATGGCTTTAGAGAAAGCACTGGAGACTTCTTTTTTTTTAACCAATAAATTTTTCTTCAGAAAAGAGTTTTGTTTTAAACAGAAGAAAGTGAACACGACCTTTCTCCCCAAAACATGGGATCAGGCCGTTGTATAAAGTCATTACAAATCAAACACTTGCAATATTTAGACAATATAAAAGAGAAAGAGGAGGGAAACAAAGGAAGGGGGAGGGGAAGGTAGGGGGGGGGGGTACCCGAACGGACCTCACATCAGGTTAATCCACGCTGTCCCAGCGAGATGGTGATATCCCGCTCTATCACCGCATCACCCCTTACTCATGAGGGGACATCATCCTGAGAAGGGGCGTAGGAAGAGCGTAGCATCTCCACTGGGATTGGGGGAAGCTTGCGAGGTGAGCAGCCCATACCTCCCATCTGTTTTTTTACCGAGGACTTGGTGGGCTTGTCCAAAGCTAGAAAGAACTCCTGATGGAATATCCAGTTAACCTTTCCAATGACCTCTTGTAGGGTGGGCGGGAGAGGTGTTTCCATCTTGCAGCCAGGCATAGCCGGGCTGCTATGAGTATGTAGGCTACTGTTCCCTTAACAGTTGTGGGAAAGTCCTGTAGACCTATATTTAAAATCAGAAGCTGCGGGAGGAGACTTTGGCGAATCCCGTAACCGAGGACACCAGACTCGTAACCGAGGACCAAAATGTGCCGAGTTTAGGGCAGGACCACCACATATGAACCAGGCTTCCGCGTCCTCCACACTGCCTCCAACAGAGCGGGGACAGATTTTTAGAGAAGCGCGCCACCCGAATAGGGGGGATGTACCACCGAAGGTGAATTTTTTTCAAGTTTTCGGTGTGGTTGACACATCTGGTAGACCGCCCCAACTCCGACACTGCAGCGTGTCAATCCTCTACCGGGGAGGAGAACCCAAGGTCCCGCTCCCAAAATCTCATATATGAGAGTTTTATCATCGAATCACCCCCCACTAAATCCTTGTAAATTTTTGACATACCCTTAGTCTTGGTGGAGTCGGATACGACAAATTTTAGCAAAGCTGACTGGTCAGGGCCAGGGGACGGCTATTAAGGAATGGGCCTGATCTGAGTAAGTGATCCAGCTGGCAGAACTGGAGGAAAGCGGGCCGACAAGAGGGGTGGTAGTCGCAAAAGGACTCAAAGGAGAGAACACGTCCATCTCTCAGGAAATCTTCCAAGGTTGTCAGTCCCGCCTCCCGCCACCTCCGCACCTGGACCATGGGAATCAAGAATTTCAAAGCGTCAAGGGATATGTCTCCGGAGAAAGTCTCGTCCAGGCACGAGGGACCGTCCTCCAGTATGTCAGGAGGGTCTGGGCAGAATCTAGGCGGTGAGCACTCCCAACCGGGTGTATAGACTCGGCCGCCAGGAGGTCCCGTAGTGAGCCGCCCTCCAGAAACTCCGTTTCAATAGAGACCCACTTAAGGTGCTTAGGCGCGTGCCACCAGGACTTGCCTTCCTCCAGGATCAGAGCCCTATGATATTCCCATAGGTTAGGTAAACCCATCCCCCCGGTATGGAAGGGGAGATACATGACTTCTCTGGCGACTCTCGGGGTCTTTCCCGCCCAAACAAATTTATTGACAATACTTTGTAATCTGTTAACCATATTCTTTGGTATTTTGAGGGGAACGCACCTAAAGACGTATATGATTTTTGGCAGTAACATCATCTTTAGGGTTTGTAGTCTCGCTATCCAGGAAAGCCTAGGAATACTGTAAAGCGCTGTGTCGGCGATTATTTTAGCGGTAAGTATATCGAGATTGAGCCTAACTAATTGGGAGGAGGGGGCTAGTTTTATGCCCAAGTAGGAGATCCCCTCCCGCGACCACTTAAAGGGTAGGGCCCAGACAAGGCGATATTTCTCCCTCTGCGACGTTAAAGGCAAAATCTCAGATTTCGAGGCGTTGAGCTTATAAAAGGAAACTGCAGAATAATTCCGCAGAATTTCCATTATTGTTGAAAGAGAGGCGGGCAAATTAGAAAAGGTGATGATAATGTCATCGGCGTACAGGCCAATGGTATGCGTCTCCCCACCGATCTTAATACCCGTAATCCCCGGTGCGGTGCATATTTTTTCCACAAGGGGCTCGACTGCCAGGGCAAAGATCACCAGTGAAAGTGGGCAGCCTTGTCGGGTTCCATTTGTGATCTGGAAGACAGGCGAAAGAAAG
This sequence comes from Allobates femoralis, assembly GCA_033576535.1. Taxonomy (NCBI): domain Eukaryota; kingdom Metazoa; phylum Chordata; class Amphibia; order Anura; family Aromobatidae; genus Allobates; species Allobates femoralis. The sequence goes on along the minus strand of JARQOC010000001.1, from coordinate 366,465,813 downwards.
CCAGAAACCAAAACCCTGGCGTTGGGACAGGAGTACAAGGAATAAAATGGCCGAAAGGAAAGGGCCCACAAGGCCAAATTTCTGAAGGACCGCTTCCAGGTATCCCCAGTGCACCCTGTCGAATGCTTTTTCGGCGTCTAAGGACCGGAATGCACCGGGTTCACCCTTCAGCTCTAAAGTCTTAATGAGGTTAATCATCCTTCTCGTCCCATCCTTCGCCTGTCTGCCAGCCACAAATCCGACTTGGTCCGGGTTGATCAACTTGGGGACCACCTCCAACAGCCTGGACGCCAGGATCTTAGCAAAAATCTTCAAATCACAATTTAGTAAAGATATGGGACTATAACTTTCGGGTAGGTCAGGTGGTTTCCCCGGTTTGGGAATGGTGACAATTGTGGCTTGCAATTGTGAAGGGGCAATTATACCCGTCTCTCTCCACTGATGAAATGTCCGTAAAAGGAACGGAGCCAGTGTTTTCCCAAAAGTACGGAAATACTCATTCGGGAGGCCATCCGGACCAGGAGTGAATGTAGTTTAGTGGCATCAATAGCCCGGAGAACCTCCGGAAGGGTAAAGGGGAGATTTAACTTCTCCATGTCTGTTGTAGATAATATTGGCAAGCTCAAGTCCTCCAAAAAGTCACCAATCAACGCCGTAGAGGGTTGGGGTGTGGTCGAGTCTTCTCTAAGATTATACAGTTTGGAGTAGAATTGTTTGAAAATGACGGCAATATCGTTAGGGTTTTTAACTGTTTGGCCGGATTCATCCCTTATATTGTTTATTACTGAGCGCGCCTCCCTCCTCCTCAGTCTTTTAGCCAGCAAGGCCCCTGCCTTGTCTCCCGACTCATAAAATGCTGTTTTTGACATTTTTAATGGCGAAGGAGTAAGAGAGAGCGCAATTGAAGCCTAATTGTAGATAACTGGGCAGCAATATGGGGATTGGGGTTTGACTTATTTAAGTCCTCCAGTTGCTTGAGCTGTGCGAGCAACGAATCCTGCTCCTTCTCCCGTGCCCTCTTTATCTGAGAGGCCTTCTGGAGGAAGACTCCCCTGACATAGGCCTTGTGAGCGGCCCAGAGGGTTTCCCCTTAGACCAGGCCGTTGTCATTTATTTGAAAAAATTCAACAAGCTGGGAGTTAACTTCATCCACCAGGCCCGGGTCAGAGAGCAGAGCCCTATTTAATCTCCAGGAGAAAGGGGGGAGAGGACGGACACCCAGGGACAGATTGAGGGACACCAGGGCATGATCAGACCACGTTATCGTCTCCACCTCCGCACAGGCACAGGCCAGCAAGGTCTTATCATCAACCAAAAAAAAATCTAGTCTAGAGTATGACCTGTGCCTGAGAATAAAAGGAGTAGTCCCTTTCGGTTGCGTGAAGGTAGCGCCAGGGAACATGCATGTGGTACTCTCAGCACACGAGGCCAGACTCCCCGACCCTCCCGGTGTCCCCCTTGAGCAATCCAGAGCTCGGTCCGGTACCAAATTGAAGTTGCCACAGACTATTTTATAGCCGGCCGAAGGACCATCTATTCTGTCGAGTATGGAGCGCAGAAAGTGCAGCTGGCCCTCGTTAGGGGCGTATATTGAGGCCAACATCATCAAAGAGCCTGCCACCATACAGGTTAGGACGATATATCTGCCCGCTGGATCAGTATCAGCCCTCAGGAGGGAGAAGTCCACCGAGTGTCTAACAAAGATGCACACACCAGCCTTCTTTTCGGGTGCGTTAGCGAAAAACGCCACTGGGTAAAGCCGGTGCTGCATCCTGAAGTTGTCACCCGAGAGGAGGTGCGACTCCTGGACGCATATGATATCAGCCCTCAATCTCTGTGCATCCCTCCAAAGAAGGGAGCGCTTGAAGGGGGAATTCAGCCCCCTCACATTGTAGGAGACAATTTTCATGTTATGTTAATACAGCTATGGCATCGCTCACCTGTATAATGTGTACGGGTCCGTTGGGCGAATCTGTGGGGGTGGTGGATTGGGAAGAGAAGGAGGAATGAGACATGGGGGGGGGAAGAGTAGGGGGGAGGGAAGAGAAAGATACAGCAAAAAATATAACACACATAGAACATACATGTAAACAAGAAAAGGTAGCACAGGCCCACATGGGGCCCCTCCGTCAGTGGGGGGAAAAATATGATGGGAGTAAAGCTCTCCCATCTTCCAGCACAGAAAAATCTGTAGGTCTCACAGGGCTGGAATCAGTGTCTCTTCAACGGAGTAGAAGAGAAAAAGAGAAAAATCTCCATCAGAGGTCCTGGTAGTGATCCGAGGACTCCGGTTAAGTCTAAGAATCAGTTAATCCTTTCCAATTCCGGGGGATTCGATGGGGTCCCATCTCTCCCAGGTGAACGTCGAGGGGTCCCCTTAGGACTAACAGTCAAGTTCCATTGCCGAAGCGCTTTCCCCAAATGGCTAGGGGATATGAACAGATGGTTAGATCCCTTGTATCTAAATTTGAGGCGAACAGGTGTGCCCCAGCTATATGTAATTCCTTTGTCCCTTAGGACCTTACAATGGGGAGCAAACTCTCGTCTGCGGGCCAGGGTGCTCGGGGACAAATCCGGGAAGGTCAGAATATCCACGTAGGGGTCTGGAAGTGTAGATGTCTGTCGTGCCGCCTACATGACATGGTCTCTGATCTTAGTGCTGTCAAATGCCACCAGGATGTCCCGAGGCAGGGATTTGTTAATATGTGGTGGCTTTGGGAGGCGGAAGGCCTTCCCAATCTAAGAGTCAGTGTAGGGGGTATCTGGGATAAGTACCTTCAAAAATTGCAGCACTGTGTCCCGCAGATCCTCTCCAGCTCCAGCCTCCGGGAAACCCCTGAACCGCAGGTTTGCCGCTCTGGCTCTGTCCTCCATGTCCCACATCCTCAGTTTGATCTGTTTGATTTCGCCCTCCATGGCAGAGTAGTCGTCTGCGAGCTCGTTGTGTGCGGCAGCATACTCCGCCATCTTTTCCTCCATCTTCACTGTGAGCTCCCCCAGGGCATCAAGGTCCTCTCTGAGCCCTCCTACCATCCCCCGGATATCATCCAAGAGGGATTTCTGGAGAGAGCCCAGCACCTCAGTGAGGAAGTCCTGGGTCACCAGGGCTTCCCCTTTCTCTCCCGCTGCGCCGCTCCAAGAGCCGCGAGGAGAGCGCACACCAGCTGCTGCAGGGGAGGACTTGGAGGGAGACTGCGCCATGTGCGGCCTCGCCGGGGGCCGCTCCGGCGGGAAAAAGTCCGTGACCCTGGAGGGCTCACCTCGTCGGCGGGAAGAGTTCCTGGGCATCGCCGCTGTGGCAGGGGAGGGTCCCAGCAGTATTTCAGGGGTTAAGATGCCTGATCTTTGCGTTTATTGCCGCTTTTCCTCGGGTCTCGTCCAGGAGCTCAGGAAAGTGCGTCTGGCGCCATGAGCTCCCAAACCACGCCCCCAGCTCTGGAGACTTCTAAGGTGGCCAGTAATGAGTCCAGACCTGAATCCCATAGAACACCTGTGGAGAGATCTAAAAATGGGAGTTTGGAGAAGGCACCCTTCGAGACCTGGAGCAGTTTGCCAAAGAAGAATGGTCTAAAATTCCAGCAGAGCATTGTAAGAAACTCATTGATGGTTATCGGAAGCGGTTGATCGCAGTTATTTTGGCTAAAGGTTATGCAACCAAGTATTAGGCTGAGGGTGCCAATACTTTTGTCCGGCCCATTTTTGGAGTTTTGTGTGAAATGATCAATGTTTTGCTTTTTGCTTCATTCTCTTTTGTGTTTTTTTCATTTAAGACAAATTAAATGATGATAATAATACCAAAGAATTCGTGATTGCAATAATTTTCAGGAAAAAACTGAGTATTATCTGAGAATTGCAGGGGTGTCGATACTTTTGGCCAACATTGTATGTTGTCAATGGTGGCTGCGTCCCAGAGGAAAACTCAGTTTGTACACTCCATATATAATAAGAATGGAGACCTAATTGCAGAAAATGTGGAAATAGGATCAGTTTTTATGGACTTCTATATGGAGTTGTATTCCTCCAGGGCGTCGGCAGTCACTGAAGACATAGCAGAATGTTTGGAAGATACGGAGCTGTCCAAGCTGACAACTATGGATAGAGAAAGTTTGGAAGGCCCCTTAACATGTGAAGAGCTCAGTGCCGCCCTGTCTTCCATGGCCAATGAGAAGGCACAAGGGGCAGTTGGGCTTCTGACAGAACTGTACAAGGGCTTGGAAGAAGTGTTAGTGCCAAAACTTAGAGAGGTCCTGGAGGAGTCGAGGTATAGAAGGGTCTTGGCTGCATCAATGAGAGAGGCAGTTATTATAGTAATACCTAAGGAAGATAAAGATTTGAAACTCCCAGAATCGTACAGATCATTTTCACTGCTGACAACTGATGTGAAGCTCTTGACTAAGGTGTTATCGAACCGAATGACTGGCGTTATCTCAAAGCTGATTCATCCGGACCAATCTGGCTTGATGCCTGGTAGGTCTACGGCAGTCAATTTGAGGAGGCTATATATGAACATGCAGCTATCATTTGACAATGCTGGCCAAAGGGTGATAGCATCGCTGGATGCCCACAAGGTTTTCGACAGCGTGGAATGGGGGTACTTATGGGCAGTAATGGAACAGATTCTCTCGTGTGTACAGCTATTATACACTTGGCCCTTGGCAAGAACTAGGGTGCACGGCGTACTATCCCAGACTATAGAACTATGTAGGGGGACGGGACAAGAATGCCCACTGTCCCCGCTTTTGTTCGCACTGGTGGTGGAACCGCTGACAGAGCTAAAATGCATAAGGCTGAGGAAGTGACGGATTCAAGTATGGACAGATTGAAGAGAGAATAACGCTCTATGCGGACAATATCCTGCTATTTTTAGAAAACCCGACAGATTCACTTAGAGGTGCTAGGAGTATCATTGACCGATTTGGATCCCTGTCTGGACTACGAATTAATTGGCATAAATCCACTCTATTTGCCTTAGATGCAGAAATGCCTGGGGATACAGTGAGGGGGGAGTCAGGCTGGTAGACAAGTTTAAATATTTGGGCATTTGTATATCTTTGCCAATAACAGAATACCTTAACTTGAACTTGGTTCCAGTTCTGGGGCTTCTCAGGGCGAAGGTGGGAGCCTGGAATAAGCTACATCTATCGGTGATCGGCCGTATTAACTTGATCAAGATGATCCTAATGCCCGAATTGCTTTATTGATTGCATAATGCCACTGTCTGGGTACCGCAGTGGAGGTTTAAACAGATCAACTCCCTGTTCAGCCTGATTTGGGCGAAAAAACAGACTTGGCTCCGGATGGAACTGCAGCAAAGACCCAAACATGAAGGGGGATTGGTGCTTCTCAATCTATATATATATATATATATATATATATATATATATATATATATATATATGTGTGTGTGTGTGTGTGTGTGTGTGTGTGTATGTATGTATGTGTGTATATATGTATGTATATATATATATATATATATATATAATAATCTTGCGTCCCAAAGTCAGCATAGGGGGATGGGCTCACAGTGCAACACGCCTGTCGAATCGAATAATTTTAGAAATTATGAACGACAAACGCCCAGTGGTACAGAGTCTGGAAGATTGCTTGATAGGAATTATTGGTAGATCCTATCCCACTTTGCTAATGGTACACAAATTATGGTAGAAATTAAAACGTGCGAGGCGTGACAATACTTAAGAAATACTCCCCACTATGGCATAATAGCAAACTGCCTGAGATAAGGGCAATATAGGATGTTTAATTGAGTGGTGAACTAAGGGTATTCGGTATACGTTCCAAATTCTAGATCAACAGGGGCTGAAACCATTTTCACAGTTACGGGAGGAATTTGGTTTACAAGCTGAGGATGAATATCAATACATACAAATGGCGCATGCCTTTAGAGCTCAAAATAAAATTAAGAAGAATTTCATTCATCAAGACTAGTGATGGGCGAGTCCTAAATTACTCGGAATCGCTTGACTATAGCGAGTCCGAGCCCGGGACTCGCTACTCGTTGCTAGTCTAGCGAGTCCAATGTTAATGAATGGGGAAGCGAGTAATAGCTAGTAATGTGCGATTTACAAATCGCAGATGTGTCTCGGAAGCTTCAGGCTCTATCTGCTAGGACTCGTTACTCTGCGAGTTTCCCAGTGTTTACTCGCACAGTAACGAGTCCAATGCAAATCAATGGCAATTCTAGTTTTGTCAGAGACTCTGACAAAGCTAGGATTGCCATTGACTTGCATTGGACTCGTTACTGTGCAAGTAATCACAGGGAAACTCGCACAGTAATGAGTCTGGCTGTCGGCTCTGTGCCCTCGGGTCCTGCAGGCTGCCGCAGCTCCAGGGTCCTAGAGCCCGCCTGCTGCCTGATGTAGCAGAGCTGAGATTGTTCTTATTTCTGGAACCAGCCGGATCCAGCAGGCAGCGACGGGCTGCCCCCAACCCCCAGGTGCCTATTTGTACCTGGCCAGACACTAGAATATATGGGAGCCCTTTTTTTTTTATTATTTCATGAATTTCATGAAATAATAAAAAAAAAAATGCGTGGGGCTCCGCGCAATTTCTATGTCTAGCCAGGTACAGCTAAGCAGCTGGGGGCTGGAATCCGCAGCACAGGGAGGCCCAAGCTTTCTGGGCACCCCCTGCTGCAAATTGCAGCCCGCAGCCGCCCCAGAAGATGGCACGTTAATTGAAGCGCCATCCTCTGGCGCTGAACCCCGCTCTTCCAGCGGCCCTGGTGGCGGTGGCACGCTGGGTAACAAAGGGGTTAATACTAGCTTTGTTATACAAGCTGGTAATAAGCCCGGGATTCTTAATGTCAGGCCAGGTTTGACCCAGCCACTAAGAATCTCCAATAAAGGGTTAAAAAAAACACAACACAGAGAAAATTTTTTATTAGAAATAAAAAAAAAAAAAAGCCATTAGGGACTCCATCTTTAATTAAAAAAGTCCTCTTCCGTCCGACGTAGTCCAAAACGCGATGTCCTCTCTGCTACATCCCCTGTGCATAGATATAGATGTCTATTCACAGGGAATGAGCAGACTGAGAACAATCTCAGCTCTGCTACATCATCTCTGTGCACAGGGAGAGCAGGCGGGCTCTAGGACCCTGGAGCTGCGGCAGACTGCAGGCTGAGAGCAGACACAGAGCAGACAGCTGGACTCCTTACTGTGCGAGTTTCCCTGCGATTACTTGCACAGTAACGAGTCCAATGCAAGTCAATGGCAATCCTAGTTTTGTCAGAGTCTCTGACAAAACTAGGATTGCCATTGATTTGCATTGGACTCGTTACTGTGCGAGTAATCGCTGGGAAACTCGCAGAGTACCGAGTCCTGCGAGTCCCTTACTACTCGCAGAGTAACGAGTCCTAGCGAGTAGATTCGCCCATCCCTAATCAAGACCTAATGTTGGATTAAATATGTGGAGAAGGGCCCACGAGAGAAGTGATCTCTACAACTTATAGGGACCTAATACATACATTCTTGCGCCACTACCCGATATGGACGAGGGTTAGATGAGAGATGGAAGTGGGAACCCTGGAAAACGATACTTGGAATTCTATCCTGGAGTGGGTACCAAAACTATCCCTGAGTGAACGAGGCAGGCTATCCCAATTGTACTTACTAAACAGAGTCTACCCGTTGCTGGAATTTTTATTTCAAGCTGGATTGAGCCCACTTCAGAATGCCCTAGATGTAGGACTGAAGGAGCGGGCATATACCACATGATGTGGACTTGTCCATGATTATCTACTATTTGGTTAATGATTATTACCAGACTAAAGGGGCATACAGAGTATGCAGCACCGAGAGAGCTTGGCTAGATAGATCTCGTAGGGATGTGAGTACTGGCCATAAGGAAAGTGACTTATTGACATTCGGTTGATGTATATCCTTTATTGAAACCAGTCTTTTGGAAGAAAGCTTGCTGTCTGTGGGAGGGAGGTGGGGAAGGGAGGGGAGTTGTTTTCACAGAAAATGTATAGATTGCTTAAAAAGGTTTGTTCATTGTGAATTTCAATAAAAAATATCTGATTAAAAAAAAAATTGTTTGAGTACACTGATATGTGGTGGAAAACTACTGTTAGGCTGTACGGCAGATCTCGTTTGGAACGGAGCGCCATTTGACCTTTCAAAAGCAAGATTGGCTGGACTTTAGTGTACACCATGTCACATTTGGAGAGCTCTTGATGTGTACATTGAACCTCCCAGGTGTTTCACAGAATTTTAGAGCTTTAAACAATGAAAAAAAATAATAATTACATTGTGCCCACAAAATTGTTCTTTAGCTCAAATTTCTTTTATTTCCACAGGGGTTAAAGAAAAAATTGCACTGTATAATATGTTGTGGAATATCTCCAATGTACACTCCTACCTCATATGTGATTGAAAAGTAGTGTTCGGATGAGGAACGCATATCACGTACTTGTGGTCTCATTACCGTCCACTCCCACCACCAACAGCGGAAATTTCTCACAGCATGTAGCAGTTTAGAACCGGCAACGCCTCTAATAAATAACACAGGTCAACAAAAAATTTTTTTTTTCTGGTGCCCAAAATATTTTAATGAATTTGGGATATTTTTGGGGTGCTGATTCTGAATATGCTATCAGTTTTGCCAGATTGGCTCAAGTTTTTGAGATTTTTGGTATCTTATTTATAGCACTTGTTCGTAAATGCGACGCATCATCTCATTAATTTCTTTGGATTAGTACTTGAACTGAGCAGTTCTCAATATAGTTTTGTGTTAATTAGTGTTCTAAAAGTTTGTTCATAGCTTGATTTTTTGCACTAACTTTATGTTGTTGTCTGTTGTCCAGTGAAAAGCATGAACTCATCAAGAAGAAGTTGTCTTAACGATCCAGACTCATTCTGTTACATTTGTGGTGAATATACACTGACAAAACATAGAAGAAACATAACAGACTTCGTTAAAAAAGTAGCAAAAACGTCTTTTTTGTTACACATTTTACGAAAAATCTCAAAAACTTGAGCCAATCTGGCAAAACTGATGACATATTCAGAATCAGCACCCCAAAGTTACCCTAAATTCAATGAAATATCTTTGGCACCAAAAATGCTGTTGACCAGTGTAATAGTTCCCACATATCTTATTTACATCAGCATCATTTTTGAAATGCCAATATTTATTTAAAGTGTGATTACTTCTGTCTAGTTGTTGTAATGCCAATTTCATGGTGATTTTAGTTAACAGGAAGCAAATGGTTTTCAGCTCTAATGCTTAAAACTGTGTTTGATATTGTTTTATCCCACATTTTTTTTATCCCAAATGAGTGTATTGAAATAGTTTTATTGTGGGTTTTCCTGATGTGTGAATTTATTACCTGGTTACATAGGTATGTTTTGTAGAGTACATTAGTGTGTGCAGCGTACATCTAGTTGTGTTATACATTACAGTAAGTCAGAAAGAAATATAGTCATCCATGGATAAGTGGTACACTTTGAAGCAATCTTTTATATGCTGACCAGGTTTGGGACAGGTGTCGCATTGGTGTTTTTTTATGTTCTTTTGTTGTATTTGTTTTATTCCTCTTTTTGTTCATTTTTAGTATCTTTAATCTCTTTGCTGTTTAAGGGATCCGAAAATGTTGCCCTGGTGCAATACAGGCACCTTGAGTTCCAGAGGAACTAAGGCCCTGTTCACCTTCTGAATATGAAGAAATATGCCAGTCTGGCCTGCATATCCTCATAGAACATAAACATTATTACCGTTACATCTGTATTCTCGGACAGCTTTTTGTCACACTCTTATTTTTGTCATGACACTGTAAGGCTTGAGGATTTGACCAGAGAGATTGACTCCCATCATGTTCATTATTGTAGTACAGGACACAGTTTGGTTTGGGGACATGTTGGGGTACCTGTAAGGGCCCCGTTACATGTAGTAACGCACCAGCGATCCCGATAACGATCTGACCTGGCCAGGATCTCTGGTGCATCGCTACGTGGTCGCTGGTGAGATGCCAGACAGGCAGACTTACCAGCGATGCGCCGACACCCGACGGTCGTTAGGATCTGTCAGGTTCTCGGCCGTAGAATGGGGATCGCTGGTCGTTGCCCCTGTCACACACCACGATGCAGCATGCCCAGCGGGAGATCGGCTATCGAAAAATGGTCTAGGCCATTCGTTAATGATCAGCGATCTCACAGCGGGGGGCCACTCGCTGGTGTGTGTCACACACAGCGATATCGCTGGCGAAGTCACTGCTACGTCACAAAACCTGTGACGTTGCAGTGATATCGCTAGCGATATTGCTGTGTGTGAAGTACCCCTAACAGTGCGTACCTTCTCCCGCCCTGTTATGCATATATAGTATGCAATTTAATGTACTGTAACTTAACCTGTGTAACAATATGTCCATTTCCCGCCTGAATTCCTGGATTATAATGTAATGTGGCGGATTGTGTATTTGTTCTTCTTAGCAGGAGCTGACTCCAATAGATAACCTGTAAGGCTACGTTCACACATTTGCGCATTTTTTTGCGCGCATTTTTTGCCGTGAGTTTCGGCCGAGCAAAAAAGTGCAACAAATTACGTGCGTGCTTTCACACACCGCGCTTACTTCTCCCCATAAGCGCAGGTGATGTCATAGAGGGGAGGAAGAATTCTGGTTCCACCTCCCCTCTGTGACATCTGTGACAGCCCCCATTTGATTTCGCAGTGTATTCATATACACTGCAAAATCAAAATTAAATAAAGTCAAATGTATGAAAAATAATAAAGAATTTATACTTACCCTTTCCGACGCCTTTTTGCGGTCTCTGGTGCAGAGGCAAGGCGATGTATCTTCCTGCCAGGGCCTGCTGTGATGTCAGATGATGTCACGGGTGATGATTGGCATCTCGCGGGCATGTGATACATATCACATGACCGTGAGCGGCCAATCAGCGCCTGGAACATCACTCTGACATCACGACAGGTCCTAGCAGTTCAATACCTGCGGCGGCTCCTGAACACCCTTCAGAGGGTAAGTATTCAATCTTTATTGATTTTCTTACATTTGCCTTTATTTAACTTTGATTTCGCAGTGTATATTAATACACTGCGAAATCTAATGGGGCGGTCACGGATGTCACACGGGGGAGGAGGAAGCAGGATTCTTTCTCCCCCTCTGTGACACCGGATGCAGCAGTGCCGGCCCCTATAGGAAAAAGCGTCGGCGCTGCTGCGTAAAGAATTGACAGGGTCATTTTTCCTGTAAAAGCGCTGCGTATTTTTACGCACTGTCTGTACGGCAAAGTGAATTTCCCATTCACTTTGCTGGCAGGCAAAAGGCACATTGCATATTTTGAAATGTGCGCGCAAAAACACGCAATGTGTGAACGCAGCCTTAGGTACCCTAAGCGGTTTTTGCCGTTCGCGGCAGATGCGGTGAAAAAAACGCATCTGCCGCGATTAACGCATAACCGCTGCACTTGCGGCACAGTTGCGGCAAGCCCCATGCAATGTCTATGGGGCTTGCGGTAAGTGTGCGGCAAGTGCGGTTTCGGCAATTGCGGCAGGTGTGGCCGCGAAAAAAACTGCGGTCAGCCGCGTTTTTTTTTTCGGCCGCACCTGCCGCAAGTGCCGATACCGCACTTGCCGCACCAGCCGCAAGCCCCCATAGACTTTGTATGGGGCTTGCCGCAAGTGCAGCGGTTATGCGTTAATCGCGGCAGATGCGTTTTTTTCACCGCATCTGCCGCGATCGGCGAAAACTGCTGATGTGATAGCAGCCTAAGGCTGGTTTCACACTGCCGTTTTTTCCCTGATCAGGTTCCATCCAGTTTGTGTGCCAAAACCAGGAGAGGAACTTAAACAGAAAAACTATAATTGAAAGATTGACACCTGTTCTTAGTTTTGGAGACACTCCTGGTTTTGACACACAAACCTGATCGAACCTGATCAGGAAAAAAACTGCAGTGTGAAACCAGCCTAAGGCAGAATGAAGCCCTGAGTTTCTAGAATCTTTTGACTGGAGCAAACCATTCAAAAGTATATGTGAACCCCCTATACATGGGCTGATCCCAGGAGCCCGAACAATAGACTCATGTGTGACCCAGCTAGGTGAAAGGAGAGTGCTGATGATCAAGGGCTTGAAGCTGCAGCTTAGACCCTTATGCCCTGTGTGGATGTATAGAAACTGCCTCGTGGGATTGTGTGGTGTATCTCATCTGTTGGATCTATTGAACTCATCCAAGGACTATTTCTAAATTTCCCTGGCATCGGAGTACCGGCTGGCGCACGCAGACTTGTTTTGCTGTTGAGGACTCTGCAGAATTACCTTCATTTGTGGTGTTCCATTTTCCCTATTCAATAAATCTCATTGGATTGCTTATCGGCCTGGTGTCCCTTCCTGCTCTGTCGCATACCCTGTCACAGTACCTCCACCAGTGGTGAGGGTCCTGGTATCTTGTGTATTGTGAACAGGATAAAGACAGCTCTCTTGTCTTATACTTGACCAACAGCAGGTTGTCGCTATAATGGGCTGTGCTCTCACCCTTCCTTAGAAGTTACCCAATTAGCATCCTAATGTTGCTCCTGCGCACAGCACCCGCATGCTTCTGTAGCACTTGCAGACAGTGACTAGGAGGATGAGTTGCTGGTGTTGAAGTTATCTACATAGAGATGGTAATCCTGATCCAACAATGGGTGCACCAATTGCCATACAATGTTTCCACTGATTCCCAGGATTTTGGACTTTCAGGGAGTAAGTCCAGGTGTCCCTTCCCTCATAAGCCTTAACACCTTAGTGACGGCCCACTGTATATATACGTCGGCAAAACAGGGTCCTTATTCTGTTCTGACGTGAAAATAAGTCAGAACAGGAAAGGCCCTGTAGTGCTCCCCAGTGGCCGAAAATCTCCAGGGTTTCAGCTACCGGGGGTAGCTGAGACCCTGCAGATTATAAATCAGGCCGTTTTTTACCGATACCGACTTTGTGATCACGGTTATACACCGTTTACTGGTGTATAACCGTGATCACATAAACATATATAGAATCGCTGGTAAAAATAATGATTTTTCTGTCATGCCACAGGATCACACCTGTGGCATGACAGAGAAATGCCTGCCCTGTCTCCTGATACAGGTACACAGCCCCTGGTACCGGTACAGAGCCTGCACTCCCCTCCTCCTAAAATGGCGCCGCAGCGCACAGGAAGCTGCCGCCGGCAGCCTCCTCCTGCTGAATCCTCTCTGACGTGACATGTCACATCGGAGCGGGACCTAATGCACCCAGCCCCCTGTTTCTAAAACCCCCCTCCCCCCATCCCCCGTCATCCCCCGATCTCCCTACCTCCATCCCCCTGGTGCGGCTCCTCCTTGTGACTGCTCCCTGCCCTGTCTGCCGGCTTCATGCGCAGACAGAGCAGAGAATGCTCTTCTGCTAATAGACATCTCATGACCTGAGGTCATGGCTGGTCAGGATCATTTGTTCACAAAGGGTCAATTGTAATCCCATGATGGGATCACAATTGACCCTTTGTGAACCAAGGATCCTGACCTGCCATGACCTCACTGAGGTCATGAGCTGTCAGTCTATGCAGAGACTGCTCTGTCTGCCATAGACTGACAGCTCATGATCGCAGTGAGGTCATGTCAGTTCAGGATTCTTGGTTCGCAAAGGGTCAATTGTGGTCCCATCATGGGATCACAATTGACCCTTTGCTGACCTGACGTGACCTCACTGAGATCATGAGCTGTCAGTCTATGCAGAGACTGCACTGTCTGCGATTAGACCGACAGCTAATGATTGCAGTGAGGTCATGTCAGGTCAGGATCCTTGGTTCACAAAGGGTCAATTGTGATCCCATCATGGGATCACAATTGACCCTTTGTGAACCAAGGATCCCTGACCTGCCATGACCTCACTGAGGTCATGAGCTGTCAGTCTATGCAGAGACTGCTCTGTCTGCCCATAGACTGACAGCTCATGATCGCAGTGAGGTCAGGTCAGGATCCTTGGTTCACAAAGGGTCAATTATGGTCCCATCATGGGATCACAATTGACCCTTTGTGAACCAAGGATCCTGACCTGACATGACCTCACTGCGATCATGAGCTGTCAGTCTATGGGCAGAGACTGCACTGTCTGCGATTAGTCTGACAGCTCATGATCGCAGTGAGGTCATGTCAGGTCAGGACCCTTGGTTCACAAAGGGTCAATTGTGATCCCATCAAGAAAGCTTGGTCCTCTCTACGCTGAGGACTCCAGCCCCCAGCTGCCTAGTTGTACCTGGCTGGCCCAAAAACATGGCGAAGCCCACACCAATTTTTTTTAAATGATTTCATGAAATAATTAAAAATAGGGTTTCTCTATATTTTTGGTTTCCAGCCAGGTAAACCTAGGCAGAAGGGGTTGGTGGCAGTCCGTAGCTGCCTGCTGTACCTGGCTGGACCAAAATATGACGTTTTTGTTTTTTTAAATTTAATAAAGAAATAATAAGAAAAAATGCAGGAGGAAACAACCAGGAAACGGTGTATCTGGATTTTGTGCACATGCTCTAAAAGTGAGAAATTGTGTGAAAAAAAGAAAATGTCCAATATGACGTTATCAAATTCTGTGAAGTAGCTGTACGTTCCAAATGCTCACTATACCCTAGATTTAATCCTTGAGGCGTCTAGTTTCCAAAATGGGGTCACTTGTGGGGAGCTCCAATGTTTAGGCACACAGCGGCTCTCCATACATGACATGGTGTCCGCTAACAATTGGAGCTGATTTTCCATTCAAATTGTTAGTGGACACCATGTCGCGTTTGGAGAGCCCCTGTGTGCCTAAACATTGGAGCTCCCCAACAATAGACCCCATTTTGGAAACTAGACCCCCCAAGGAACCTATCTAGATGGGTGGTGAGCACTATGAACCCTCTGGTGCTTCACAAATTGATCCGTACAAATGAAAAAGTACTTTTTTTTCCACAAAAATATTCTTTTGTCCTCAATTTTTTCATTTTCACATGAGCAACAGGATAAAATGCATCCTAAAATTTGTTGGGTAATTTCTCCTGAGTACACTGATACCTCATATGTGGTCATAAACCACTGTTGGGCGCACGGCAGGGCTCGAAAGGGAAGGAGCGCCATTTGACTTTTTGAATGGAAAATTAGCTCCAAAAGTCAAATTGCGCTCCCTCCTATCTGAGCCCTGCCATGCGCCCTAAACAGTGGTTTGAGCACATATGAGGTATCGGTGTACTCAGGAGAAATTGCCCAACACATTTTTGGATGCATTTTATCCTGTTGCCCATGTGAAAATGAAAAAATTGAGGATAAAAGAATATTTTTGTTGGAAAAATTTAAATGTCCATTTTTTGTTTCCACTTTGCTTTAGTTGCTGTGAAGCACCTGAAGGGTTAATAATCTTCTTGAATGTAGTTTTGAGTAGCTTGAGGGGTGCAGTTTTTGGAATTGTGTCATTTTTGGGTGTCTCCTGTCATGTTTGCCCCTCAAAGGGACTTCAAATGTGATGTGGTCACAAAAAAAAATGGTTTTGTAAATTTTGCTGGAAAAATGAGAAATTGCTGATGAACTTTGAACCCTTCTAACTTCCTAACCCCCAAATTTTTTTTTTCCCCAAAATTGTGCTAATGTAAAGTAGACATGTGGGAAATGTTATTTATTAACTATTTTGTGTCACATAACTCTCCGGTTTAACAGAATAAAAATTAAAAATTAGAAAATTTTGAAATTTTCAAAATTTTTGCCAATTTTTTTTATATTTTCACAAATAAACACAAAAATTATCGACCTAAATTCACCACTAACATGAAGCCCAATATGTCAATAAAAAACAATCTCAGAATCGCTAGGATCCGTTGAAGCATTCCAGAGTTATCACCTAAAGGGACACTGGTCAGAATTACAAAAAACTGTCTGGTCATTAAGGTGGAAATTGGCTCCATCACTAAGGGGTTAAAACCAACCCGAGGCAAAAGGGAGAAACCTGAAAAAGATTCTCACCAAAAACCCTGGCAACCTATTCATACAGTGGGAATAAAATGTTGCTGAGTCTAGGCACCAACTTGTACAATATATCAATCAGCCAAGTCTAATACCCTCAAGAGAAGAAGCTACTGCAAAACGCGTCAGGGTGAGTCGCATATCCCTTTAGGACCATGACTAGTTTGCAGACCCCCACGGTATTGGACTTGGCTGATTGATATATTGTACAAGTGGTGCCTAGACTCAGCAAGTTTTTATACCTACTGTGTGAATAGGTTGCCAGGGTTTTCGGTGAAGATCCTTTTTAGGTTTCTCCCTTTTGCCTCGGGTTCGTTTTAAAGGGTAATTGTCTGCATGTGGATAGTTTATTAGTGTGCTTACAAACGTACTGACTTGCTTATATATCTTGCAACGGGCGACACTATTTAAACGTACTACCACGAGTTGAGAAAACAATGGTGTAAGCATTAGATTGCACTGATACTGCATAACACTAATATACTGGTTTTGTATACTACTGCAAGCATAAGTCTATACCCGTTGTGCAATTTTATTCCTTGATTTTTTTCACCCCTCCTTTAGTTCAGATTTATTAGTCCTATTGATTCTCTCTGATGGCGGGTTTACACGTTGCGATATCGTAGTACGATTTCAATGAAAAGTCACGTGGTTCGATCGTTGGACCCGAGATCGTTCCCGCGTTGTATGGTGTGAACGTCCAATACGATGCAGGAACGATGTCAATGCGATATCGGGGATTGAATGAGCGTGCTATTCAATGCCCCGATATTGAAGGGAGATTGAAGTCGGATCGTGCTGTGTAAACGCTCATCTACGATGCGATTTGAAACGTCACCCATTCACTCCCATGTTAAAGGATCGTTCCTGGGTTGGGGGGCGTAGACATCGCACGGACGTTGTATTCCGATATCGCAGCGTGTAAACATCCAATGCGATGCGGGAGAAACGTGCACTAATTGCGCGCTCCCGCGCCATTGAGTTGCGATATCGCAACGATATTGAAGCGCGTAAACCCACCATTACCCTTTTAGCATCCTTTTTTTATTAGAACACATACTGCTTGGCACTAGTGTAATTAGCCTTGCAGCACCATCTTGTCTAGCACACACTACTAAATGTGTCCTGCGTTTTTTAACCCCATATTTGGCACCTTAACCAGGACACACATTATCTAGTTGTTAAGTAGTTATTTTTATAATTTTTCAGCGCTTTGCACTTTTGTTTCACACAGGCTTTTGTCACACAAGAGTGATTACACTACTAATTGGTTATGTGTTTTTATCACCATTTGTTTTTCTAGACACACATATACACATATGAGATTATTTATCACTGAATGTGTTCTAAACTGTCAGTTTTACAAGTTTTATTCTATTAATAATAGGACCCCTCCCACTTTTCTTCATTTTAGAATAGGTTTGGAGGAATGAAGGAGAAAAGGAGGGTTGTTTAACCTGTTCATGCTGAGTTTGAAGATATGCCTGTTCATACAGATTAAGAGTCCTTGATACCGCATCTATGTAAAATTAATAAAAATTATTTTGTAATTGTGGGGTTCCTTGGTCGCTGTTGGGACAACTTCATGGTATCTTGTCATTGATTTATAGTAATTCTGTGAAGATTTATGTGATAAATAATAAAGTGATTTTTGTACCATTATTTTGGGCTGATAACGCCTTTCATCGATAAATATTTTTCGGGTAATAAAGGAGTTAATGCCAGCTGTATATTGCCAGCTGGCACTAAGCCCAGAGGTTAGTAACGTCAAGTCATCAATTAGATACCCGACGTTACTAACCAAATCAGTAAGGACAGAAATAGACACACAAAAAAAATATTTATTTGAAAAAACACTCCCCATCAACAACCATCTTTTCCCCAATTTATTGGAAATAAAAATCCAAAGTAGTCCAGTTGGAAGGTCTGAAATAGTCCAGTGGGAGGTCCCTTGTTGATTTCCACTCTTTAACAGCATATAGGAGCATCCTGCTAGGAGAATGACAGACACCCTGTCATTAAAAGCAGGCACACTGCCAGGAGAATTTCAGGTCATGGCCTCAGTGAAGTCACCCCATGGCAGGTCACGACCCTTGGTGTCATTTGTTATCCCTTGATGGGATCACATTTGACCCCTGTGTGAACCGAGAATCGTGACATTCCATGGTCTGACTAAGATCATGACAGTCTCTGCTCTGTCTGTCCATGCACCCGAGAAACCGAACGAGGAGCCGTGGGAGCCTTAGCAGGGCCACACTGAGGAGACGAGGATGTCATATGGGAAGGATATAATAATGATGAAGCCGATGGGGATGTGCGGTGAGGACTGGAGCTGCGCACTGGGGGACCGGGGAGGCAGGGGGCTATTTCTCTGTGATGTGACATGTGCGAACATAAATTATACAGGAGGCTGTTTTGCCAACTCTTCTGTTTTGGCAAATAATTAATGGGCTCGGATACAGCTTTAAAAAAAGGCTATTAATGTTTAATATAGCAATTAAATGATTAATTACAGAAAATAAGAACTAATAATTGAATGATTACAAAACTAATGATTAAATGATTACAGATTATAATAATCAGATGATTACAGAAAATAGGAAATAGTGTGAAATTGCATACAGTTTTGCATAATATAAGATAATATAGGATTACAAAGGTCAGGTGCCTAAGTCACAAATTACACAGAAACATAAAACACAGAGTTACATTACTTACAGTACGCACTACACAGAAACATAGAACACAACGTTACATTATTTACAGTGCACTCTACACAGAAAAACTTCACCAAGAAGGGTTATATCATCCATCCGTAAGACATCAGTAGTATCCTGAACAGCGAAGATGGAGAACCCTCCTGGGATCCGCAAAACTTCACTAGGCAGGGTAGACATCATCTGTCGGTAACATCAGCCAGGGAAGCAAACAGTGACGACAGAGAACCCTCCTAGGACCCACGCTGTGACACAGGCGTCCCCTACAGCTCACAGGTCCAAAGCTTCCCAGGTTCTTTGCTTTTTCCCCAGCTTTTATATCTTTTGGGCTATTTGTGTAGTATAGTATCTATCTCCTGATTGGCCAGATCACGAGATTTTAATCTACACCACACAAACCATGCCAAAAAGCTCCTGGGAACCAGGTGCCTTCTTATGCTATAATCACGATGTTTCCCACCAGATGTTGCCAAGAAGGTCTGTGGGAAAAGAGACCATTCCCACAGACTGCTGATAAGACTATGTGATTCTCATAAACATCACACAGTCCCCAGGTGTTAGGGAAGATTCTGTTCCCATTAACTAGTAAACATAAACATGATAAGAACGATATGATTCTTTTCCCATGAGAATCCCAGGTGATAGCCGGATGAGACATTCCCACGAGAAAATGAGTGTTCCCACTAACTTGTGCCATCTCTAGGTGCTGTTTGGCTGACATGTTCTCACGGGAACCTCTACGAGGAAAATTGCAGAAGTACACTGTTATAGTTCAATATCTAATGTAATATAAGATTAATTGAAGGGAAAAGCAAGCTTAAAGGGTTAATCAAAGCTAATATGAAGCTTAATTGAGTTAATTAAAGTCAATACGAGCTACCAATATGGCTTCCTGATGTAATTGAAGAGTTAATTGAAGCCTGTATGAGTTAATTAACCTATTAAAGGGATAGGGCTTCTAGATAGCCACTAACCTATTGGCATTACAGAGGCAGGTGCAGGTGGCAGCTTCTGGAACGTTGCAGTGCCATTTTAGGAGAAAGGGAGGGGATGGGGGCTGTGTGCCGGCCCTGAGGTCTGTGTAACAGGAAACGATGCAGACATTCCTGTCATGCGACAAGTTTAATCCTGTTACATGACAGGGAAATCATTTTTTTACTGGTGATTCCCTGTATTTTCATGTTATCTCCATTATACTCTGGTAAACGGTGTATAACAGTGATCACATGGCTGGTACTGGTAAAAATGGCTCGAGTCCTAATCTTCAGGGTCTTGGCTACCCCCTGAAACCCCGAAGATTTTCAGGCACAGGGGGCGCTATAGGCTTTTTCCTTTCTGCTTTATTTAAACAGCAGAAAGGAATTAAGTAGCCTAAAATGCCGCCATTTTTATACGTTATGCGGTTGTTAAAGGATAAAAGTGGATTAGAGACTCATCTGTACTGATGCATCTTTGGGGGATGTACACCTCAGCAAAGTTGTTGTTTAAGTGATCAATGACCGGCCTAAGTTTGAATAGTCAGTCAAAGTTGGGGTCATTTCATGATGGAAACTGCATTGTCATTGTAATGCAAAAACTTGTAAATGGCCTCAAAACCTGTCTGGGTCATAGCCATGCAGGAAGTAAAGTGGTATATAAAATATCAGCACACCAATATTGCCAAAGTTCTGGTTTCTTCACTATCCCCATGTGAAGCACAAGGTCCCAAAACGTCATAATTTCTATCACATTTACAGGAGTCCAATTATCTATGGGAAAAAAATGATGGGTGTATTTATTTGTCAGTGCCAAATAGAGATTTACAAAATCCTCGTAGAAAAAGACTCTAATGGTACCTTTACACGCCGCCACCAAAAGGTAAAAACTGCTAGGTATCGGACAGAATTGTTCCTTTTTCCTTCAAAAGACTGCCAAGTGGCGGCGTGTAATTCAGGAAGTTCCTTCCTGTGCCTTTGGATACCTGTGTTTCAGCCGTGCTCAAAAACAAGCAGGTATAATCCCTATGGTGGCGGCGTGTAATCGAGGCAAAGGCAAGGTATTTGCGTGCCCTAGTGAATTCCCTGGGGCGTGCCACAGCGTCACGTATACCACGCCCCATCAGCTATCATTGGTCGGGGCGACTGTGTAACCATTGGCTATCCCTGCACAGGGCGCCATATTCAGCGAGCTGACCACTCACACTCCACATTTGCAATAGCGTCATGTATTAGCCAGCCTTCCTGCGCTGGCCAATCAAGATGCTATTGCATTGTCCAATCATCGTACGAGCGTCTCGTATTCCACAACTCTGGCACTCTGGCCTATGTGTTGTCTCTGCTGCCCCAGGGCCGCCCATATTTCCTTGTGGTAGCGGCGTGTAATTCAGGGAAGGTGCTCCACAGAAGGTAACCCACGGCACCCGTCGGCACTTTCGAGGAACGAAAATACCTTCTGTGGAGCACCTTGTGGCTGCGTGTAATTGCGGCATCAGGCACCGTTAGGAACCGTTGAAACGCGCACGTGCGATACCTGGCGGTTTCTACCTTTCGGTTGCGGCGTGTAAAGGTACCATTAAATATTCAATTTTTTGAGGCCTGCAGTGCTAAATTAGATTTCTGATCAAGCCACAAAATCAGGACTGTCAGGATCATAATTTTCAAGGTGTGAACAGGACTGTGCAGTCAAAAAGCCAAACTTCTGTCTCCGACTCCCTCATACATGGCTTATGCTTAAGTGATATATTTATTGTCATACAATGTAAACATCAGGCTTTTAATCATTATTATTATACTGCAGTCAAGCAATTTATATAGAACATAATAATAATTCATAAGAATATTCAGCACATACTGTACGCAATTTATTATATATTTTAGGTATCGGAGTCTGTCCATTTTATACCGACTCCACCAAAATGGACACTGACTCAACAACCCTGGGTGTGGGGTCCACAGTGGGTCATTTACTGTCGACGTTCCTTGTCAGCAGTCCTGGGGCATCAACATGGGGGTTCATTCTCACTGGAGGAGGAGGAAAAGTAGAGGAATATTGCAGTCTCTCTCTCCCAGTTTGTGTGTCTGTAGTGTTTTCATGTGTATTGTGTAACCAGATTTTATTCATATCTGTGTTTGGTGCATCCTTTATTTGAATAAGAATAGAAGACAAAAAGGAAAGAATAACAGAAGAGAAAAATCGTGGAGAATGTTAAAGTGTAAAATATACTATTTGTCAGTAAAGACAGTTTACTGAACGACTTTAGCTAACTTACAGTCATATGAAAAGGTTTAAGCACCCCTCTTAATCTTACTCCTTTTTTTTGTTTAAAATTGGGTTTTTGCAACAGCTATTTCAGTGTGATATATGTAATAACTGATGGACACAGTAATATTTCAGGATTGAAATGAGGTTTATTGTACTAACCGAAAATGTGAAATATGCATTATTTAAAAATTTGACAGGTGCAAAAGTATGGGCACTTCAACAGAAAAGTGACATTAATATTTAGAGATCCATCTTTTGCAAAAATAACAGCCTCTAGTCGCTTCCTGTAGCTGTTAATGAGTTCCTGGATCCTGGATGAAGGTGTTTTTGACTATTCCTCTTTACAAAACAATTCCAGTTCAGTTAAGTTTGATTGTTGCCGAGCATGGACAGCCCGCTTCAAAACATCCCACAGATGTTCAATGATATTCAGGTCTGGGGACTGGGATGGCCATTCTAGAACATTGTAATTGTTCCTCTGCATGAATGTCTGAGTAGATTTGGAGCGGTGTTTTGGATCCTTGTCTTGCTGAAAGATCCATCCCCGGCGTAACTTCAACTTTGACACTGATTCTTGAACATTATTCTCAAGAATCTGCTGATACTGAGTGGAATCCATGCGACCCTCAACTTTAACAAGATTCCTGGTGCCGTCATTGGCCACACAGCCCCAAAGCATGATGGACCCTCCCCCAAATTCGACCGTGGGTAGCAAGTGTTTTTCTTGGAATGCTGTGTTTTTGTGGCGCCATGCATAACACCTTGTTGTATGACCAAACAACTCAATCTTTGTTTCATCAGTCCACAGGACCTTCTTCCAAAATGAAACTGGCTTGTCCAAATGTGCTTTTGCATACCTCAGGCGACTCTGTTTGTGACGTGCATGCAGAAACGGCTTCTTTCGCATCACTCTCCCATACAGCTTCTCCTTGTGCAGTGTGCGCTGTATTGTTGACTGATGCACAGTGACACCATCTGCAGCAAGATGATGCTGCAGGTCTTTGGAGGTGGTCTGTGGATTGTTCTTGACTGTTCTCACCATTCTTCTTCTTCTACCTTTCTGATATTTTTGTTGGCCTGCAACTTCTGGCCTTTACAAGAACTGTGCCTGTGGTCTTCCATTTCCTTACTATGTTCCTCACAGTGGAAACTGACAGGTTAAATCTCTGAGACAACTTTTTGTATCCTTCCCCTGAACAACTATGTTGAACAATTTTTTTTTTTTTTCAGATCATTAGAGAGCTGTTTTGAGGAGCCCATGATGCCACTCTTCAGAGAAGATGCAACTAGGAGAACAACTTACAAGTGGACACCTGAAATAGCTTTTCTCATGATTGGATACACCGGGCTATGAAGTACAAAGCTCAATGAGGTTACCAAACCAATTTAGTGCTTCAGTAAGTCAGTAAAAAGTAGTTAGGAGTATTCAAGTCATGAAAATCAGAAGGGTGCCCATACTTTTGCACCTGTCAAATTTTGAAATAATGCATATTTCACATTTTCTGATCATCATAATGGGAGACCCAGACAATGGGGTTTAGGGCACTGCCCTCCGGAGGCCACACTAGGTACTACAAGTTTGAAGACACCGCCCCCTCCGCTTATAAACCCCTACCGCAGGGAATATCCTCAGTTTTAAACTTAGTGTGCTCGGAGGTATCACACGCTTTGCTTGCACATCACAGCATTCTCACAGCTTACGTGATGGCGTCTGAAGACAAGGTAGGTCCCGGTCGGGGACCTCCGGCAGTCTCCCTGTTCACCCCTGGGGAACACACAGGTTGAGGTACCGGAGGGCTCTGAGCCTGGACACGTTGTGTTCTCCCGGTATGCTGCCGCACTCCTTCCCATCCTCCCTGGGGGCTCTGGGAAGTGGGAGACAGGAGCCTTGCACAGCTCCGCTCCGTCCGAGGCCTCCCTAAACGGTGCTTACAGACCGGACTGGAGCCAGCCCAGTCCGAGGCCTCCCTAATGGTGCTTACAGACCGGACTGGTGCTGAACCCCCGTCCGAGGCCTCCCATTATATGGTGCTTACAGACCGGACCGGCACTGAGGTACGCTGTGTGTCTCCGGTGTGCCTGGGGGTAGTGTCTGACACTATTGTGTTGTGACACTCAGAACGCGCGCAACCCTCGGGTCCGCAGTTCTGGCGGTGTATCCTGTGCTGGGGTCACCATAGCTGACCGCCCTGTGGGTCACAGGGGCTGCGGCTGCGGGCTACAGAGTTTGTCTGAAGCCCTGGGTATAGTGTTGACACTATATCTCCCGCGCTGCGGGCTCCAGCACCAGATTACTGAGCTGGCTGCTTGGAGAGATGGGGAGCAGCCCATGAGATGTGGGTGTGTGTGTGTGCTTCCCGCGTGTTTGTGGCGCCGCCCACGACTGGTCTGGCGGCGGCCATTTTCTCCTCACTTCCCTACTGGGTCTGAATGAGTGCACTACTGCGCTCCCAGGAGAGTCCGGTCATTACCCTCGCGGAGGCCACACACACATCGCTCCCCTCCACCGCATTGAAGCGGTCGGTAAGCCGCCGGTGTTCCGGTTTCCTACTTGGCTTATTTTTCTCCTCTGCTGTCGGCATGTCCCCAGCAAAGAAGAGTACTGCTAAGGCAGACAACTCCACCACTACCTGTGCTACATGCAACGGGACGATGGTTGGGGGGTCCTGCAATAACTGCGGACGCCCAGAGGCCCGGACTGATACGGCAGAGTCTGCAGCTCCGGTGCTGTACCCTGAGGTTCAGGTGATCCCAGGGCAATGGGAAACACAGAATAAGATTAATGAATCTGTGTTGTCCAAGCTGTCCTCCATGTCGCAATCCCTGGAGGCACTGACTAGGAGACTGGAAAATCCAGCTGCTCCCTCAAGTTACCCCCGGGTGTCACCCTTCGCTACCGCGAGACCCCTTAAGCGGGCTCGCCGGGATGAATCACCCGAGATCCAGAACCTCTCTGAGGAGGAGCGTCACTCTGACGGTGACGAGGATGATGGGGGTTCAATACTTGAGTCTATGTCAGAACCACCTGATGGGGTGGAGGATTTGGTGTCCTCCATAAACGAGACTCTTCGTCTCGTGGCACCCCCTGAGGAGGTGGAACTCCATCCGAAGGAGGTTTATCAATGGCTGCAGCCGGAGGCTCGCCCATGTGGCTCCTTTATGGACCACACTAACTTTGGAAGGGTGGTTAGAGCACCCAGGGTTCACCCTGGGCGGCGTTATGTCTGCAAATTTAGGGACACTCGCTTCCCCTTCCCCCAGGAGGTGCTTCAGGAGTGGTCGCAGTCCCCGAAGGTGGATGCTTCCATGACCAGGATTGCTGCACGCTCCCTTTTCTCTGCCTCTGATAGCTCCTCATTGAAGGACGTGACGGATAGACAGGTCGAACAACTCGCCAAGTCTTCCTATGAGGCTGTGGGGTCTTCATTTGCCCCTAATTTTGCCACGGTCTGGACTCTGCAGGCAATCACCACCTGCTTGGATGGTATCACGGACCTGGCGGGGTCCAATTCTGAGGTCCTAGCGCTTACGGATAGGGCAAGGGCCTATGCTGATTACGCCAGGACTGCGACCCTAGAAACTGCCACCCGCTCTGCTGTGGCTTTGGCCAATGCTATAGCGATCCGCAGGTTGTTGTGGCTGCGTCTCTGGGACTCAGATGCCACGTCAAAGAAGATTCTGCAGAATCTTCCATTTTCGGGTGACAGGCTTTTTGGTGCCGAGCTGGATAAGCTGATAAAGGATTCTGCGGAGTCTAAGATCCCACAGAATAAGCCTAAGCCACGGTATTCCGTCAAAAGGAGCCCCAAACAGTGGTCCTTTCGTTCCAGCTCGCAGTCATCAGCTTCTTCCGCTCGCGCGGACAGAGGAGGCAAGCCCTCTACTCAGTGGCGCCCCAAGGGTCGCCAGAAGAAGTCAACGGGGGCAACGGCTGCCACCCCCAAAACCACTTCCGCATGACTCGCTCTCCAGTCCTGCCGCCCCACAGGTGGGGGGCCGCCTGTCCCGATTTCAGGACAGATGGTTACTCCACGTCCAAGACCGGTGGGTCCGAGACGTAGTCTCGAGCGGCTACAGGATAGAGCTGACGTCGCGGCCGGCACACCGATTCCATCGGTCTGTTCCATCTCCAGACAAGGCTCAGGCTTTTTATCTGGTGTAGGAGGGACTCCGCAGAGACGGAGTAGTGGTCCCAGTGCCTACGGGGGAGAGGTTCAGGGGTTTTTACTCCAACCTCTTTATCGTCCCGAAGAAGGACGGCTCTTTTCGCCCGGTTCTGGACCTCAAGTTGTTCAACCGTCACGTGTTGGTTCGGAAGTTCCGCATGGAATCCCTGCGCTCCGTGATCGCGGCTGTGTCGCAGGGAGACTTCCTAGCGTCCATAGATATACGAGACGCTTACCTTCACGTGCCCATTGCACCGGCTCATCAACGCTGGTTGAGATTTGCAGTGGGGGACGAACACTACCAGTTCGTGGCGCTGCCCTTCGGGTTGGCCTCGGCTCCGCGGGTGTTCACGAAAGTGATGGCATCTATGATGGCTCTCCTACATGTGCAGGGACACGCCGTCATACCCTATCTAGACGATCTGCTGGTCAGGGCGCCATCAGAACATCTTTGCCGGAAGAGCCTGGAGGTGACCATGAAGTCTCTGGAACAGTTTGGGTGGCTTCTCAATATTCAGAAATCGACCCTGGTTCCGACCCAGTCACTGACATATCTGGGCATGGTCTTCCGCACGGACTCAGCTCTGGTGTCCCTGCCGCGAGCCAAACAGCTGGCCATCCAATCGGGAGTCCAAGATGTCCTCCTGTCACCACACTCTTCCATACGGGTGTTGATGAAACTGGTGGGCCGCATGGTGGCAGCGATAGAGGCGGTGCCTTTCGCGCAGTTTCGCCTCCGTCCTCTCCAGCTGGAAATTCTCCGAAGATGGGACAAGAGGACGATCTCGCTGAATCGGCTGATGGCCCTTTCACGACCGACCAGGGATTCCCTGCAGTGGTGGCTCCAACCACGTCACTTGTCACGGGGCCGGTCTTTCCTCAAACCGTCATGGTTAGTGGTGACCACCGACGCCAGTCTGAAGGGCTGGGGAGCGGTGTTCTTACACCACAGGGCTCAAGGCCTCTGGACTCAGTCGGAGTCGGCGTTGCAGATCAATGTGCTGGAGATCAGGGCGGTCTATCTGGCGCTCTTGGCGTTTCAGAAGTTACTGTCAGGACAGCCCATCCGGGTTCAGTCCGACAATGCGACGGCCGTCGCCTGTATAAATCATCAGGGAGGGACCAGAAGTGCTCAGGCCCTCGCCGAAGTCCACCGCATTCTATCCTGGGTGGAGGACAACGACTGCCTGATCTCCGCAGTTCACATCCCAGGGGTCGAGAACTGGGAGGCCGACTACTTGAGCCGACAGGGGATGGACGCCGGAGAGTGGTCTCTTCATCCGGACATCTTCCGGGACATCTGCGGCAGATGGGGCACTCCGGACGTGGATCTGATGGCCTCACGGCTGAACCATCAGGTGCCACAATACATGGCGAGATCATGGGATCCTCAGTCTCTGGGGGCGGACGCCCTGATCCTGAGTTGGTCCGACTTCCATCTACCATATGTGTTCCCACCGCTAGCATTGATTCCCAAGGTTCTGTGGAAGATCAGGACGGAGTGCAGCGTAGCCATTCTAGTGTCACCGGATTGGCCCAGGAGGTCCTGGTATCCGGATCTGTGGCAACTGTCAGGCGGGAACCGGTGGGCTCTTCCAGAACGCGCAGATCTTCTCGCGCAAGGCCCCTTCTTCCACCTCAATTCCAGGGCCCTCAGATTGACTGCATGGCTCTTGAGGCCTGGCTGCTAACATCCAGAGGATTCTCCCCTACTGTGGTTGCCACTATGAATCGGGCTAGGAAGCCTGTATCACGGAGGATTTACCACAGAACGTGGAAAATCTTTTTCTCCTGGTGTGCCTCTGGTGGACGGTCACCGTGGCCCTTGTCCATTCCGACCTTGTTGGCTTTCCTACAATCGGGTTTGGAATTGGGTTTATCCCTCAGCTCCTGAAGGGTCAAGTATCAGCTCTTTCAGTGCTGTTTGACAGGCGCTTGGCGCTCCTTCCTAAGGTTCGTCAATTTCTCCAGGGAGTGTCTCGGGTGGTCCCGCCGTATAGGCGACCATTGGACCCTTGGGATCTCATCATGGTCCTGGCGGCTCTACAGAAACCGCCTTTTGAGCCATTGAGAGAAGTTTCCCTCTCTTGTCTGTCACAGAAGGTGGTCTTTCTGGTGGCAATTACGTCTCTAAGACGGGTCTCTGAATTGGCTGCACTATCGTGCAAGTCGCCCTTTCTGGTGGTCCACCAAGACATGGTGGTGTTACGCCCGCGGGCAGAATTCTTGCCAAAGGTGGTATCCACTTTTCACTTGAACCAAGAGATTGTTTTTCCATCATTCTGTCCTGCCCCTGTTCATCAGGTTGAGCGCGACCTCCACACTCTGGACCTCGTACGGGCTGTACGCATTTATGTGTCCAGGACTGCCTCCTTCCGGAGTTCGGACTCATTGTTCGTACTGACGGCAGGTCGCTGTAAGGGTCCGCGGCGTCAAAATCGACCTTGGCCAGATGGATCAAGGCACCCATTCAAGAGCCTACCGTTCTTCTGGTTTGCCTCTCCCGGTGGGCTTGAAGGCGCACTCGACCAGAGCTGTCGGTGCTTCCTGGGCTTTGCGACATCGCGCTTCTGCGCTACAGGTGTGTCAGGCAGCCACTTGGTCCAGCCTGCACACTTTCTCTAAGCACTATATGGTGCATGCCCATGCCTCTGCGGATGCAAGCTTGGGCAGGCGGGTCCTCCAGGCGGCGGTTGCCCACCTTTGAGGGGGACCGTGTATATCAACGTCTTTTGAGGAACTTTTCCCGCCCTGGGGTTCGCTTTAGGACATCCCCATTGTCTGGGTCTCCCATTATGATGATCAGAAAAAAGAGAATTTTGTTTACGTACCGTAAATTCTTTTTTCTTGAATCATCAATGGGAGACCCAGCACCCACCCAGTTGTTCCGTTGGATGTTTTGCATTTGACCTGTTCCCAGTTGGGACAGTTTATTCCGGGTTGTTGGACCGTCTGTGCACGGTTTCTTTCCCGATGTTTCAGGTGTGGTTTATGTTGTCTCCTCGCAGCTTATGGACCAAACTGAGGATATTCCCTGCGGTAGGGGTTTATAAGCGGAGGGGGTGGTGTCTGCAAACTTGTAGTACCTAGTGTGGCCTCCGGAGGGCAGTGCCCTAAACCCCATTGTCTGGGTCTCCCATTGATGATTCAAGAAAAAAGTTCTCTTTTTTTGGTTAGTGCAATAAACTTCATTTCAATCCTAAAATATTACTGTGTCCATCAGTTATTACATATATCACACTGAAATAGCTGTTGCAAAAACCCAATTTTAAACCAAAAAAAATGAGTAAGATTAAGAGGGGTGCCCAAACTTTTTCATATGACTGTTTGTTAACTGTACATCTAGAGATTAGAAAAAAATCCTGTATTGATATCATTACTACAGTAATTTTTCAGTAAATTTCTACCCTGAATTAAAATGTGCTAGCAATCAATAAAAAAAAACAAACTCTGAACTCCTTCCTGCTAATGAGACTCACTGTAATTGTACGGATTAGCAGGAAAAAAAAGTAGTGTAATAATTACTACAGTGATTTCCCCTTATTTATGAAACTACACTAAATATAATCAGGGTTGTGGAGTCGGAGCTCATTTTGGTGAAATTTGGAGTTGGAATCTGTAAAAAATGGACCAACTTAGGCTGCTTTCACATCAGCGGTTTTCGCTAATCGCGGCAGTCGCGGTGAAAAAAACGCAACTGCCCCGATTACCGCATAACGGCTGCACTTGCGGCAAGCCCCATACATTGTCTATGGGGCTTGCGGTAGGTGTGCGGCAAGTGCGGTTTTGGCACTTGCGGCCGCAGAAAAACCGCGGTATTTTTGCACAGCAAGTGCCGAAACCGCACTTGCCGCACCTACCGTAAGCCCCATAGACATTGTATGGGGCTTGCCGCAAGTGAACCGCAAGTGCAGCCGTTATGCGGGAATCGCGGCAGTTGCGTTTTTTTCAACACAACTGCCGCGATCAGCGAAAACCGCTGATGTGAAAGTGTTGAGGGTCTCAGTTCAATCACAAGTCCATCAGCCACTCCCAATTATCATATATATATTTAGGCAAATTATGCACGTCTGCGTTATCGCAAGTAAATGATACAGACACCAGAGCCGTCTCAAGCCTTACTCATGCCTACACCATATGAGATTAAGCACTGCGCAAGCGTTTATTGAAACAGACATTCTGGAACTTTCTACAAAGTGATCATCTCCTGATTGGTCAATCCTTATCAAGTTATTTTAATATCTAAATTCATATTTCAGATATTTATTCATGGAGCGTGGGCGCTATCTAGTGTATAACAGACAACATGACATTTCAAATTAAAATATATGGAAAGAGAGAAGAGTTGTGATATTTTTTTTAACCCTATAAATCCCATTCCTCAACAGTCCCCCCTAAATACACAACTTTTCTCCAAAATCCTATGATGTACCTCCATGCACATGGGTTTGGTGCATAAAAGTCCATCTTCACCTTATTTTACTTTTTATTCAAGAGGGATTGAGTGATAAGGAACACTTGGAATTCTCATTAATATTCCCATAACCCACCCCCCTGTTCTCTTAAACTAATTTGCAGGGTTAAATATTGAAAGCATATCACTTCACAAAGCATAGCCTATTCTTAATAATACCTTACACAGCAGGCGGGCACAGATATGAGTGACATATATAAGATTACAATAATTGAACAATGGAATACAAAAGGTCTTTAGTGAAGGAACACAAACTGGAGAGATTAGTAATTAGGGAGATATTGGGAACAGTGTAGAAATAATAAAACAAATCAGGCAGTAGAAAAATATGGAGACTGGCAGATAAAAAGTTACAAGCATTTGGACCTGTTCCCAGAAATATAGATAAAGAATAGAGAATAAACAATTATGTCATCCTCTTGCAAAGACAATAACTCTATGTTCTACATACAGTTAGGGCCAGAAATATTTGGACAGTGACACAAGTTTTGTTATTTTAGCTGTTTACAAAAACATGTTCAGAAATACAATTATATATATAATATGGGCTGAAAGTGCACACTCCCAGCTGCAATATGAGAGTTTCCACATCCAAATCGGAGAATGGGTTTAGGAATCATAGCTCTGTAATGCATAGCCTCCTCTTTTTCAAGGGACCAAAAGTAATTGGACAATGGACTATAAGGGCTGCAATTAACTCTGAAGGCGTCTCCCTCGTTAACCTGTAATCAATGAAGTAGTTAAAAGGTCAGGGGTGGATTCCAGGTGTGTGGTTTTGCATTTGGAAGCTGTTGCTGTGACCAGACAACATGCGGTCAAAGGAACTCTCAATTGAGGTGAAGCAGAACATCCTGAGGCTGAAAAAAAAGAAAAAAATCCATCAGAGAGATAGCAGACATGCTTGGAGTAGCAAAATCAACAGTTGGGTACATTCTGAGAAAAAAGGAATTGACTGGTGAGCTTGGGAACTCTTAACAGGCCTGGGCGTCCACGGATGACAACAGTGGTGGATGATCGCCGCATACTTTATTTGGTGAAGAAGAACCCGTTCACAACATCAACTGAAGTCCAGAACACTCAGTGAAGTAGGTGTATCTGTCTCGAAGTCAACAGTAAAGAGAAGACTCCATGACAGTAAATACAAAGGGTTCACATCTAGATGCAAACCATTCATCAATTCCAAAAATAGACAGGCCAGAGTAAAATTTGCTGAAAAACACCTCAAGAAGCCAGCTCAGTTCTGGAAAAGTATTCTATGGACAGATGAGACAAAGATCAACCTGTACCAGAATGATGGGAAGAAAAAAGTTTGGAGAAGAAAGGGAACGGCACATGATCCAAGGCACACCACATCCTCTGTAAAACATGATGGAGGCAACGTGATGGCATGGGCATGCATGGCTTTCAATGGCACTGAGTCACTTGTGTTTATTGATGACATAACAGCAGACAAGAGTAGCCGGATGAATTCTGAAGTGTACCGGGATATACTTTCAGCCCAGATTCAGCCAAATGCTGCAAAGTTGATTGGACGGCGCTTCATAGTACAGATGGACAATGACCCCAAGCATACAGCCAAAGCTACCCAGGAGTTCATGAGTGC
The DNA here is from genome assembly GCA_033576535.1 of Allobates femoralis. Lineage (NCBI taxonomy): Eukaryota > Metazoa > Chordata > Amphibia > Anura > Aromobatidae > Allobates > Allobates femoralis. Next base: position 366,433,646 of record JARQOC010000001.1, on the reverse strand, counting down.
AAAAAAGTGGAACATTCTGCAATGGCTAAGTCAATCACCAGATCTTAACCCAATTGAGCATGCATTTCACTTGCTGAAATCCAGACTTAAGACGGAAAGACCTACAAACAAGCAAGACCTGAAGGTTGCGACTGTAAAGGCCTGGCAAAGCATTAAGAAGGAGGAAACCCAGTGTTTGGTGATGTCCATGGGTTCCAGACTTAAGGCAGTGATTGCCTCCAAAGGATTCGCAACAAAATATTGAAAATAAAAATATTTTGTTTGGGTTATGTTTATTTGTCCAGTTACTTTTGACCTCCTAAAATGTGGAGTGTTTGTAAAGAAATGTGTACAATTCCTACATTTTCTATCAGATATTTTTGTTCAACCCTTCAAATTAAACGTTACAATCTGCACTTGAATTCTGTTGTAGAGGTTTCATTTCAAATCCAATGTGGTGGCATGCAGAGCCCAACTCGCGAAAATTGTGTCACTGTCCAAATATTTCTGGCCCTAACTGTAGTTCAGATACTAGAGTAGTTTACATTATCTAACTAGCAGTAACTGACAATATAAGTTTTGGGTATTAATACATTAATATAAAAACATACATTTTTATAACATTCTCTAATCTATTAGAAATAATAAGAGTCTTTTATAGTAGAAAAAGTGAAGTCATCTGCTTTATGGCATAGGGTTAACTGTCCATAGAAAAAGTCCTCAGTAAAAGTCTTTAGCAAAGTCTATATCCAGGAAAAGTCTTTAGCAAATTTTAAATCCAGGAAAAAAAAGTATAAAGTCCCGATCATAATAGTATAAGAGTCCTTAAAAAAGTCCAAAAGAGTTCTTAAAACAAGCATAGAAAAATAAAACAGCAACCATGATTATGGAACATCCAAAGATAAGGCACAGTACCATAACTCAACCCCCAGGCTGTAGGGAATATCTCTGATCCACAAAACCTATTGAAAAAGAAAAACCTCAAAATATGTCATAAACAGTCTGAGAAATTGTATATCAGAAATTGTTACATATAAATATCACATATAACTTTAAAAATATAAGTCACCCCCCTTGGACATTTTATTAATTTGCATATATATATATACCACTATCACTAAAGAGATTTAACAAAAGGATACAAAACTTTTGAAGTATCTGCAAATAAGCACAATTATCCACAAGAGAAGAGATACACAACAAAAAAAAAACATTTTTCATTGATTTGTAATACCAAAGATAATCACCCAAAATAGTGTACAAGAACAAAGGCATGAAATTTACAGCCTTTAATAGTTGACCTGACCACTCCTAATAGTTCCCTAACAATATCCTTAAAGCTGGAAACCTACCTACACAGCGGAGGTTGGCACCCTTTTGAACGCTTGTGGTGCCCCCGCTCCACGTCAACTCACCCTATCTATCCCTAACCTTTCCTTGATCTTACATATATATAAGGGTCACCAGGTACACAGTCAATAGTCTGTAATAGAAACAGGTCATAGCAACCTTGTCTAAAAACAAATAGAAGCAGTATAACAAGATAGAGTCAAACGGATATAATAATATTAGAAAATAGAACTATACTTATCAATGGTCTTTCAGTTTTCCTGAAAAACAAATCAAAAGGGGATAACAGAATATTTTGGAAAAGAACTTACAACTATTTATGTACCATAATATAATTAGTATCTAATTAAGCGGCAAAAATCATATTATTTACTCATTCGTTTACCTACTCTACTTCAGAACACTTTAACCAATGTATTTGACATCTTATGATACTTTGTATAGGAGAGAGAGATCCAACACATATTAGGACATTTTTTATACATTTTCTTCTCTTTTCTGGTCATCATAATGGGAGACCCAGACAATGGGGTTTAGGGCACTGCCCTCCGGAGGTCACACTAGGTACTACAAGTTTGTAGACACCGCCTCCTCCGCTTATAAACCCCTACCGCAGGGAACATCCTCAGTTTTAAACTTAGTGTGCTCGGAGGATCACGCTTTGCTTGCACTTCACTGCATTCTCACAGCTTACGTGATGGCGTCTGAAGACAAGGTAAAATGGTTCCAGTCGGGACCTGCGACAGCCTCCCCGCTCACCCTTGTGGAACACGCTGGTGGAGGTACCGGAGGGCCTAGAGCCTGGACACTTTGTGTTCTCCCGGTACGCTGTTGCACTCCTTTCCATCCCTCTCTGGGGGGCTCTGGAGAGTGGGAGATGGGAGCCTTGCACAGCTCCGCTCCGTCCGAGGCCTCCCTAAATGGTGCTTACAGATCGGACTGGAGCCAGCCCAGTCCGAGGCCTCCCTAAATGGTGCTTACACTCCGGACTGGTGCTGAACCCCCGTCCGAGGCCTCCCTAAATGGTGCTTACAGACCGGACCGGCACTGAGGCACTCGGTGTCTCCTGTGTGCCTGGGGGTAGTGTCTGTCACTTTATGTGACCTGACACTCAGACCGCGCGTTACCCTCGAGTCCGCGGTTCTGCGGGTGTAACCTGTGCTGGGGTCACCCTGGCTGACCGCCCTGTGTGTCACAGGGGCTGAGGCCGTGGGCTGCGGATGTTTGTTTGTGCATGCAGTCTGTGTATAGTATTTTACACTATTTCCCGCGCTGCGGGCTCCGGCACCCTCATGCTGAGGCTGCTTGGAGGATGGGAAGCAGTCCGTGCGGTGACGTCATCGATGGGCGTGTGTGTGTGTTTCCCGCGTGTTTTCGGCGCCGCCCACAGTTTCACTGTCGGCGGCCATCTTTACCCTCACTTCCCGGTTGGGATCTGTATGCAGCGTGCGCCTGCACTCCAGGGGAGACCGGAAACCGTCGCGGAGGTCACACACACACACACCGCTTCCTCATACAGCTTTACTGCGGTCGGTAAGCCACCGGGACTCCCGGTTTTGTTGTCTGCAATTTGGCTTATCTTCCCCTACTGCGGCGATGTCCTCAGCTGGGAAGCGTGCTGCTAGGACAGCAGAGACCACCATTACCTGTGCTACATGCAATGGAACACTGGTGGAGGGGTCCTGCAATAACTGCGGACGCCCAGAGGCCCGGACTGGCACTGCTGAGTCAGCAGCTCCGGTGCTATACCCTGAGGTTCAGGTGATCTCAGGGCCATGGGAGACTCAGAATAAGATCAATGAATCTCTGTTGTCCCAGTTGTCCTCCATGTCGCAATCCCTGGAGGCACTTAATAGGAGGCTGGATAGCCCAGCTACTCCGTCCAGTTACCCCCGGGTGTCTCCCTCTTCTGCTGTGAGACCCCTTAAGCGGGCTCGTCGTGAGGAGTCACCCGAGCTCCAGGCTCTCTCTGAGGAGGAGCGTTCCTCTGATGGTGAGGATGATGATGGGGGTTCAAATTTCGGGTCTGTGTCTATATCTGAACCTCCAGACGGGGTGGAGGATCTGGTGTCCTCTATCAACGAGACCTTACGTCTCGTGACACCCCCTGAGGAGGTGACGGTGCACCCGAAGGAGGTCTATCAATGGCTGCGGCCAGAGGCTAGACCAAGTGGTTCCTTCATGGACCACACGAATTTTGGAAGGGTGGTTAGAGCTCCCAGGTTACATCCTGGGCGGCGTTATGTCCGTAAACCCAAGGACAATCGCTTCCCCTTCCCCCAGGAGGTGCTTCAGGAGTGGTCGCAGTCCCCGAAGGTGGACGCTTCCATGGCCAGGATTGCTGCACGCTCCCTTTTCTCTGCCTCTGATAGCTCCTCGCTGAAGGATGCGACGGATAGACAGGTTGAGCAACTCGCCAAGTCTTCCTATGAGGCTGTGGGGTCTTCCTTTGCCCCTAATTTTGCCACGGTCTGGACCTTGCAAGCGATTACTACGTGCTTGGATGGTATCTCTGACCTTGCAAGATCCAGTCCAGAGGTCCTGGCACTTACCGAGAGGGCAAGGGCCTATGCGGACTACGCCAGGACGGCGACTCTGGAAACTGCCACTCGCTCAGCTGTGGCTTCGGCCAATGCTATAGCGATCCGCAGATTGTTGTGGCTGCGTCTTTGGGACTCAGATACCACATCCAAGAAGATTTTGCAGAATCTTCCGTTCGCTGGTGACAGGCTTTTTGGCACCGAACTGGACAAGCTGATAAAGGATTCTGCTGAGTCTAAGATACCGCAGAATAAGCCTAAGCCACGGTATTCCGTTAAAAGGAACCCAAAACAGTGGTCCTTTCGTTCCAGCTCGCAGTCATCAGCACCGTCCGCTCGCACGGACCGAGGGGGAAAGCCCGCTTCTCAGTGGCGCTCTAAGAGTCGTCCAAAGAAGCCGGCGGGGGCGGCAGCTGCCACCCCCAAACCCGCCTCTGCATGACTCGCTCTCCCTTCCTACTCTCCCCACAGGTGGGGGGCCGCTTGTCTCGCTTTCAGGACAAATGGCTACTTCACGTTCAAGATCAGTGGGTTCGAGACGTGGTCTCGCGAGGTTACAGGATAGAGCTGACGTCAAAACCGATATCCCGATTCCATCGGTCGGTCCCATTGCCAGAAAAGGCTCAGGCTTTTTACCTGGTGCTGGAGGGTCTCCGCAGAGACGGAGTGGTGATACCGGTGCCTTCCGGAGAGAGGTTCAGGGGTTTTTACTCCAACCTCTTTATCGTTCCGAAGAAGGACGGTTCCTTCCGCCCGGTACTGGACCTGAAGTTGTTCAACCATCACGTGTTGGTTCGGAAGTTCCGCATGGAATCACTGCGCTCCGTGATCGCGGCTGTATCACAGGGAGACTTCCTGGCGTCCATAGATATCAGAGACGCTTACCTTCATGTGCCCATTGCACCAGCTCATCAGCGCTGGCTGAGATTCGCAGTGGGGGAAGAACACTTCCAATTTGTGGCGCTGCCGTTCGGGTTGGCCTCGGCACCGCGGGTGTTCACAAAGGTGATGGCCTCTATGATGGCTCTCCTGCACGTGCAGGGACATGCCGTCATTCCCTATTTAGACGACCTACTGGTCAGGGCGCCATCAGAACTCCTTTGTCAAGAGAGCCTGGATGTGACCATGCGGTCTCTGGAACAGTTCGGTTGGCTCCTCAATATTCAGAAGTCAACGCTAGTTCCGACCCAGTCTTTGACATATTTGGGCATGGACTTCAACACGGCCTCAGCCCTGGTGTCTCTGCCACGAGTCAAGCAGATGGCGATCCAATCAGGAGTACAAGCAGTCCTCCTGTCACCACAATCATCCCTACGGGTGTTGATGATGCTGGTGGGGCGCATGGTGGCAGCAATAGAGGCGGTGCCTTTTGCACAATTTCGCCTCCGTCCTCTCCAGCTGGAGATTCTCCGCAGGTGGGACAAAAGGTCGATTTCTCTGAATCGGCTGGTGACCCTTTCCCAACCGACCAGAGATTCCCTGCAGTGGTGGTTACAGCCACACCACTTGTCTCGGGGCCGGTCCTTCATCAAACCGTCATGGTTAGTGGTGACCACCGACGCCAGTCTGAAGGGCTGGGGAGCGGTGTTCTTACACCACAGGGCCCAAGGCCTCTGGACTCAGTCGGAGTCGGCGTTGCAGATCAACGTGCTGGAGATCAAGGCGGTCTATCTGGCACTCCTGGCGTTTCAGAGATTCCTCTCAGGACAACCCATTCGGGTTCAGTCCGACAATGCGACGGCCGTCGCTTATATAAATCATCAAGGAGGAACCAGGAGTGCAGAGGCTCTGGCCGAAGTCCACCGCATCCTATCCTGGGCGGAGGACAAACAACTGCCTGATCTCCGCAGTTCACATCCCAGGGTCGAAAACTGGGAGGCCGACTATCTGAGCCGGCAGGGGATGGACGCCGGAGAGTGGTCTCTTCATCCGGACGTCTTCCGGGACATCTGCAGCAGATGGGGCACTCCGGACGTGGATCTGATGGCCTCACGGCTGAATCATCAGGTGCCGCAATACATGGCGAGGTCATGGAATCCCCAATCTCTGGGAGCGGATGCTCTGGTCCTGACTTGGTCCAGATTTCATCTGCCGTATGTGTTCCCGCCTCTGGCTCTGATTCCCAGGGTGCTGTGGAAAATCAGGTCGGAGTGCAGGGTCGCCATTCTAGTGGCTCCAGATTGGCCCAGGAGGTCCTGGTATCCGGACCTGTGGCAACTGTCAGGCGGACACAGGTGGGCTCTTCCAGACCGCGCAGATTTACTCGCGCAAGGCCCATTCTTCCACCTCAATTCCAAGGCCCTCAGATTGACTGCATGGCTCTTGAGGCCTGGCTGCTGACATCCAGGGGTTTTTCCCCTACGGTGGTTGCCACTATGAATCGGGCTAGGAAGCCAGTCTCAAGGAAGATGTACCACAGGACGTGGAAAATCTTTTTTACTTGGTGTGCCTCTGGTGGACGGTCTCCGTGGCCCTTGTCCATCCCGACGTTGTTGGCTTTCCTACAGTCGGGTTTGGAATTAGGATTATCCCTTGGCTCCTTGAAAGGTCAAGTCTCAGCACTTTCAGTGCTTTTTGACAGGCGATTGGCGCTCCTCCCGAAGGTCCGTCGATTTCTGCAGGGGGTGTCACGGATGGTTCCGCCCTACAAGAGACCTCTGGACCCTTGGGACCTCAACTTGGTCCTTGCGGCATTACAGAGACCACCCTTTGAGCCGCTGAGAGATGTTTCTCTATCTCGCCTGTCTCAGAAAGTGGCCTTTCTGGTGGCAATCACGTCTCTGAGAAGGGTCTCAGAATTGGCTGCACTTTCGTGCAAGTCGCCCTTTCTGGTGGTTCACCAAGACAAGGTGGTGTTGCGTCCTCGGCCAGAATTCTTGCCGAAGGTGGTTTCAACTTTTCACCTGAACCAGGAGATTGTTCTCCCATCATTTTGCCCTGCTCCCGTTCATCAGGTTGAACGCGACCTCCATACTCTGGATCTCGTGAGAGCGGTACGCATTTATGTGTCCAGGACCGCCTCCTTTAGGAGTTCGGATTCCTTATTTGTTCTTACGACAGGTCGCTGTAAGGGGTCCGCGGCATCAAAGTCGACATTGGCCAGATGGATTAAGGCTTCCATTCAAGAGGCTTACCGGGCTTCTGGTTTGCCTCTCCCGGTGGGATTGAAGGCTCACTCTACCAGAGCTGTAGGTGCCTCCTGGGCCTTGCGACATCGAGCGTCTGCTCTACAGGTGTGTCAGGCAGCCACTTGGTCTAGCCTGCACACTTTCTCTAAGCACTATATGGTGCATGCCCATGCCTCTGCGGATGCAAGGTTGGGCAGGCGGGTTCTCCAGGCGGCGGTTGCCCACCTTTAAAGGGAACCATGTGTTATCCGTCTTGTTGAGGAACTCTTCCCGCCCTGGGGTATTGCTTTAGGACATCCCCATTGTCTGGGTCTCCCATTATGATGACCAGAAAAAAGAGAATTTTGTTTACGTACCGTAAATTCTTTTTTCTTTAATCATCAATGGGAGACCCAGCACCCACCCAGTTGTTCCGTTGCATGTTTTTGCATTTGTTCTGTTCTCTGTTGAGACAGTGTTTGCCGGGTTGTTGATCCGTCTGTGCACGGCATTCTTCCCGATGTTTCGGGTGTGGTTTATTTCCTCCTCGCAGCTTATGGACCAAACTGAGGATGTTCCCTGCGGTAGGGGTTTATAAGCGGAGGAGGCGGTGTCTACAAACTTGTAGTACCTAGTGTGACCTCCGGAGGGCAGTGCCCTAAACCCCATTGTCTGGGTCTCCCATTGATGATTAAAGAAAAAAGAATTTACGGTACGTAAACAAAATTCTCTTTTTTTCCGCACTCTATTTGCAGTCTTTAAAGCCTGTGGAGCGGCTGTCTTCTCTGAACCTCTTACATTTCTGTGTTGTTTTGTGTGTAGGAATAATGCAGGATTGTACACAAGGCTTTACCTGAGACCAGGAGCGAACCAGGAGATATTCATCTGATTTCACTTGTGACCTGTTGAGGCGTAAGCAGGCCAACCAGAAACTATTCTAACTTTTGCTGATGAAAGACAGAGACGTCATGGCCAGCCCTTTTCCCATCTCATAACACGGCTCCCAAATTATTTTCTTTAGTATTTGGTCAGTCCTATCCAGGCAGTCCGATACAGAGAGGGTGCGCAGGCAGCCAGACGTAACAAGGCTGGGATGGATGACCTCCCGCCATTACCTAGACTAACTTTATTTTAACTTCAAATTGTACCTTGCCCTCCACCTGTAGGGTCACTTGTAATGTTTGTCAACGTGATTATACCATCCTAGACTGGTAACATGGTGTCTACCTCACAGTGATTTACCAATTCTGCATTTAATATGCTTACGGTGTTGTAAGGGTTCATCAATCCAAGACCACTCAAGTTGCTTCCAAAAATTGCAAAACTCAGAATCAATTACCGTATATACTCTTGTATAAGCCGACCCCCCTACTTTTGCCCTCAAAACCTGGGAAAACATATTGATTCGTGTATAAGCCGAGGGTGGACCCCAGCACAGGTATACAGCCCCCAGCAGTGTGGTATACAGGCCCCCCCAGTGGTATATAGACCTCCCCAGTGGTATATACAGCAGCCTCCTAGTGGTATATACAGCAGCCTCCCAGTGGTAAATACAGCAGCCTCCTAGTGGTATATTCAGCAGCCTCCCAGTGGTATATGCAGCAGCCCCAGCCCCATCCACACACACATACATACAGACACATATACACACACACATACACACATTTGCACCGTTTCTTACCTTGTCCGGTGCTGTCCCCGCTGTCATGTCCCGCTCCTCCGGCTGTCCGGTGCTGTCGCCGCTCCTCCCCTGGTCTGCGGTGCGGTTCCCGGTCCAGTTCCATGATGATCGGTGCGGTGCCCCGCCGACTTCCTGCTTCCTTCTGTAAACTCCGCCCAGGTCAGGCCCTGCACCAATGAGAGCGCAGGACCCGTGACGTCAATCACCGCCCAGACGCGTCCAGATGACGTTGGGGCCTCTGATTGGCCCAACGTCATCAAGGCGCCGCGGCTTAACGACATGGGGCCAATCAGAGGCCCCAACGTCATCTGGCCGCGTCTGGACGGTGATTGACGGCACGGGTCCTGCGCTCTCATTGGTGCAGGGCCTGACCTGGGCGGAGATTACAGAAGGAAGCAGTAAGTCAGCCGGGCACCGCACCGATCAGCATGGAACTGGACCGGGAACCGCACCGCAGACCAGGAGAGGAGCGGGGACAGCACCGGACAAGGTAATGTATATTGCACAGCACCCCCCCTGTCATATTTTCAGCCCCTACCGTACTGAACCGTGTATAAGCCGAGGGGGGGACTTTTCAGCCCAATTTTTGGGCTGAAAAACTCGGCTTATACACGAGTATATACGGTACTCTGATTACCCCATGCGAGGATTCTACCGGCATCCAATGTAAGAAATCATCTCTCCTATACGTACATCTGAAATAGAACACTACAAAAATCTATTAATTTCAAAGATCAGAAAATTCTTATTCAACAATATAATTGCAATTCTTTATTAATTATATTAATAACTAGGCAACAAATAATACAACGCTGCCGAATATGTTGGCGCTATATCCAGAACCTTTTGAATTCAGTTTTGACTCCATCCCCTCTCCTCGCATGAGAAATTCAGAGTAAATAGAAACATTCTTACATCACCACCAGATATGGGGAGACAGCAAACAAAGAATACTTTGACAAGAATACTAGGGAGATATGGGAGGGGATTGTGGGAGGACTACTCCCTTGTATATTCTCACACATTTTTTGTTGACTTTGAATAGATACATGTGTCACTGTGAACACTCCTAACTTGTTCTTCCCTCAACAAAAACAATAGGTGATTCTCTCCAGCATATAAAAAATGAACACACTAGTACAGAATCGCCCCTACCCCCCCTCCCATCAGATACAGAGGTGGGGGGGGGGGGTAAGAACATCATGAATTTTCCCATTATTCAGAAACCCAGTAGTTAATATAAAACCCAATATAACATTTTTCCTTTTCACTAAACATATTAAACAAAAAACTCTAAACATCTATACAGGTGATAATGAAACTTTTAAAAGACATATATTATAAAATGATTAAGGCTTAATTTGTATAACTTATAAGAATTGTAACCCCATACTAAATCCCCATAAAATTGTAGTATGTATCAATTACAGACTGTAGCCCTCCTGAAATAGAATCAAAAGGAGAATTCTGTCTATAATATAATATTCTCTATTAGATAGAAATACAGGCAATTTTTGGAGAGACACTAAAGGTATCGATACTTATACTAGAGTTTTCCAAATTAGAAGATTGATTTGTTAACTGTAAGCAAAAATACACATCTACTCAGTATTTGTCTGTTGGTAGATATTTCTGTCCAGCAACGCTCCACCTCCCCACAGCGTCAGCACATGCACCACTTCCCCTTGGGCGCTTAATACATTAATCATTCTTCCAGGTACCTCAATTGATCCACAAGAATATACCTGAGTATTCACCTGTTCTCCTGACACAGGACCTGACTGAAATGCTATAGGAGTAGGGGAAAGCTCTCTACTTTGTGCCACTTGTAACTGTGTTCCTGCACTTTCTAAACCATTAACATCACCTTCTCTTAGGCTGCTTCCACACTGCAGTTTTTTCACTGATCAGTGTCCATCAGATTTGTGTGCCAAAACCAGAGTGTCTCCAAAACTCAGAACAGGTGTCAATCTTTCAATTATAGTTTTTCTCTGCAAGTTCCTCTCCTGGTTTCTTTCCGGGTTTTGGCACACAAATCTGATGGACACTGATCAGTGAAAAAACTGCAGTGTGGAAGCAGCCTAACCATTTTTCCTTGATCACTCATCACCTCAGTCACACCGGCAGGTGTCCTCTGCCCCTCCTTGTCCATTAACTCCTTCCTAAACTTTTTTTGTGTTTATTTGCTCACACGGAGAATTGCCTCTAGCAGACCCCAAGCAACCTTCTCTCTGGCAGCTTACATTCTCCCGGGGAATTTGCCTCTAGCAGTCCCCAAACGACTCACCGCTCTCGGAAGGAGGCTATGTTTTTACTGAAAAGACGCAACATTATAACACCTGTGCCGTGTTTTTTATCGGTGCAGCTGCCCACCGTCCCGGCGCAGCTGCTCACCGACCCGTCTGAACGCTAATCGTCCTCCGGTACACTGGTCACCTGCCTCCTCCCGAGGAGAACAACATACAACTTGTCACACGTTTCACACGGAGACCACCCAGTCTCCAAGTTCCCTACACTCCCGTGTTAAATGATGATGCGCCGTAACAGTAATACATATGCAAAACGGCCTTCCCTCCTCGTCCAACACAAGCAGGAAAATGTCTATACTTTCTAAGTCTGATCTCTCAACGGGGCAGAGTACCGTGTATCATGACTGATGGAGTTAGGCGGACGGTTTGTGCTTAATCACGTTCAACCCCCGATATGGGCAACCAGGTAGTTACCGTCACCTAACACCCTCGTGCTCCGGTCACACCCCCTATGGATAACCGCCGCTCCCCGACTCACCAGTAAGTAATCACATATACATTATATACATGACACTTACCGTGATCTGGGGTTGATCAGGTCCCTTCGATGAGCGGTGGGTCTCCGATAGGAGCGCCATGTGGTGCCACGGGGGCGACTGGTTCCCTTACGGGGGTCCCTGTTCAGGCGACAATTGTTGAGGGTCTCAGTTCAATCACAAGTCCATTAGCCACTCCCAATTATTATATACTAGCTGTGAGCCCGATGCAAATGCATCGGGATTCTAGAACGTGCATTAATTTGATTATAGTAGTTATAGCTGGTGTGAGTACTTTTTGGGGGGGTGTGAGTCTTTTTTGGGGGGGTGTGAGGACTTTTTAGGGGGGGGTGAGAACTTTTTGTGGGGGTGTGAATACTTTTTGGGGGGGTTCAATACTTTTTGGGGGGGTTAGAATATTTTTTGGGGGGGTTCAATACTTTTTGGTGGGTGTTCCATACTTTTTGGGGGGTATTCAATAATTTTTGGGGGTGTTCAATACTTTTTTGGGGGTGTTCAATACTTTTTTGGGGGGTGTTCAATACTTTTTTGGGGGTGTTCAATACTTTTTGGGGGGTGTTCAATACTTTTTGGTGGGGGTTCAATACTTTTTGGGGGTGTTCAATACTTTTTGGGGGTTCAATACTTTTTTGGGGGGGTTCAATACTTGTTGGGGGGGTTCAATTCTTGTTGGGGGGGTTCAATACTTTTTGGGGGGGGTGAACACTTTTTTGGGGGGTTGAATACTTTTTGGGGGGGTTGAATACTTTTTGGGGGTGTTCAATACTTTTTTGGGGAGGGTTGAATACTTTTTGGGGGGTGTTCAATACTTTTTGGGGCTGAGTGCTCGCAATGGCCGCGAAGCGGGCATTGCGAGTCGCTGGCCGAAAATCGAACCAGAGGCTCGGCCACAAAGTTAGCGATTTACCGCTTAGGCAGCGACTCGCGCTACATGAGCGGTAAATCGCTAACTTTGTGGCCGAGCCTCTGGTTCTATTTTCGGCCAGCGACTCGCAATGGCCTCGCGGCCATTGCGACGGCTCGCAATGCCCGCTACGCGGGCAATGCTTCGCTCGTGGTGACGTCACAGAGTGACAAAGCCACGGCGATTTCGGGGTCAGACACGATTTTGCCTACGGCAATTATAGAGTAGATATATTTAGGCAAATTATGCACGTCTGCATTATCGCAAGTAAATGATACGGACACCAGAGCCCTCTCAAGCCTTACTCATGACTACGCCATATGAGATTAAGCACTGCGCAAGCGTTTATTGAAACACACATTTTTATACAGAAAGCAAGAGGCGTGTTAGAATTCTGGAACTTTCTACAAAGTGATCATCTCCCAATTGGTCAATCCTTATCAAGTTATTTTAATATCTAAATTCATATTTCAGATATTTATTCATGGAGCGTGGGCGCCATCTAGTGTATAACAGACAACATGACATTTCAAATTAAAATAGATGGAAAGAGAGAAGAGTTGTGATATTTTTTTTTATAACCCTATAAATCCCATTCCTCAACAAAAGCAGCCTAAGACGCCTAAAATATTCAGTAAATTGGTTATAGTCGTTCAATGCAGAATGTGCTTAATATTATTATTATGAATTATTTTTATGTTCTATCTAAATATCTTGATTATTGTATCATAATAATGATTAAATCCTGATGTTAGCATTGTACGAAAATACGTTTTTCACTTAAACATGAGCCATGTATGAGGGTGTCAGGTAAATTAAGGAGTCAGTGCTTTGTCATACCGACTCCACAGCTTTGATTATGTTCAATATATTTTTATTGAAAGTCACATAAATCTGGTACAAAGACTGTAACAACATTAGGTCTAACCATCAGCTGAATAGTTATCCTGAACTAGGAATTGTATAACATTTATGGGCCAACAGGTCCTCAAGAGTAACTGTCATAATAAAGAAAAGACATATCAAGTCAAAATTTGAGAGAAAGAGACTAGAAATTTTCTATAGTAAACAAAGAAAACAAATGACACAAATACAAGCCAACAAAAAAGAGGGGGGGGAGAGGGAGAGGTAGAAGAAAGAACCTCTAGAAAAGAAGCAACACAAAAATACAGTGATATACATTTGGTAAATAAGGATATCAGGTTATATACGCTTCAATATGTGCTGACCCTGTTTATCTGTATGAATCTGGGTCCCCACATTATATCACTTCTCTTAGGTAGTCTAGGGGAACTTCAGAGTAATTTTAAGGTAACACATGAAAAATGAATGAATCTGCCATATTTAAGAGTCAGGGTAGGTGAAGAAGATATGGCAATTTCTTCACTCAAGGCAGTCTAGAAACGGTTGGCTAAGGCAGGGCTATCAGGTAGCCTGATCCATAGGTCTTAAAAACAAAATCTCGTCATATAGCCACATCTCGCCACATATAGACCACTTAACATGGAGAGTGGGGGAAGGAAAAAGCAGTACAAGATAAGTGAAAGGAGAGGTGATAGAGTAAAAAGGGTATAGTAGGAGAGAAAGGTTATCAAGGGAGTATAGCAAGGTCGGGGAGGGAGATCCCGGCAAAGGGGAACACGACAAGTTGATAAGGGCCTGTCTATCTCATTCAGCTCTCTGGTAAGGGGAGACTCCGGTACCGCAGTCCCCTCCCCTCAACCCCACTTTAGAATGCATCTCGAAAAGTCTGGGAATCTTTAAATAAGATCCAGGGACTCCAGGTCCTAAGATATCGGTCCCTGGCATCGGTGACTTCGGCTGTGAGTTCCTCCATGCGGTGTAATTTCACCATCTCCCCCAGCCAGTCTGCCAAAGGAGGAGTGAGAGAAGACTTCCAGAACCTGGGTATAACTGTCCGGGCTGCAGTTAAAAAGAATCTAAGCAGATCGTTCTTCTGGGATTTCAAAGAACCTGGGAGTATCGATAGTAGAGCTATATCAGGGATCATCGCTTGAGCCTTGCCATAAACCTCATATATTTGGAAAACTGCTCGCCAAAAAGGCTTAATGCCCTCACAATCCCACCAGATGTGTAGCATGGATCCCCCCTCTCTACTACACCTCAACAACTATCTGGGACTGTGGTAAAGGCCGCATGTAGGTTGGCTGGGCAACGGTACCATCAAACCAAGATTTTATAGTTACTCTCTTGGGCTTGGCACGCCATTGAGAGTTTATGAGTGTATATGCAGGCCTTCTCCCAGTCCTCATCGGGAATCTCTTCTTTCAATTCCCCCGCCCATCTAGTCATGACTCTAGGTCTATCATTTTCGGCTCGTTTGTTAAGAAGAGAATAGATTAATGAAATTGTGTGAACTGGCGGGGAGTCAAGAAGAAATAGTTTTTCAAGTGGGGTCGGGGGGGCCGAGAAGTCCACTTCCGGGGGTAAACTAGCTATATAAGACCAAAGCTGTGCGTGCTCCAACCATGTCCTACCAGAAACTGCTCCGGCCAGATCGTCAGCCGTCCCGAGGGTCTCTCTCACAAACGCCTGCATTAAACGAGGTCGGTCTTCACAACGCCACTTCAAAAATGATTGAGCCTGCAGTGCCGGGGGGGAACGAGGGATTATGAAAAAGAGGAGTAAGGGGTCCCAGGCATCTTGCCAGTAGACTCTTTTTAGTCAGTGGATCCCAGATTTTTAAAGTTGTGGCCATGAGGGAGTCGTCCAAACCCAATTGGGGTCTGTCCGCTGGCAGTATTCATAGTAAACCCCAAAGAGGGATGCCCACTGTTGACTGTTCTAATTCCACCCATTGTTTATTCTCACCGTGGTACTGCCAGTCAATCAGACGATTTAGTACTGCAGCTATATAGTAAGTTTTAAAATTAGGCAGTCCCGCACCTCCCTGAGATTTGTGTCTATATAAAGTCTGTAGACTTATTCTTAGGACGTTTCCCTCCCCAGACAAATCTAGAGATAAGGGATTGCAGTTGTTTAAAGAACTGAGCTGGGACTTCCAGTGGGGCCGTCTGGAACAAAAATAGGAATATATACGACGCTTGTCATATCTGCGTAGGTCGTTCATTGTTCTCTGCAACAGAGGGAGGTAGTTTGAGCTGAACCATTTGGAGGTATCTCTATGGACCACTATCCCCAGATACTTCAGCCCTGACAGCTGCCATTTAAATGGGAAAGACTCCGCCAGATGCTCCCTCTCCCCTCTAGGTAAAGAGACATCTAAAGCCTCTGTCTTATGGGTGTTAATCTTAAAGTTGCTGTGCTTACCGTACTCGTCGAAGACCCTGAGTATCGAGGGAAAGGACGTGCGAGGCTGAGTGACAAATAACAGTCAGTCGTCAGCGAAAAGAGCTGCTTTATACTGCCTGTTGTCAAGTTCCACTCCTCTAACGTCAGGACTCCCACGAATAGCCACAGCAAGGTATTCCATTATAATTACATAAAGTATTGGGGAGAGAGGGCATCCCTGGCGGGTCCCGTTGTTAATCGGGAAAGGCGTTGACAGTCCTCCGTTAGCTTTGACCCTGGCTGTAGGACAACTGTAGAGAGACATAATTCTGCTCATAAATCGTGTCCCCAGGCCCAGCCGCCCCAATGAGGCTTCCAGGAAGCACCAATTGACCCGTCGAAGGCCTTTTCAGCATCAACCGATAGTATACACATTGGGATCTTATGGGCCCTCGACCAGGCCATGAGCAGCATAAGCTTATTAGTGTTGTCTCTAGCCTCCCTCCCCTGCACAAACCCCACCTGATCATTGTGTATCACGGAAGGGAGGAGAGGGGCTAGACAATTGGCAAGAAGTTTGGAAAATAGCTTAATATCTATGTTAATGAAGGAAATAGGCCTATAGCTGGCCACTTCCGAGAGATCCTTGTCAGGCTTAGGCTGCGTTCACACATTGCGTATTTTGCCGCGTTTTTTTACGCGCGCTTTTCAAAATACACAATGTGCTTTTTGTCTGCCTGCAAAGTGAATGGGAAATTCACTTTGCAGTGCAGACATTGCGTAAAAATACGCAGTGCGTTTTCCGGGAGAAAACGCAGCTCCGTAAAGAATTGATATGTCAATTCTTTACGCAGCTACTTCTGCGTATTTTCCCAGAGGGGAGGAAGAATCCAGCTTCCTCCTCCCCTCTGTGACAGCTGTGGCCGCCCCATTAGACTTCACAGTGTTAATACACACTGTGAAATCTAAATTAAACTAAAGCAAGTGTCTGAAAAATAAAAAACAATGAATACTCACCTTCCGGTGCCTTCTCCCGGTCTGCGATCCCCGGTTGTAAGTCAGATCTCGTGTGACAAGACCTGTGGTGACGTCAGAGGGGGGCGTTCCCGGGCACTCGCGGTCATGTGATACCACATGACCGCGAGCAGCCAATCAGCGATGGGACCGCCCCGGGAACGCCCCCCCTCTGACATCACCACAGGTCTTGTCACACGAGATCTGACTTACAACCGGGGATCGCAGACCGGGAGAAGGCACCGGAAGGTGAGTATTCATTGTTTTTTATTTTTCAGACACTTGCTTTAGTTTAATTTAGATTTCACAGTGTGTATTAACACTGTGAAGTCTAATGGGGCGGCCACACATCTCACAGAGGGGAGGAGGAAGCAGGATTCTTCCTCCTCTCTGTGACATCACTGCGCTTTCTGGGGGAAAGAAAGCGCAATGTGTGAATGGTCCTGCGTATTTTGCTGCGCTTTTTTGCGCGGCCGAAAAACGCAGCAAAAAGCGCGCGTAAAAAAGCGCAGCAAAACACGCAAATGTGTGAACGCAGCCTTAGGGACAACACTAATGTGGGCCTCTAGAGACTGAGGAACCCACATGCATTCCGAATTGATAGCATTGAAAGTCCTCACTAGAAACGGAGCCACCTGGGGGCAGAATATTTTGAAGAATTTGGATGTAAACCCATCTGGGCCCGGACTCTTACCCCGGGGGAACCCTTGATCACCTCTTTCACCTCCGCCTCAGAGAAATCCATTTCCAATGTACTAGCTATTTCGGGAGCAATGGCTGGTGGGGCTGTACTTTCCATATAAGTATTTAGTTTTTCTTTATATCTCTCCTTATCCATGTCAGCGTAGTGCCCTTTAATGTTATAGAGGCGGTTGTAAAGTCCCTAAAAGCTTGCAAGATAGTTTCAGGGTTTTGAGAAATTTCTCCATTTTGCTGTTTGATCTGTGGAACACCCCAGGGATACCTTTCGGGTGGAGCAGTCTAGCTAAAGGCCTTCCACATTTATCTCCATATTCGTAAAGATACCTGTGTAGCCTCTCTCTGCCTCTTAGGTATTTCTGGTCAATAAGGCCCCTAAGTTCGTCCCTAGCTATTATTAAATCTGCCAAAGTCTGCTTCTCTAATGTCCTTTTGTGGATTCCCTCTAGGTCATCAATTCTCTTCACTAGAGCGTCTATTTTGTTATTTTTTCCCCGCTTAATTCTAGAGCCTTGTTTAATTAAGACGCCTCTCACCACGCACTTCAGCGTTTCCCATTGGGTTGGGAGGGCCGTCTGGTCAGCTTCGTGTATAGACAAGAACGCAGAAATCACCCCCTTTACCTCTGAGCATCAAAGCTCGTCATTGAGAAGGTTATCATTTAACCTCCAGGACCACTGTTTGTTATTTCCCCCCCGGCAGGCGCAGGTGGCAAAAAATAGGGACATGGTCGGAGAGGCACATCTGGCCTATGGTAGCCTGTGGCTGCCACGTCAATACTCTCTGGCTAACTAAAAAATAGTCTATCCTACTGTAGGATTCGTGTACAGATGAGAAGTAGGAGTAATCTCTGTCGTGGGGGTGAAGGGCTCTCCATAGGTCTACAAGGCTTAAGTTCTGCATTTCTCGCTTAACCGCCCTCAGTTTGGACCCAGAGAGACCTCTGCCACCAGAGGAACTATCTACTGAAGGGTTCAAAGTGAAGTTAAGGTCTCTTCCTATCACGATCACTCCCTCTGCAAAGTCCGCGAGTGCACCCAGGAGAGCTATACACTGGCTGGCTGGGTTGTTATTTGGTAAATACCAGTTGGCTATTGTGAAGCTTATGGATTCAACTTTTATTTTTAAGAAGACATACCGACCATTCTCATCGACGACTGTGTGGGTGAGGGACCGGTGGACCGCAATGGATACTCCCTTGGATCGCCCCTCTGGGTTAGGGCTATGGATCCAGACGTTATAGCGTTGGTCACCGATGAACAGGGACACGACCATCTCTAAAATGGGTCTCCTGAAGAGTAAAAGCATAGCCCCAGATTTATGCATTTCATTTAGAACTTTTGAGCGTTTCTGAGGGGTGTTAAAGCCCCTCACATTATATGAGCAAATCTTGAGTCCTGACATTCTATACCTTGGAGAGATTTTTAAGTTAAGGTCAGTATGTCGCGTTTGCTAGAGTCAACTCTTGACTTAGTTGACAGGTTAGTTTCGGTAGGATCTAAGGTGAAAGAAGAAGAGGGAAAGAGAGAGCGAAAAAGAGGGAGAGGGAGAAGAGGAAGTAAGTGCTGTAGCAAGGAGCCCTATTAAGAAGAGGTATAGGGTCAAGCAAGAGAATTGGTCTGTGGCTCTGAAAAATTACACAAATGAGTTTATGTGGCAATATAAGTCAGCGTATGCAAATCTAACCAACCAGCTTATTGATTCTTTTCAAAATAAACGAACAGAAAAAGAACAGATAAGGGGGAGGGAATCAAGGGGGGGGGGGAAGGAAAAAAGAACAGTTAACTACTAGAATTTAGAGTCAATAGGTAGGGAAGCACTTATCCCACCGCACCTGTGCGGGAGGGAATCCCTGTGGGGGTTAAGGCCTTCTACATTGGAGCCCCCCGTCCCAGGTCTAGCCCGTATCTTTCAGGTCTTAGAAAACACCACCACTTTCTTTTAAAGGCAAGGGGAAAAAAAAAAAGGGGGGGGGGGATAAAAAGAGACACAGAAAAAACCCGGCGAGACGACTCAGTAACTTCTCACAAAAGACATTTTAAGAGGAGACTCCATGGTAGATTGTCCTTCACTAGTCCATTTCTTCTAAGGGAGGACTAGCCTTTAATACCGACCCAGTATTTAACAACGGGCCACTTGAGGGGGAGGGGGAAAGAGAGGGGAGAGGGAGGGGGAAAAGGGAGGAGGGGGTAAGGGGGAAGGAGGGGGATAGGGAGGAAAAGTAGGGGGGTAAAGGGGGGAGGAGATCTTCCCGAAGGGCCCGATCTGTCCTCATTTATGATTCCATTTCAAATGACTGGGTTTTTTGTAGTCGACTCTGGATTCCTTCTAGCGAGGTTGTCTACGCTCCTCGTTCTGGCCTTGTCGGCGACGTAATCCTCCACCTGGCCTCTGGTATCCATCCCCTGCTCTCAATGGGAACTCCGGCCATCCCTGGATAGGGACCATAGGAAGGTCCAGGGCCAGGTGAAGGAGGGCAAGTCAGCAGGAGACCGCAGGGCAATCTGTCTTCCTTCTCTTCTAACTTGAAGTCTAAAGGGGAATCCCCAGCTATAGTGTAAATCATGATCCCTCAGAGTGTCCAGCAGGGGGCGCAGAGCCCTTCTTTTCTGGAGAGTCAACCGAGAGAGATCTGGGAGTATGGTCAGAAACTTATCTTCATATTTGCATTGTTTACCATTCCAAACATTTATCATAATAGCTTCCTTGGTCAGGTAATGGTGAACTCTACAGATCACGTCGCGTGGCCAGTCTGAGTTAGCAGGTCTGGGACCCAGAGCCCTGTGGGCACAATCAAGTTCAATGTAATTTGAGGGGGGGTCACCCAGTAACTCATTAAACAAACTCTGCAGCACCCTGGGAAGGTCTCTTGAAGCTACTGTTTCAGGCAGTCCTCTTATGCGCATGTTATTTCGGCGCCCCCTATTTTCGCCGTCATCTAAGGCATCAAATGCGTGATTTGGTTCGATTGGTTTAGGAGGGTAGCATGTTGTGATCTGCAGATTTCCTCTAGGGCTGAGATTCTATGTGCGTGGTCTTGGCCCTGGGAGTCCACCCTGGTGACTTCTCCTCTTATATGTAGTAATGGATCCGGCACCGGACACTTCTCCAATATTCAAAATTTATTCAGTAATATTCATAAGATCATAAAATCAGCGACCTAGGGAGCGCAGTCCCGCTGGACGCGTTTCGTACACAGTACTTCATCAGCAGCTTAAAACCAAATGAACAACAATTCACATATATACCATGTGAAGCCCCCCCCCCCCATTACTGATTGATAATTAGTATTCAGCTGGTAGGCTGGAGAAGCCTATATCAACTACTTGCAGGAAAAGCCAGACCAAATCTATGACTTCTAACATCATGTAAATACATGAATCGTGACAAAAACACTGTGTGCCAACATACCTACAATAAAATTACATGTTTTTATATATATGTGCATGCTTCGTATGTCACACTCAACGAGAAACTGGTTCAATGGAAATAGAGCAATCCGTACGGTAGTTTAGTCCATAGGGACCTTATTTCTAGGTTCACAATCCAAAGAAATGTATATGTTTTTTATGTACATGGTTCTCATGTCACACTCAACGAGAAACTGAGTTCAATAGAAATAAGAGCAGTCCGTACGGTAGTTTAGTCCCATAGGGACCCTTATTTCTAGGTTCACAATCCAAAGAAATGTGTATGTTTTTATATATATGTACATGGTTCACATGTCACACTCAACGAGAAACTGAGTTCAATAGAAATAAAGCAATCCGTACGGTAGTTTAGTCCATAGGGACCCTTATTCTAGGTTCACAATCCCAAGAATGTATATGTTTTTATATGTACATGGTTCGCATGTCACACTCAACGAGAAACTGAGTTCAATAGAAATAAGAGCAGTCCGTACGGTAGTTTAGTCCCTAGGGACCTTGTCTCTAGGTTCACAATCCAAAAAAATTCTCTGTTTAATACCGCACGACCCCAATCTCCGCCTCTCTTATTGCGGTTAACTCTTTCTATTCCTTGCACCCTAAGGGTAGAAAGGTCACCATTGTGGACATCTCTAAAATGTTTAGAGAGACCTGATAAATTTCTACCCACGGATCTGGGGTTAGGAGTTGAACCTGTCATATGTTCCCCCAACCTTTTCTTTAGGGGCCTTGTAGTACACCCCACATAGTTCTTTCTGCATGACTCACATGATGCCATGTAGACCACATGGGTTGTGTTGCAATTGATGTACCCGTTGATTCTATGATCCCTGGTACTAGTGTACCCTTGAATCAATTTGGTTTTCACCATGTACTTACACAGACCACATCTTATTCCCCCACAAGGATAATTTCCTTTAGTATTTAGCCAAGTCGAATGGGCGGTGTTCAAGGAAAATAGTGATGGAGACAGAATGTTACCAATGGTCTTAGATTCTCTCAGACTGCACTCGAATGTTGTCTGAGCGCGGTCCATTTTTTTCACGGACACATAGACTTGCATTGCGGATCCAGCACAAGGGGCCATAATCCAGCCCATGGGCCATGATCCATCACAGGGGCCCATGATCCATCACAGGGGACCATAATACAGCCCAGGGAGCCATGATTCATCACTGGGGGACTTGTGCCATAATGGGGATGTGTGCCATCACTGGGGGCCATGATCCAGCACAGGGAGCCAATGATCCATCACTGGTGGACCTGTGCCATCCGTGGTGGAAGTGTGCCATCCCTGGTGGACGTGTGCCAGCACAAGGGGGCTATATCCAATATAAGTGGGCCATATCCAGATTAAGGGGACCATATCGCGGATGGGGTGCTATATCCCAGGATGAGGGACCATGTACCAGGATGACAGGGCTATGAGGGACAGATATATGATTTGTAAGACGAACACTAGCATTATAACACGGACCCCATTTGTCATTAAAAATTACTTTTTTTTATCTTTTCCTTCACCAAATTTGGGGGTGCGTTTTATAATCCAGTGCGTCTTATAAAGCGAAAAATACGGTAATATTTTACCAATGGAATGTACTTAAAATGATCTTTAAACCTAATATACAATGGTTTGATTGTTTTTCCAACACAGGGGATTCCTCAAGGGAAAAAGACCATCTCCGATATTAACACCCCTGATCACGGAGAAAAAAACCCTGGAAGAGAGAGTAGGGCAAGAGGAGAGCAGGTAAGCACAGGACACACAGTGTGCAGTGGGGGTGGGTGATCATTTTGGGGACTGATGCGGGTCTATGGGGGTGGTTGGGCATGCGGTAGACTGGGGGGAAGGGCGCTTGTTTATAAAAGACTGGGCATAAACGACCAGTTATGTATTTGTACATGACATGGAGAGACACATCCAAAAGAAACGATCCAATGATTCTGATTGGAACTTCAATAGCATTTTATCTGATTGGCATCCGTTTTTCACATGACATGGAGAGACAATAAAGTTTCTCTTCTTCGTCCATTCTCTGTCTGTGCGAATCTGACTGCACTCGAATGTTGTCTGAGCGTGGTCCATTTATTTCACGGCACATAGACTTGCATTGCCTATCCATCACAGGGGGCCATGATCCATCACAGGAGGCCATAATCCATCACAGGGGCCATAATCCAGCACAGGGGGCCATGATCCAGCCCAGGGGGCTATGATTCCTCAGTGGGGGACATGTACCATCACGGGGATGTGTGCCATCACTGGGGGCCATGATCCAGCCCAGGGGGCTATGATTCCTCATGTGGGGACATGTACCATCACGGGGATGTGTGCCATCACTGGGGGCCATGATCCAGCACATGGGGCCCATGATCTATCACTGGTGGACGTGTGCCATCCCTGGTGGACGTGTGCCAGCACAAGGGGGCTATATCCAATATAAGTGGGCTATATCCAGATTAAGGGGACCATATCGCGGATGGGGTGCTATATCCCAGAATGAGGGACCATGTACCAGGATGACGGGGCTATGAGGGACATATATATGATTTGTAAGATGAACAGTAGCATTATAACACGGACCCCATTTGTCATTAAAAATTACTTTTTTTATCTTTTCCTTCACCAAATTTGGGGGTGCGTTTTATAATCCAGTGCGTCTTATAAAGCGTAAAATATGGTAATATTTTACCAATTGAATGTACTTAAAATGATCCTTAAACCTAATATAGAATGGTTTGACTGTTTTTCCAACACAGGGGAGACCTCAAGAGAAAAAGACTAGCTCCGATAGCAACAACCCAGATCACGGAGCAGCGAGAAACACAGGAAGAGAGAGCGGGGCAAGAGGAGAGCAGCAGGTAAGCACAGGACACACAGTGTGCAGTGGGGGTGGGTGGTCATTTTGGGGACTGAGGCGGGTCTTTAGGACTATGGGGGTGGTCGGGCTGCTGTAGACTGGGTGGGGGCACTTGTTTATAGGAGACTGGGCATAAACGACCAATTATGTATTTCAACATGACATGGAGAGACACATCCAAAAGAAACAATCCAATGATTCTGATTGGAGCTTCAATAGCGTTTTCTCAGATTTTAATCCGTTTTTCGCATGACATGGAAAGACAATAAAGTTTCTCTTCTTCGTCCATTCTCTCAGTCTGTGCGAATCTGACTGCACTCGAATGTTGTCTGAGCGTGGTCCATTTATCTCACGGACACATAGACTTTCATTACCGATCCATCACAGGGGGCCATGATCCATCACGGGTGGGGCTATGATCCAGCCCAGGGGGCCATGATACATCACTGGGGGACATGTGCCATCACAGGGATGTGTGCCATCACTGGGGGCCATGATCCAGCACATGGGGTCCATGGTCCTTGACTGGTGGACCTGTGCCATCCCTGGTTGACTTGTGCCATCCTTGTTGGATGTGTGCCAGCACAAGGGGGCTATATCCAGATTAAGGGGACCATATCACAGATGGGGTGCTATATCCCAGGATGAGGGTACATGTACCAGGATGACGGGGCTATGAGGGACATATATATGATTTGTAAGACGAACACTAGTATTATAACACGGACCCCATTTGTCATTAAAAATTACTTTTCTTTTTCGCTCCATTGGGAGACCCAGACATTGGTGTATAGCTTCCGCCTCTGGAGGACACACAAAGTATTACACTTAAAACAAAAAGTGTAGCCCCTCCCCTACTGCATATACACCCCCTCTAGGAGAAATCCCATCAGTTCTTAGCTTTGTGTTGAAGGAGGCACACTCTGCACTCATCCACTCTCACTTAGTCTTACTCACTCTCTCTGGAGAGTGTCGGATGGAAGCAAAGAGGATCCATAGGATCCCCAGCATGTCTCCTTCCTCACCCTCGGGCAGAGACGGTTGAGGTACCCATGGGGTACAACGGGCTAGAGCCCTCATGCTGTTTTCCTTCTCCATGCCTTAGGGGCTCTGGAGAAGTGGGATCGTCACGGGCTTCCATACAGTCTGGAGCTCTAACTCCATCCACAGCCCCTCATGGATCTGCTGGCCTGAGTTGTGTTACCCCTAGGGACCGGGCCCTGCACCGATAAGGTACTTTGTGTGGGGTTACGCTGCGGCTGCAATCTGGCCTCCGGTTCTGTATAACTGGGGGTATTCGCCGTGCGGGGCATCCTGGGCTCCTCAGTCTTCCTGGTCTCAGCCGTGCTGCAGATTATCCTGTTTACCTCCGGCTCTCCGCTGTTTCCCGCTCCAAGGCGCCGGGCGACCACAATGATTTAGGTCCCGGCTTGCCGCTGCCTACTTTTGGCCCAGTATTCGGGCTCTGTGGGAAGGCTCCATGGGCTGGAAGCCCCCCTGCGCTCCCTGCACTCGGGCAGGGAGGTAGCCTGGTCCCCGGCACAAGGATGTGGAGGCATCCATCACTCATGATGCGCTCCCTCCAGCTTCTTGCTGACAGGCACCTGGGGCTCCGGGGGCAGCAGACGTCCTTATGCTCCACAACGCGGGAGTTCCAGATTTCTGGACCTCCCGCGGGCCCCAGCGCGGCAGGACCTAGATGTTTTGGCGGAGTCCGGGTGTTTTGTGACACTCGCCCGGACTTCCGCGCTCGCCCTGCGCCTTTCGCGGCATGGGGTTTCTAATTTAGGCCGCGGCTTCGCCCCCCAGCCCGTCTTTCCAGATGACACGGATCGTGTCATAACAGGGGCGGACCGGACACATAACGGGGGCTGGACAGTTGTTCCTGGCGCCTCTCGCTCTCTTTGAGAGCTGTTTCGTGCCTTTTCTGGACTGGACCGCCCTCCCCATAGGCAGTGGCGGCCATTTTCAGGAAGGCACTCAGGGCACTGTTGGTTGCAGTGCATATTCCTCCATAACAGGAGACTCTACAGTCAGTCACCGTGGAAGTACCCCCGGTCCCCCTAACTCTCGTCGCTGGCGCTATAGCGGGTCATCCCCTCCTGGGGCATAATCTCCAGAGATAGTAAGGGGGTATCTTATTTTGCCCTCTCTCCACGGCCCCCCAAATGGCCGCGGAGAGCCTTCTCTGCCTCTTCTCATCTCGCCGAGACCCATGCAGTGGGATCTCGGTTTGATGGGGATGAGGATCGGCTAAATTCTGTAAGGCCTCTAGATGAGACCTCTGTGGAAGATCCCTTAGTGGATTGATTTGGTTTCTTCCAGTACCTTCATGCTGCACTTGACTGCACTCCCCTCCCCCACGGAGGCTTCGCTCTCGGAGGAACTGTCCCAGTTTCGTCCTCCGTCTAGGTCACATGATCATCTATGCAGACGCCCAGGGCTTGCCCTGATAAGTGTTTCACTAGGAAACAGAGGGTGTCTCGTTCTCCTTTCCCTCCACACCTTGTAAAGGGTTGGTCGGCCTCACCTAGGGCGGACCCTCCTGTCTCTAGACTGTCTGCCAGTACTGTCATGTCTGTGGCAGATGGCTCCTCCTTGAAGGACTCCACTGACCACCATATTGAGCTTCCGTAAACGTCAATTTACGAAGCTACAGGAGCCTCGTTTGCCCCTGCTGTCGAGGCAGTGTGGGCTCTGCAGGCAGTTTCTGCCTGCTTGGCGGAGCTCAACGTAGTAGCTCGGGATACTCCTTAACTTCTCAGGCCACCGCATTCACAGATTATGCCAGTACGGCAGTCATGGGGTCTGCCAGTCGTACCGCAGTGGCTTTGCCTAATTTGCTCGCAGCCCGCAGATTGTTGTGGCTGAGGGATTGGAAAGCTGACGCCACTTCCAAGAGGTTCCTCCTGGGACTCCCGTTCTCGGGGAACAGGCTTTCCGAGGATACAGAAGTCTACAGGTGGAAGGTCCACCTCCTTGCCTCACTCAAAAATGCAGAAGTTTGGACAGCGTTAAGTGCATGCCAAATTTTGGGCCTTTCGTCCCTCTTCAAAGCCCTCCTCCTCTTCGTCCGCCCGTTTGGACTAGGGAAGTCAACGGACTTGGCGGACTAAGTCAGCCGGAGCATCGGCCTTCTAGGCAGCCTCCACATGACTCGCCGCCACTTCCAGCAGCATTCTTGGTCGGTGGCAGACTCTCCCAATGTTGAGTCTTCTGGCGCAGCCATATCCAGGACCGGTGGGTGGTAAATGTCATTCCCCACGGCTACAGGATAGAGACAACTTCGCGCCCTCCGCCTCGCTTCTGTCTCCCCTCGTCTTCGCTGGCAAGGGCTTCGGCCTTTCATCACTGGACGCCCTGTGACAGGACGGGGTCGTGATTCGGGTTCCCGATGTGGAACGCCTCCAAGGGTTCTAGTCGAACCTCTTCACGATCCCTGAGAGGGACGATTTGGTAGGGTCGGTTTTGGTTCTCCAGCTGCTCATCCGGCTCGTGACAGTCAGGACTGTCAGGATGGAATCACTTCGGCCCATGATTGCCTAACTATAGCATAGGGACTTCCTAGACTTAGGGGATGTCAAGGATGCCCTTCGGCCCGTCCCCATTGCTCCTGCACATCAGCGTCGGCTGAGGTTCGTGGTGGGGGAGGAGCGCTTTCAATTGATTGTCCTTCGGCGTAGCCTCAGCTCCGAGAGTCTTCACCAAGATTATGGCGGCGATGGTGGCCGTACTGCATTCCCTCAGCCCCGCAGTAACCCCATACTTGGATGACCTGCTGGTCTCAGCTCTCTCCGGAGCAGTGTCATCTGAGTCTTTCGATATCTCCCGACACTCTACAGCGTGTCGGGTGGCGGATCCACGTGCCGAAGTCCTTTCTCCCTCCCACGCAGATGCTAGCGTATCTGGGCATGGACTTTCTCACAGGTCCGGCTCTGGTCATGCTGCCTTTAAGCAAGCAGATGTCGATTCAAGAGGAAGTCCAGTTCCTTCTTCCATTGGGTTCAGTCTCCATCAGACGTCTGATGCACATTCTGGGAAAGATGGTGGCTGCCATAGAAGCAGTACTTTTTGCGCACTTTCTCCTGCGTCCACTGCAATTGCAGGTTCTCCGCGGTTGGGACAAGCCTCCTTCATCTCTCGACAGGCACATCTCGCTGTCGCCGTCAACGAAGGACTCCCTCCATGGGGGACTGCTTTCCATGTCTCTGTCACGAGGCAGATGCTTTCTACCCCCCCTTGGTTGGTTGTGACCTCAGACGCCAGCCTCTCGGGTCGGGGTGCCGTGTTACTCCATCACAGGGCTCAGGGCTCCTGGGCGGAGCGGGGTTCCACCCTACAGATCAATGTCCTGGAGATTTGGGCCATTTACTTGGCTCTGTTGTCTTTTCAGTGATTCCTGGCGGGAACTCAGATCCGGATACAACCCGTCAACCCTCGGTCGCTTACATCAACCACCAGGGAGGCACTCGAAGTTCTCCAGCCTTGTCGGAAGTCCAGCGCATCCTGCATTGGGTCAAGGACAACGACTCGTACATCTCGGCGGTCCACATCCCCGGGGTGGACAATGGGGAGGCCGACTGTTTTAGTCGTCAAGGTATGGACGCGGGTGAATGGGCACTGCACCCAGACATCTTTCAGTGCATCTGCGACAGACGGGGTACTTCGGACGTGGACTTGATGACCTCTCGGTTGAACCACAAGGTTCCGGTCTTCATGCCTCGCTCCCGGGACCGCCAGACAGTGGCGGTGGACGCTATGGTCCAAGACTGGTCCCAGTTTCGCCTTCCTTATGTCTTCCCTCTCTTACCTATGTTACCCAGAGTTCTACGGAAGATCAGAGCAGAAGGTCGACAAGCCCTGCTCATCGCCCCAGCCTGGTCCAGGAGGGCCTGGTTTCCGGACCTATTACAGTCCACGGCGGGGGATCAGTGGAAATTCCCGACCCGGCCAGACCTCTTGTCGCAAGGTCCGTTCTTCCATCACAATTCCGTGGCCCTCAACCTGACCTTGGGGCCCTTGAAAACTGGTTGCTGACATCTTACGGCTTTTCCTCTGAGGTCGCCGCATCCATGAACCTTGCCAGGAAACCTGCGTCGGCAAAGATTTACCGGAGAGTTTGGAAGATCTTCTCCTGGTGCCGTCTCCCCCTGGCACTTCTCTCCCCTGACTCTTCTGGCCTTCCTTCAATCAGGCTTAGATAAGGGTTTGGCTCTCAGCTCCCTCAAGGGGCAGATCTCCGCGCTTTCTGTGCTATTCAACAAACGTCGGGCTATTCTCCCTCAGGTGAACACGTTTGTGCAGGGGGCAAATCACATCGTTCCCCCCTACAGACGTCCTTTGGACCCATGGGATCTTAATCTGGTCCTTGAGGCCTTACAAAAGCCGCCTTTCGAACCTCTAAGGGAGGTTTCCCTCTACAGACTTTCTCAGAAAGTTGCCTTTCTTGTGGCCATTACCTCTCTGCGGAGAGTTTCAGAGCTGGCAGCCCTGTCTTGCAAGTCTCCATTCCTGGTGATTCACCAGGATAAAGTGGTGCTCCGACCTGTGGCAGAGTTCTTACCCAAGGTGCTTTCTCCGTTTCACCTGAACCAAGACATTGTCCTGCCGTCCTTTTGTCCTAATCCTGTTCACCAGTATGAGAAGTCTCTGCATACTTTAGACCTGGTCAGGGCTGTCAGGATTTATGTCTCCCGCACGGCTTCTTTTCGCCGTACAGACACCTTGTTCGTTCTCACGACAGGCCAGAAAAAAGGAGCGCCGGCCTCCAAGTCCTCCTTGGCCCGGTGGATCAAGGCTCCTAATCAGGAGGCCTACCTTTCCTCTGGTACGCCTTTACCTGCAGGGATTAAGGCGCATTCCACAAGAGCTGTGGGTGCCTCGTGGGCCTTACGTCACCAGGCCACGGCACAACAGGTGTGTCAGGAGGCCACTTGGTCCAGCCTACACACCTTTACAAAACATCAGATTCATGCGTATGCTTCGGCAGACGCTAATGTGGGCAGACGGATCCTTCAGGCGGCGGTCGCTCACTTATGATGTTACTGCCACGCTTAGGTCTTCTCCCACCCATGGATCGCTTTTGGACATCCCAATGTCTGGGTCTCCCAATGGAGCGAAAAAGAAAAAGAGAATTTTGTTTACTTACCGTAAATTCTTTTTCTTCTAGCTCCTAATTGGGAGACCCAGCACCCACCCTGTTGCCCTTTGGGCGTTGTTCTTCTATTTAAGTGGCTGGTGTTATACATGTCGCTTTTATAGCTCTGTTGGCCGATAATTCATAGCCGGACCTTTCGGTCTTGTTGTGGGTTTTATCCTCCTTCCTGCTTGTGCACCGAACTGAAGGGATTTCTCCTAGAGGGGGTGTATAGGCAGTAGGGGAGGGGCTACACTTTTTGTTTTAAGTGTAGTTACTTTGTGTGTCATCCGAAGGCAGAAGCTATACACCCAATGTCTGGGTCTCTAGAAGAAAAAGTAAACAAAATTCTCTTTTTTTATCTTTTCCTTCACCAAATTTGGGGGTGCGTTTTATAATCCAGTGCGTCTTATAAAGCGAAAAATACGGTAATATTTTACCAATGGAATGTACTTAAAATGATCTTTAAACCTAATATACAATGGTTTGATTGTTTTTCCAACACAGGGGATTCCTCAAGGGAAAAAGACCATCTCCGATATTAACACCCCTGATGAAGAAAAAAACCCTGGAAGAGAGAGTGGGGCAAGAGGAGAGCAGGTAAGCACAGGACACACAGTGTGCAGTGGGGGTGGGTGATCATTTTGGGGACTGATGCGGGTCTATGGGGGTGGTCGGGCATGCGGTAGACTGGGGGGAAGGGCGCTTGTTTATAAAAGACTGGGCATAAACGACCAGTTATGTATTTGTACATGACATGGAGAGACAATAAAGTTTCTCTTCTTCGTCCATTCTCTCAGTCTGTGCGAATCTGACTGCACTCGAATGTTGTCTGAGCGTGGTCCATTTCTCCTTCGCCTCATTGGGGGACACAGACCGTGGGTGTTATGCTGCTGTCCACTAGGAGGCGACACTAGGCAGAATCTGAAAAAGATTAACAGTGGCTCCTCCTCTGCAGTATTACACCCCTAGAGCAGGCATTGCCTCTTCTTCAAGCAGTTTTTGCTTAGTGTCTTGTAGGAGGCACACACACATTTTATTGCTCCTAAAATTTTTCACTTTTTGAATTTTTTACTTCAAGAAGAAGAAAAGTGGGTCTCTAACGAGACTCCCGGCATGGTCCCTCCTCGGCCACCCACTGTTGGGGCGCCTGGTTGAGGTAGACTTTTCCCCCTAACATGCCGCTCCTTCCTCGGCCCCCCAATGTTGGGGGCGCTGGGTTGAAGTTGAGACAACGGTCCTCCCTCCCCATTTCCCCACTGTTGGGGTCATTGTGTTGAGGTCGAGGTGACGGACGAGGCCTCTGATGGTGGAGCAGCATCCCTCCCTAAATTCCCCTTTGGGGTTCATTTAGGTTGAGACACCACAGGTAGAGCCAGCAGGTGCAGCACTCGGAGCACCCCAGGAGTCCTCAGCCCTGCTGAGCCACTCCATGGACTTCAGCGGCAGCGTGTTCGCCGCAGTACACCCAGGACTCACAGCCTCGCTGTGTACTCCTTAGGGTGCCAAGGGACCAGCAGCGGGGCAGCCAGCATCCCTCCCTAATCACCCCTGTGGGACCATTAGGTTGAGGCACCACAGGTCACAGGCTGCAGGTCGGCTGTAGTGTAATCCAGAAGCCTCAGCCACGCTGAGTGCTTCTGATGGGCTGCACATCCCAGGGCTGCAGCACATCCCAGGAGCCCCAGCCCTGCTGTGTGCTCCTGGTGGGGCCGGAGGACATCATGTCCGGCAGTAAGGCACCTATTACACGGAGCACAGACTCCCTATGTCCCTGCAGGCCAGCACCATGCCCCTGGAAGCCGGCACCTGCATATATGACCATATCCCAGGAGACCCCGACCTAGGGTCCTCCGGCGGGAGCCGCCACCACAATGGCGCCATAATGGCCAGGGGTCCAGCAGCTGCCTCTGTCTGCGGGCAGCTGTATGTACGGCCGAGCTCCAGGAGACCCAGTTCCTGGGTTCTCCTGTGAGGGACCGCGCCGCACTATACCTGGGGACCGCGGGGCTCCGGGTCTGTTCCGGTCCCTCCGCGGGTCTCCTTGCCGGCCGAGCACCATCTGCGGCATGGGCACATTACTACAGGCCGCGGCTTCGGCCTAGAGAACGAGGCCGCCGCCTCTTTGCCCGCCCCTAGCCCGCCCCCGGATGACGCGATCAGCATCATGGAGGGGGCGGAACGGAGCGTGCAGGCCACTGTGGAGCAGAGTTTCATTTCCCTGCACGCTCCGCCCCCCTCCTGTTTTCTTCTACAGCCCTGCACTTCAGGGATGATGGCCATGATGGGGACATCTGTTGTATTATGGCAAAGCCATATAATAAAGCAGATATTAGGGCTCTGGTAATCCCTGCATCTACTAAGGAATACCTTGATCCCTGCACTTTAGATACAGGTGCAGGGTACACCTTACAGCCCCTCACAATGCTCGGAGCCCCACTATTCTTGTGGCCCGTAAGCACTGGAAGCCCCACAGGACCTCTTCCCTGCCGCAGCATGCAGGCACACAGGGGAAAGGGGCTGTACAGTAGCCTGCCCGTGGGGTACCGGTCTGCGGTGTCCGCAGTGCCCTCTCGATGTCATGGGAACCGACATGCTTCATCCCCGACTCCCACTGTAGGGTGGCCGGTTGAGGTCGAGACTCCACGTCATATGCCGCCCCCCCCTTCCCCAGAATTCCCTGGGAATACCAGGTTGAGGAGTCATCCCCGAATCCTCCAGCCATGTTGTCCAGCAGTACTGGCGGCGCTGGATCTCACGCTGCACACTCTCTGCGATGAAGCCAAGCAGGGCTCCCTCCCTGCTGCGGCTCTGCATGCTTTTTCCCCTGCAGCACAAAGCATTGTAGCCTGGAGGATAGTGATCTGGACCTTGCACCTGCGGGTTGCCAAGTTCAAATCCCCTACACCCGTGTGTCTATATATTTATATATATATATATATATAGATACATATATATGTATTTCTGGATGTATGTAAAGTGCTATGGAATTAATAGCGCTATATAAATGGATAAATATTATTATAATTATTATCAGAGGCTCAGCATACTTCCTCCCGACTGTGGCTCCACACAGGACATAGGACGTGACGTGGACATAATATCACAGTAAAGGCGTTACAGGCAGCAGCCCAGTCCTGCCCTCAGAAAGCCAATTTAACCACGACTCAGATCTCAATACGTCCTTAGTCCTAGAGCCGCCAGGCTGACCTCTATTGGAAGTTCTAAGATATACTGTAGCCTCAGTCCCTCACAGGCCTCCCATATCCCAGGGACGTCTGTCCAGAAGACAACTGGTCACATTGTTTTCAGCTGCCATGGGAGACCAAAGCATTTCCCTCCCACAGTGCACAGCCAGGCGGTCCTTCAAGCGCCGTCAGCAAACTGCATTCCAACCGGAATTCATTCGGCTAGTTCACATCTAGACTGACACGGACAAGATTCGCTTCAGTCAGGGCAGGACAGCCATCACAGCATTAGCAGGTCAACCAATATCGAATGCTTCGTCCGCCGCCCTACTCTGACGACCCAAACAACTCGAGTCGCCACCTCAGCTGACTACCTAATGTGCGCAGCCCTGCATGCTGCCAGTTGCTCAGCAATAGCAGCTCACAATGCCATTCCCTTAGATGTGCCCTCTGGGAACGGGAAGGGAAGAATGGACGTGGTCTCCAAGAAGCCCCTCACAGTTTTTTTCCATTCCTCACAAGACACCTGTTCGAAGAACAGCTGGACAGGTTAACTTCAGATGCTAAGAGACGCAAGGGCACTTCCCTCCCACAGTGCAAACCAGGACGACCGTTCCTTTCAGTATTTATTAAGGTCGGTCAAGACTTAGACCGACACTGACGAGTCCTCGGTCGCCACGCAGGTACCTGTCCCAGGATACCCAGAAGGGTAGCTCATCCTGACAGTCAGTCTCACCAATCCGAGACCAAATCGTCTCCACTGCCTAAAGGCTCAAGTGCCTTTCCATGCTGTAAAGCCTCTCCTCATTTCAGGAGTCGCTGTAACCGTATCACGCAAAGAGCGTTTTCCAACCTATCTGTGGTCCAATCAGGAAGGTACAGTACGATCCGTACTGGACCTAAAACAACTAAACTAACATGTCCGGATAACATATCCCACATGGTATCCCACTCCAAGTTGCTTCCAAAGAACAATAAATATTCCTTGCGCCCATAGATATACAGGACACCTACCCGTATATTCTTATGCAGCTACTGACAGAAAGTTCCATCAGATTTGTATTCAAACAGGAATGCTATTAATTAGTGGCACTCCCGTGTTCGACTTAACTACAGCTCCTTCAGTGCTCACAAAGGTCAGGGCAGACGTCATGACTACCCCTCACTCCAGGGGTGTCGTCATCCTTCCGTCCTGGACGTTCTGCCTATCCAAAACTATGATCCTCGCGGACTGCGAACATAGTGTCTCAATGCTGTAGACACTATAACAACCTCCACAATTATACTCCAGTTCCAACAGTTTCAATTTCACTGCTGCATCTCAGACCGCCTTCACACTCTCCATTCTCAATTCAAGGAATAAGAACCTCAATCACTCGACAGGAGTTTTTTTCTCCTGTCCTCTGAAAGTAGGCAGTCTACCCCCTCCCCCCGGTGGCTCTGGCCACTCTTTCTATCATGCAGGGAAGGTTTTTCGTTCCACCACCTGAACAGTTTAGCTGAACAGTTTAATCACTATCCGAGCCTGACGCGATGGGGTGCAGTGTCCCCCATCACAGAACACAAGGCAAATGATCCCGCCCGGAGTCTAAAATGCCCATGAATATACAGAAGATTCTGGAAATAGTCCTAGCACTGAAGTCCTTTAGCCAATGCCACGGCTGTGACATATGTCAGTCACTAGGGCGGAACCCGAAGTCTCCAGGCAACGGATGAAGTTCATCACGTACTTCACTGGGCGGAATCCACAAAGTCAGCACTATAAGCCGGTCACATACTGGCTGAGATGACCGGGTAGTGTTTTTCCTCACCCGCAAGGGGATTACCTCGAGGGAGTGTTTCCCACACCCTCACGTTGTCCCATGAATTTACCGGTGCTAGGGAACCCCGGATGAGGAACTCATGACGCCAGCCTTCATGACCAGGTCTTATGACCCACAGTCATTGGGACCACACACACCAGTCCAGGGATGGATCAGTTTCCGTCTCTCTCTCATAGCAGCCGTACCATGGCACTTGCCAGACTGTTCATCCATACAGTCCAGACTCACTCTCTCAAGACAGGTTATACCGTCAGAATTCCTCAACTCTGTATTGATGGAATGTCTCTTGAGACCTGGGTCTTAACCCAAGCTGGGTTTTCTTAGGGTATTGTGGCGAACATTATGAGAGCGAGGAAACCAGCCGCCTCAAACATTTACCATCGCACATGAATATTTGTTTCTGTTTGCTTGGTGCACCTCTAGAGGCCATTCACTTTGGCCCTATCCCTACCAAGAATTCTCAGTTTCCTCAATTCAGGCCTAGACTCAGGCCTGTCCTTGGGTTCTCTCAAGGGGCAGTTTTCAGCCACTTCCACCTTCTTCCACAAACGTTTTGCTCCCAGACTTCAAGGAAATCCTTCCTTCGAGGGGTCTGCCATTTCATTTCCCCATTCAACAGCCGCTACACCCGTGGGACCTAAACCTTGTCCTCACGGCTCTACAAGAACCATCCTTTAAGCCTCTACGGGTCACTCCCCTTGGCATTCTCATACTAACAGTGGTGGTTTTTTTGGTGGCAATTACTTTTTCCTGCAGAGTATCGGAACTTCAGCACTCAGGTAAATCTCCTTATGTGGTCTGCCACCAAGACAATGTTGCCCTTCGGCCGGTCCCTCCTTTCTTCCACTGGCGAAGTTATTCTTTCGCCTAAATGAAGACCCTCTCTCTGCCATCTCTGCGCCTGGGTCCAGGCCATTGGGTCGTGAAGGCTTTACATATGTAGGACCTCGTCAGGGCCCTGTAGATCCTCGTCAGGGCCCTACGCATCTATGTATCCAGGACAGCACCTTTTTAGGAAGTTGGATTCTCTCTTCCTTCTTCAAGAGGTCCGATATAACGACATGTCAGCCTCTAAGGCTACTATAGCTAGATGGATTCCACCAACCATCCAAGACGCTTATACCTTCAAAAACCCGCCCCTTTCCTGCAGGTGTTGGGGCTCATTCTACTACGGTCGTGGGGGCCTCCTCGGCCGTCCGGGCTCAGTCGTCAACACAATTAGTGTCAAAGGCAACCAGATGGCTCAGCCTACACACATCTACAAGTCGCTGCAGTGCGCACACTCAGGCCTTGGCAGACGCAGGTCTGGGTAGATGTGTCCTCCAGGAGGCAGCAGCCCTCCTGTAGGTACGTAGTTTTTCGCTGACCATGTTCAGCGTTACTAGTTCCATCGCTTTTCCCACCCAGGGACTGCTTTGGGACGTCCCACGGTCTGTGTCCCCCAATGAGGCGAAGGAGAAAAGGAGATTTTTGTGTACTCACCGTAAAATCCTTTTCTCTTAGCCTCTAATTGGGGACACAGCTCCCACCCTTTTGCCCCTTTGGGGTCTTTACTACAGTTCTCATGTTGTTTCTCAATTGTTACAAGGGTAACTGTTTACACATGTTTGCCCGTTTGGCTACAGGCTGTGTTATACTATTATTACTGTTAACTCTTAACTGTTTGCCATGTACCAGTTTGGTTACAGGCCTTGTTACACTGTTCTTACCATGTTAAGTATTACATGTTTACACAGGTTTGCCTGTTTGGTTACATGTCTTGTACTGTTATTACTATTATTACTCGGTGAACTCTCCTACTGCTTTAGCACAAAACTGAAGAGGCAATGCCTGCTCTAGGGGTGTAATACTGCAGAGGAGGAGCCACTGTTAATCTTTTTCAGATTCTGCCTAGTGTCGCCTCCTAGTGGACAGCAGCATAACACCTACGGTCTGTGTCCCCCAATTAGAGGCTAAGAGAAAAGGATTTTACGGTGAGTACACAAAAATCTCCTTTTATTTCACGGACACATAGACTTGCATTGCATATCCATCACAGGGGGCCATGATCCATCACAGGGGGCCATAATCCATCACAGGGGCCATAATCCAGCACAGGGGGCCATGATCAGCCCAGGGGGCTATGATTCCTCAGTGGGGGACATGTACCATCACGGGGATGTGTGCCATCACTGGGGGCCATGATCCAGCACATGGGGCCCATGATCTATCACTGGTGGACGTGTGCCATCCCTGGTGGACGTGTGCCAGCACAAGGGGGCTATATCCAATATAAGTGGGCTATATCCAGATTAAGGGGACCATATCGCGGATGGGGTGCTATATCCCAGAATGAGGGACCATGTACCAGGATGACGGGGCTATGAGGGACATATATATGATTTGTAAGATGAACAGTAGCATTATAACACGGACCCCATTTGTCATTAAAAATTACTTTTTTTATCTTTTCCTTCACCAAATTTGGGGGTGCGTTTTATAATCCAGTGCGTCTTATAAAGCGAAAAATACGGTAATATTTTACCAATGGAATGTACTTAAAATGATCTTTAAACCTAATATACAATGGTTTGATTGTTTTTCCAACACAGGGGATTCCTCAAGGGAAAAAGACCATCTCCGATATTAACACCCCTGATCACGGAGAAAAAAAAAACCCTGGAAGAGAGAGTGGGGCAAGAGGAGAGCAGGTAAGCACAGGACACAGTGTGCAGTGGGGGTGGGTGATCATTTTGGGGACTGATGCGGGTCTATGGGGGTGGTCGGGCATGCGGTAGACTGGGGGGAAGGGCGCTTGTTTATAAAAGACTGGGCATAAACGACCAGTTATGTATTTGTACATGACATGGAGAGACACATCCAAAAGAAACGATCCAATGATTCTGATTGGAACTTCAATAGCATTTTATCTGATTGGCATCCGTTTTTCACATGACATGGAGAGACAATAAAGTTTCTCTTCTTCGTCCATTCTCTCAGTCTGTGCGAATCTGACTGCACTCGAATGTTGTCTGAGCGTTGTCCATTTATTTCACGGACACATAGACTTGCATTGCCTATCCATCACAGGGGGCCATGATCCATCACAGGAGGCCATAATCCATCACAGGGGGCCATAATCCAGCACAGGGGGCCATGATCCAGCCCAGGGGGCTATGATTCCTCAGTGGGGGACATGTACCATCACGGGGATGTGTGCCATCACTGGGGGCCATGATCCAGCACATGGGGCCCATGATCTTCACTGGTGGACGTGTGCCTTCCCTGGTGGACGTGTGCCAGCACAAGGGGGCTATATCCAATATAAGTGGGCTATATCCAGATTAAGGGGATCATATCACAGATGGGGTGCTATATCCCAGGAAAGAGGGTACATGTACCAGGATGACGGGGCTATGAGGGACATATATATGTAATGAACAGTAGCATTATAACACGGACCCCATTTGTCATTAAAAATTACTTTTTTTATCTTTTCCTTCACCAAATTTGGGGGTGCGTTTTATAATCCAGTGGTCTTATAAAGCGAAAATAGGAAATATTTTCCCAAATTTAAATTACAAAAAATACCCTTAACCTAATATACAGGGTTTGATTTTTTTAAAACACGGACCCCCAAGGGGGAAAAAGCCCCCAAAAAAACCCCCCGAGAAGAAAAAACCAAGGGAAAAGGGGGGAAAAAGGAGAGGAAAGCAAAACCAGGGGATGGGGGGGGGTGGTTTTTTGGGGGATGAGGGGGTTTATGGGGTGTTGGGGTGCGTAAGGGGGGGGCCCTTGTTAAAAATGGGCAAAAAACACCATTTATTTTTTTTTAATCATGGAAACACCAAAAGAAAACCCATTTTGTTTGGAATTCATTGTTTTTTCATTCTTTTTTTCCATAAAGGGGAAGACAATAAAGTTTTTTTCTTCGTATTTTTCGGGGGAATCTGATCCTGAATTTTGCGAGGTGGCTTTTTTCAGGGAACATAGACTTTTTCCGACCACCCCAAGGGCCAACCAAAAAGGGGGTTGGGGGGCATAACCCGGGGGGCTGATTCGGGGGGGCAGTCCAACGGGATGTTGCCACAGGGGGGCCAGCCCCAACAGGGGGCCCTGTCTTATGGGGATGTCCCTTTTCCCGGGGTGGCCCCGGGGTCCCCCAAAGGGGGCTATTCTTAATGGGCTATATCCAGTTAAAGGGGACCTTCCATGGGGGCTATATCCAAAGAGGGACATTACAAATGGGGGCTATGAGGGACATTAAATTTTTGTGAAAATACAAAAAAAGGGCCCCTTTGTTTTAAAAAAATTTTTTATCTTTTCCTTCCCAATTGGGGGGTGCGTTTTTTTAACCCATGCTTTAAAAAGCGAAAAATAGTTTTTTTTACCAAGGAATTATTAAAATGGATCTTTTAAAACCAAAAAAATGGTTTGATTGTTTTTCCAACCGGGGTTCCTAAGGGGGAAAAAGACCATTAAAATTTAACACCCCTGTAAAAGAAAAAAAAACCCTGGAGAGAGGTGGGGCAAGGGAGAGGGCGGTAAGACAACACACATGTTTCAGTGGGGGTTGGGTGATCATTTTGGGGTTATCGGGTTATGGGGGGGGGTGGGCATCGGTTTGACTGGGGGGAAGGGCTTGTTTATAAAGGGGACGGGGCATATAACCAGTTATGATTTGCATGACTTGGAAGAAATCCAAAAAAACGTCCAATGATTTTTGGGAAAAAACCTTTTTTAGATTTTATTGTTTTGGCATCCGTTTTTCACAGCATAGAAAAACTTAAAGTTTTTCTTTCTTGCCTTTCTTCAGTCTGGGGCAATCTGGGACTGCACTCAATTTGTTCTGACGTTGGTCCATTTTTTTCACGGACACTAGCTTGCATTCCCTATTTTCCCAGGGGGCCATAATCCATCACAGGGGGCCATAATCCAGCACCAGGGGGCCCATGATCAGCCAGGGGGCTTGATTCCTCAGGGGGGGAATGTACCATCACGGGGATGTGTCCCATCACTGGGGGCCTGATCCAGCACAGGGGGCCCCATGATCTGGCCATGATCTATCACTGGTGGACGTGTGCCATCCCTGGTGGACGTGTGCCAGCACAAGGGGGCTATATCCAATATAAGTGGGCTATATCCAGATTAAGGGGACCATATCACAGATGGGGTGCTATATCCCAGGATGAGGGTACATGTACCAGGATGACGGGGCTATGAGGGACATATATATGATTTGTAAGATGAACAGTAGCATTATAACACGGACCCCATTTGTCATTAAAAATTACTTTTTTTATCTTTTCCTTCACCAAATTTGGGGGTGCGTTTTATAATCCAGTGCGTCTTATAAAGCGTAAAATATGGTAATATTTTACCAATTGAATGTACTTAAAATGATCCTTAAGCCTAATATACAATGGTTTGACTGTTTTTCCAACACAGGGGAGACCTCAAGAGAAAAAGACTAGCTCCAATAGCAACAACCCAGATCACGGAGCAGCGAGAAACACAGGAAGAGAGAGCGGGGCAAGAGGAGAGCAGCAGGTAAGCACAGGACACACAGTGTGCAGTGGGGGTGGGTGGTCATTTTGGGGACTGAGGCGGGTCTTTAGGACTATGGGGGTGTTCGGGTGCTGTAGACTGGGTGGGGGCACTTGTTTATAGGAGACTGGCATAACGACCAATTTGTATTTCAACATGACATGGAGAGACACTCCAAAAGAAACAATCCAATGATTCTGATTGGAGCTTCAATAGCGTTTTCTCAGATTTTAATCCGTTTTTCGCATGACATGGAAAGACAATAAAGTTTCTCTTCTTCGTCCATTCTCTGTCTGTGCGAATCTGACTGCACTCGAATGTTGTCCTGAGCGTGGTCCATTTATCTCACGGACACATAGACTTTCATTACCGATCCATCACAGGGGGCCATGATCCATCACGGGTGGGGCTATGATCCAGCCCAGGGGGCCATGATACATCACTGGGGGACATGTGCACACAGGGATGTGTGCCATCACTGGGGGCCAAGATCCAGCACATGGGGCTCATGGTCTTTGACTGGTGGACCTGTGCCATCCCTGGTGGACTTGTGCCATCCTTGTTGGATGTGTGCCAGCACAAGGGGGCTATATCCAACATAAGTGGGCTATATCCAGATTAAGGGGACCATATCACAGATGGGGTGCTATATCCCAGGATGAGGGTACATGTACCAGGATGACGGGGCTATGAGGGACATATATATGATTTGTAAGATGAACAGTAGCATTATAACACGGACCCCATTTGTCATTAAAAATTACTTTTTTTATCTTTTCCTTCACCAAATTTGGGGGTGCGTTTTATAATCCAGTGCGTCTTATAAAGCGAAAAATACGGTAATTTTCTGGTCGTCATAATGGGAGACCCAGACAATGGGGTTTAGGGCACTGCCCTCCGGAGGTCACACTAGGTACTACAAGTTTGTAGACACCGCCTCCTCCGATTATAAACCCCTACCGCAGGGAACATCCTCAGTTTTAACCTTAGTGTGCTCGGAGGATCACGCTTTGCTTGCACTTCACTGCATTCTCACAACTTACGTGATGGCGTCTGAAGACAAGGTAATAGGGTCCTAATCGGACCTGTGACAGCCTCCCCGCTCACCCTTAGTGGCACACGCTGGTGGAGGTACCGGAGGGCCTAGAGCCTGGACACTTGGTGTTCTCCCGGTACGCTGTTACGCTCCTCTCCATCCCTCTCTGGGGGGCTCTGGAGAGTGGGAGATGGGAGCCTTGCACAGCTCCGCTCCGTCCGAGGCCTCCCTAAATGGTGCTTACAGACCGGACTGGAGCCAGCCCAGTCCGAGGCCTCCCTAAATGGTGCTTACACTCCGGACTGGTGCTGCACCCCCGTCCGAGGCCTCCCTAAATGGTGCTTACAGACCGGACCGGCACTGAGGCACTCTGTGTCTCCTGTGTGCCTGGGGGTAGTGTCTGGCACTTTATGTGTTTCATGACACTCAGACCGCGCGTTACCCTCGGGTCCGCGGATCTGGAGGTATACCCGTGCTGGGGTCACCCTGGCTGACCGCCCTGTGTTTTCACAGGGGCTGAGGCCATAGACTGCGTATGTGTGTTTGTACAGTCAGTCTGTGTGTGGTGTATTTCACACTATTTCCCGCGCTGCGGGCTCCGGCGCCTTCATGCTGAGGCTGCCTGGAGGTTGGGAAGCGGCCCGTGCGGTGACGTCACCGATGGGCGTGTGTGTGTGTTTCCCGCGTGTTCTCGGCGCCGCCCACAGTTTCTCTGTCGGCGGCCATCTTTCTTCCTCACTTCCGGCTGGGAGCTGTCTGAAGCGTGCGGCTGCACTTCAGGGGAGACCGGAACCTATCGCGGAGGTCACACACACACCGCTTCCTCCTACCGCTGTGTTGCGGTCGGTAAGCCACCGGGATTCCCGGTTTTTTTGTCTGCGATTGGCTTATTTTCCCCTACTGTGGCGATGTCCTCAGTTGGGAAGCGTGCTGCTAAGGCGGCAGAGACCACAGTTACTTGTGCTACATGCAATGGTACACTGGTGGAGGGGTCCTGCAATAACTGCGGACGCCCAGAGGCCCGGACTGCCACTGCTGAGTCAGCAGCTCCGGTGCGGTACCCTGAGGTTCAAGTGATCCCAGGGCCATGGGAAACTCAGAATAAGATCAATGAATCTCTGTTGTCCCAGCTGTCCTCCATGTCGCAATCCCTGGAGGCGCTTAATAGGAGACTGGATAGCCCAGCTACTCCGTCCAGTTACCCCCGGGTGTCTCCCTCTTCTGCTGTGAGACCCCTTAAGCGAGCTCGTCGTGAGGAGTCACCCGAGCTCCAGGCTCTCTCTGAGGAGGAGCGTTCCTCTGATGGTGAGGAAGATGATGGGGGTTCGACTTTCGGGTCTGTATCTGCGTCTGAACCACCAGACGGGGTGGAGGATTTGGTATCCTCTATCAATGAGACCTTACGTCTCGTGACACCCCCTGAGGAGGTGACTGTACACCCGAAGGAGGCCTATCAATGGCTGCGGCCGGAGGCTAGACCAAGTGGTTCCTTTATGGACCATACTAACTTTGGAAGGGTGATTAGAGCCCCCAGGTTACACCCTGGGCGGCGTTATGTCCGAAAACCTAAGGACAATCGCTTCCCCTTCCCCCAGGAGGTGCTTCAGGAGTGGTCGCAGTCCCCAAAGGTGGACGCTTCCATGACCAGGATTGCTGCACGCTCCCTCTTCTCTGCCTCTGATAGCTCCTCGTTGAAGGATGCGACTGATAGACAGGTCGAGCAACTCGCCAAGTCTTCCTATGAGGCTGTGGGGCTTCATTTGCCCCTAATTTTGCCACGGTTTGGACCTTACAAGCAATTACTACCTGCTTGGATGGTATCACTGACCTGGCAAGGTCCAGTCCAGAGGTCATGGCACTTACCGAGAGAGCAAGAGCCTATGCGGACTACGCCAGAACGGCGACTCTGGAAACTGCCACTCGCTCAGCTGTGGCTTCGGCCAATGCTATTGCGATTCGCAGACTGTTGTGGCTGCGTCTCTGGGACTCAGATGCCACATCTAAGAAGATTTTACAGAATCTTCCATTTGCTGGTGACAGGCTGTTTGGCACTGAGCTGGACAAGCTAATAAAGGATTCTGCTGAGTCTAAGATACCGCAGAATAGGCCTAAGCCACGGTATACTGTGAAAAGGAACCCAAAACAGTGGTCCTTTCGCTCCAGCTCGCAGTCATCAGCATCGTCCGCGCGTACGGACCGAGGGGGCAAGCCCGCTTCTCAGTGGCGCTCTAAGAGTCGTCCAAAGAAGCCGGCGGGGACAGCAGCTGCCACCCCCAAACCCGCCTCTACATGACTCGCTCTCTCATCCTGCCTCCCCACAGGTGGGGGGCCGCTTGTCTCGCTTTCAGGACAAGTGGCTGCTTCACATTCAAGATCAGTGGGTTCGAGACGTGATCTCGCGAGGTTACAGGATAGAACTGACGTCAAAACCTATCCACCGATTCCATCGGTCGGTCCCATCCCAGAAAAGGCTCAGGCTTTTCACCTGGTGTTGGAGGGTCTCCGCAGAGACGGAGTGGTGGTCCTGGTGCCTTCCGGAGAGAGGTTCAGGGGTTTTTACTCCAACCTCTTTATCGTCCCGAAGAAGGACGGATCCTTCCGCCCTGTTCTGGACCTGAAGTTGTTCAACCGTCACGTGTTGGTTCGGAAGTTCCGTATGGAATCCCTGCGTTCCGTGATCGCAGCAGTGTCACAGGGGGATTTCCTGGCGTCCATAGATATCCGAGACGCTTACCTTCACGTACCCATTGCTCCGGCTCATCAGCGCTGGTTGAGATTTGCAGTGGGGGTAGAACACTTCCAATTTGTGGCGCTGCCGTTCGGGTTGGCCTCGGCACCGCGGGTGTTCACAAAAGTGATGGCTTCCATGATGGCTCTCCTGCACGCGCAGGGACATGCCGTCATCCCTATTTAGACGACC
The DNA here is from genome assembly GCA_033576535.1 of Allobates femoralis. Taxonomy (NCBI): domain Eukaryota; kingdom Metazoa; phylum Chordata; class Amphibia; order Anura; family Aromobatidae; genus Allobates; species Allobates femoralis. The sequence goes on along the minus strand of JARQOC010000001.1, from coordinate 366,389,396 downwards.
TGCTGGTCAGGGCGCCATCAGAACACCTCTGTCAAGAGAGCCTGGAGGTGACCATGCGGTCTCTGGAACAGTTCGGTTGGCTCCTCAACATTCAGAAGTCAACGCTGGTTCCGACCCAGTCTCTGACATATTTGGGCATGGACTTCAACACAGCCTCAGCCCTAGTGTCTCTACCGCGACCCAAACAGATGGCGATCCAATCAGGAGTGCAAGCAGTCCTCCTGTCACCACAGTCATCCCTACGGGTGTTGATGAAACTGGTGGGACGCATGGTGGCGGCAATAGAGGCGGTGCCTTTTGCACAATTTCGCCTCCGTCCTCTCCAGCTGGAGATTCTCCGCAGATGGGACAAGAGGACGATCTCACTGAATCGGCTGGTGACCCTTTCCCAACCGACCAGAGACTCCCTGCAGTGGTGGCTACAACCGCATCACTTGTCTCGGGGCCGGTCCTTCATAAAGCCATCTTGGTTAGTGGTGACCACCGACGCCAGTCTGAAGGGCTGGGGAGCGGTGTTCTTGCACCACAGGGCCCAAGGCCTCTGGACTCAGTCGGAGTCGGCGTTGCAGATAAACGTGCTGGAGATCAAGGCGATCTATCTGGCACTCCTGGCTTTTCAGAGATTCCTCTCAGGACAACCCATTCGGGTTCAGTCCGACAATGCGACGGCCGTCGCCTACATAAATCATCAAGGAGGAACCAGGAGTGCGGAGGCTCTGGCCGAAGTTCACCGCATCCTATCCTGGGCGGAGGACAACAACTGCCTGATCTCCGCAGTTCACATCCCAGGGGTCGAAAACTGGGAGGCCGACTATCTGAGCCGACAGGGGATGGACGCCGGAGAGTGGTCTCTTCATCCGGACGTCTTCAGAGAAATCTGCAGCAGATGGGGCACGCCGGACGTGGACCTGATGGCCTCACGGCTGAATCATCAGGTGCCGCAATACATGGCGAGGTCGTGGGACCCCCAGTCTCTGGGAGCGGACGCCCTAATCTTGACCTGGTCCAGATTCCATCTGCCGTATGTGTTCCCGCCTCTGGCTCTGATTCCCAAGGTGCTGTGGAAGATCAGGTCAGAGTGCAGGGTCGCCATTCTAGTGGCTCCAGATTGGCCCAGGAGGTCCTGGTATCCGGACCTGTGGCACCTGTCAGGCGGACACAGATGGGCTCTTCCAGAACGCGCAGACTTACTCGCGCAAGGCCCATTCTTCCACCGCAATTCCAGGGCCCTCAAGTTGACTGCGTGGCTCTTGAGGCCTGGCTGCTGACGTCTAGGGGTTTCTCCCCTACAGTGGTTGCTACTATGAATAGGGCTAGGAGGCCCGTTTCCAGGAAGATATACCACCGGACGTGGAAAATCTTTTTTACCTGGTGTGCCTCTGGTGGACGTTCTCCGTGGCCCCTCTCCATCCCGACGTTGTTGGCTTTCCTACAGTCGGGTCTGGAGTTGGGATTATCCCTTGGCTCTTTGAAAGGTCAAGTGTCAGCACTCTCGGTGCTGTTTGACAGGCGATTGGCACTCCTCCCGAAGGTGCGTCAATTTCTCCAAGGGGTGTCGCGGATGGTTCCGCCCTACAGGAGACCTCTGGACCCTTGGGACCTTAACAGAGTCCTAGCGGCGTTACAGAAGCCGCCGTTTGAGCCGCTGAGAGATATCTCTCTCTTGCGTCTGTCCCAGAAGGTGGTTTTTCTGGTGGCAATTACGTCTTTGAGGAGGGTCTCAGAATTGGCTGCACTTTCGTGCAAGTCACCCTTTCTGGTGGTTCACCAAGACAAGGTGGTGTTGCGCCCACGGCCAGAATTCTTGCCGAAGGTGGTTTCAACTTTTCACCTGAACCAGGAGATTGTTCTCCCATCATTTTGCCCCGCTCCCGTTCATCAGATCGAACGCGACCTCCATACTCTGGATCTCGTGAGAGCTGTACGCATTTATGTGTCCAGGACCGCTTCCTTCAGGAATTCGGATTCCTTATTTGTTCTCACGACGGGTCGCTGTAAGGGGGCCGCGGCTTCAAAGTCGACCTTGGCCAGATGGATTAAAACTCCTATTCAGGAGGCTTACCGATCCTCTGGTTTGCCTCTCCCGGTGGGATTGAAGGCTCACTCTACCAGAGCTGTCGGTGCCTCCTGGGCTTTGCGACATCGAGCGTCTGCTCTACTGGTGTGTCAGGCGGCCACTTGGTCCAGCCTGCACACATTTTCTAAGCATTATATGGTGCATGCCCATGCCTCTGCGGATGCGAGTTTGGGCAGGCGGGTTCTCCAGGCGGCGGTTGCCCACCTTTAAAGGGAACCATATGTTATCCGTCTTGTTGAGGAACTCTTCCCGCCCTGGGGTATTGCTTTAGGACATCCCCATTGTCTGGGTCTCCCATTATGACGACCAGAAAAAAGAGAATTTTGTTTACGTACCGTAAATTCTTTTTTCTTTAGTCATCAATGGGAGACCCAGCACCCACCCAGTTGTTCCGTTGCATATTTTACACTTGTTCTGTTCTCTGTTGAGACAGTGTTTGCCGGGTTGTTGAACCGTCTGTGCACGGCATTCTTCCCGAGGTTTCGGGTGTGGTTTATTTCTCCTCGCAGCTTATGGACCAAACTGAGGATGTTCCCTGCGGTAGGGGTTTATAAGCGGAGGAGGCGGTGTCTACAAACTTGTAGTACCTAGTGTGACCTCCGGAGGGCAGTGCCCTAAACCCCATTGTCTGGGTCTCCCATTGATGACTAAAGAAAAAAGAATTTACGGTACGTAAACAAAATTCTCTTTATTTTACCAATGGAATGTACTTAAAATGATCTTTAAACCTAATATACAATGGTTTGATTGTTTTTCCAACACAGGGGATTCCTCAAGGGAAAAAGACCATCTCCGATATTAACACCCCTGATGAAGAAAAAAACCCTGGAAGAGAGAGTGGGGCAAGAGGAGAGCAGGTAAGCACAGGACACACAGTGTGCAGTGGGGGTGGGTGATCATTTTGGGGACTGATGCGGGTCTATGGGGGTGGTTGGGCATGCGGTAGACTGGGGGGGAAGGGCGCTTGTTTATAAAAGACTGGGCATAAACGACCAGTTATGTATTTGTACATGACATGGAGAGACACATCCAAAAGAAACGATCCAATGATTCTGATTGGAACTTCAATAGCATTTTATCTGATTGGCATCCGTTTTTCACATGACATGGAGAGACAATAAAGTTTCTCTTCTTCGTCCATTCTCTCAGTCTGTGCGAATCTGACTGCACTCGAATGTTGTCTGAGCGTGGTCCATTTATTTCACGGACACATAGACTTGCATTGCCTATCCATCACAGGGGGCCATGATCCATCACAGGAGGCCATAATCCATCACAGGGGGCCATAATCCAGCACAGGGGGCCATGATCCAGCCCACGGGGCTATGATTCCTCAGTGGGGGACATGTACCATCACGGGGATGTGTGCCATCACTGGGGGCCATGATCCAGCACATGGGGCCCATGATCTATCACTGGTGGACGTGTGCCATCCCTGGTGGACGTGTGCCAGCACAAGGGGGCTATATCCAATATAAGTGGGCTATATCCAGATTAAGGGGACCATATCACAGATGGGGTGCTATATCCCAGGATGAGGGTACATGTACCAGGATGACGGGGCTATGAGGGACATATATATGATTTGTAAGATGAACAGTAGCATTATAACACGGACCCCATTTGTCATTAAAAATTACTTTTTTTATCTTTTCCTTCACCAAATTTGGGGGTGCGTTTTATAATCCAGTGCGTCTTATAAAGCGTAAAATATGGTAATATTTTACCAATTGAATGTACTTAAAATGATCCTTAAGCCTAATATACAATGGTTTGACTGTTTTTCCAACACAGGGGAGACCTCAAGAGAAAAAGACTAGCTCCAATAGCAACAACCCAGATCACAGAGCAGCGAGAAACACAGGAAGAGAGAGCGGGGCAAGAGGAGAGCAGCAGGTAAGCACAGGACACACAGTGTGCAGTGGGGGTGGGTGGTCATTTTGGGGACTGAGGCGGGTCTTTAGGACTATGGGGGTGTTCGGGCTGCTGTAGACTGGGTGGGGGCACTTGTTTATAAGAGACTGGGCATAAACGACCAATTATGTATTTCAACATGACATGGAGAGACACATCCAAAAGAAACAATCCAATGATTCTGATTGGAGCTTCAATAGCGTTTTCTCAGATTTTAATCCGTTTTTCGCATGACATGGAAAGACAATAAAGTTTCTCTTCTTCGTCCATTCTCTCAGTCTGTGCGAATCTGACTGCACTCGAATGTTGTCTGAGCGTGGTCCATTTATCTCACGGACACATAGACTTTCATTACGATCCATCACAGGGGGCCATGATCCATCACGGGTGGGGCTATGATCCAGCCCAGGGGGCCATGATACATCACTGGGGACATGTGCCATCACAGGGATGTGTGCATCACTGGGGGCCAAGATCCAGCACATGGGGCTCATGGTCTTTGACTGGTGGACCTGTGCCATCCCTGGTGGACTTGTGCCATCCTTGTTGGATGTGTGCCAGCACAAGGGGGCTATATCACATAAGTGGGCTATATCCAGATTAAGGGGACCATATCACAGATGGGGTGCTATATCCAGGATGAGGGTACATGTACCAGGATGACGGGGCTATTGAGGGACTATATATGATTTGTAAGATGAACAGTAGCATTATAAACGGACCCCATTTGTCATTAAAAATTACTTTTTTATCTTTTCCTTCACCAAATTTGGGGGTGCGTTTATAATCCATCGGTCTTATATAAGCGAAAAATACGGTAATATTTTACCAATGGAATGTACTTAAAATGATCTTTAAACCTAATATACAATGGTTTGATTGTTTTTCCAACACAGGGGATTCCTCAAGGGAAAAAGACCATCTCCGATATTAACACCCCTGATGAAGAAAAAAACCCTGGAAGAGAGAGTGGGGCAAGAGGAGAGCAGGTAAGCACAGGACACACAGTGTGCAGTGGGGGTGGGTGATCATTTTGGGGACTGATGCGGGTCTATGGGGGTGGTTGGGCATGCGGTAGACTGGGGGGAAGGGCACTTGTTTATAAAAGACTAGGCATAAACGACCAGTTATGTATTTGTACATGACATGGAGAGACACATCCAAAAGAAACGATCCAATGATTCTGATTGGAACTTCAATAGCATTTTATCTGACTGGCATCCGTTTTTCACATGACATGGAGAGACAATAAAGTTTCTCTTCTTCGTCCATTCTCTCAGTCTGTGCTAATCTGACTGCACTCGAATGTTGTCTGAGCGTGGTCCATTTATTTCACGGACACATAGACTTGCATTGCCTATCCATCACAGGGGGCCATGATCCATCACAGGAGGCCATAATCCATCACAGGGCCCATAATCCAGCACAGGGGCCATGATCAGCCCAGGGGGCTATGATTCCTCAGTGGGGGACATGTACCATCACGGGGATGTGTGCCATCACTGGGGGCCATGATCCAGCACATGGGGGCCATGATCTATCACTGTGGACGTGTGCCATCCTGGTGGAGTGCAGCACAAGGGGCTATATCCAATATAAGTGGGCTATATCCAGATTAAGGGGACCATATCGCGGAGGGGTGCTATATCCCAGAATGGGGACATGTACCAGATGACGGGGCTATAGGACATATATATGATTTGTAAGATGAACAGTAGCATTATAACACGGACCCCATTTGTCATTAAAATACTTTTTTTATCTTTCCTTCACCAAATTTGGGTGCGTTTTATATCCAGTGCGTCTTATAAAGCGAAAAATACGGTAATATTTTACATGGATGTACTTAAAATGATCTTTAAACTAATATACATGGTTTGATTGTTTTCAACACAGGGATTCCTCAAGGAAAAAGACCATCTCCGATATTAACACCCCTGATGAAGAAAAAAACCCTGGAAGAGAGAGTGGGGCAAGAGGAGAGCAGGTAAGCACAGGACACACAGTGTGCAGTGGGGTGGGTGATAATTTTGGGGACTGATGCGGGTCTATGGGGTGGTTGGCATGCGGTAGACTGGGGAAGGGCGCTTGTTTATAAAAGACTGGGCATAAACGACCAGTTATGTATTTGTAATGACATGGAGAGACAATCCAAAAGAAACGATCCAATGATTCTGATTGGAACTTCAATAGCATTTATCTGATTGCATCCGTTTTCACATGACATGGAGAGACAATAAAGTTTCTCTTCTTCGTCATTCTCTCAGTCTGTGCGAATCTGACTGCACTCGAATGTTGTCTGAGCGTGTCCATTTATTTCACGGCACATAGACTTGCATTGCCTATCCATCACAGGGGCATGATCATCACAGGAGGCATATCCATCACAGGGGGCCATAATCAGCACAGGGGGCCATGATCAGCCCAGGGGGCTATGATTCCTCAGTGGGGACATGTACCATCACGGGGAGTGTGCCATCACTGGGGCCATGATCCAGCACATGGCCCTGATCTTCACTGTGGACGTGTGCCATCCTGGTGAGTGTGCCAGCACAAGGGGGCTATATCCAATATAAGTGGGCTATATCCAGATTAAGGGGACCATATCACAGATGGGTGCTATATCCCAGGATGAGGTACATGTACCAGATGACGGGGCTATGAGGGACATATATATGATTTGTAAGATGAACATACTTATAACACGGACCCATTTGTCATTAAATTACTTTTTTTTATCTTTTCCTTCACCAAATTTGGGGTGCGTTTTATAATCCAGTGCGTCTTATAAAGCGAAAAATACGGTAATATTTTACCAATGGAATGTACTTAAATGATCTTTAAACCTAATATACAATGGTTTGATTGTTTTTCCAACACAGGGGATTCCTCAAGGGAAAAAGACCATCTCCGATATTAACACCCTGATGAAGAAAAAACTCTGGAAGAGAGAGTGGGGCAAGAGAAGAGCAGGTAAGCACAGGAACACAGTGTCAGTGGGGTGGGTGATCATTTTGGGGACTGATGGGTCTATGGGGGTGGTTGGGCATGCGGTAGACTGGGGGGAAGGGCGCTTGTTTATAAAAGACTGGGCATAAACGACCAGTTATGTATTTGTACATGACATGGAGAGACACATCCAAAAGAAACGATCCAATGATTCTGATTGGAACTTCAATAGCATTTTATCTGACTGGCATCCGTTTTTCACATGTCATGGAGAGACAATAAAGTTTCTCTTCTTCAGTCCATTCTCTCAGTCTGTGCTAATCTGACTGCACCGAATTTGTCTGAGCGTGGTCCATTTATTTCACGGACACATAGACTTGCATTGCCTATCCATCACAGGGGGCCATGACCATCACAGAGGCCAATCCATCACAGGGGCCCATAATCCGCACTAGGGGGCATGATCTAGCCAGGGGGCTATGATTCCTCAGTGGGGACATGTACCATCACGGGGATGTTGCCATCACTGGGGCCATGATCCACACATGGGGCCATGATCTATCACATGGTGACGTGTGCCATCCCTGTGGACGTGTGCCAGCATACAAGGGGCTATATCCAATATAAGTGGGCTATATCCAGATTAAGGGGACCATATCCGGATGGGGTGCTATATCCCAAATGAGGGACCATGTACCAGGATGACGGGGCTATGAGGGACATATATATGATTTTGTAAGATGAACAGTAGCATTATAACACGGACCCCATTTGTCATTAAAAATTACTTTTTTTATCTTTTCCTTCACCAAATTTGGGGGTGCGTTTTATAATCCAGTGCGTCTTATAAAGCGAAAAATACGGTAATATTTTACCAATGGAATGTACTTAAAATGATCTTTAAACCTAATATACAATGGTTTGATTGTTTTTCCAACACAGGGGATTCCTCAAGGGGAAAAAGACCATCTCCGATATTAACACCCCTGATGAAGAAAAAAACCCTGGAAGAGAGAGTGGGGCAAGAGGAGAGCAGGTAAGCACAGGACACACAGTGTGCAGTGGGGGTGGGTGATCATTTTGGGGACTGATGCGGGTCTATGGGGGTGGTTGGGCATGCGGTAGACTGGGGGGAAGGGCGCTTGTTTATAAAAGACTGGGCATAAACGACCAGTTATGTATTTGTACATGACATGGAGAGACACATCCAAAAGAAACGATCCAATGATTCTGATTGGAACTTCAATAGCATTTTATCTGATTGGCATCCGTTTTTCACATGACATGGAGAGACAATAAAGTTTCTCTTCTTCGTCCATTCTCTCAGTCTGTGCGAATCTGACTGCACTCGAATGTTGTCTGAGCGTTGTCCATTTATTTCACGGCACATAGACTTGCATTGCCTATCCATCACAGGGGGCCATGATCCATCACAGGAGGCCATAATCCATCACAGGGGGCCATAATCCAGCACAGGGGGCCATGATCCAGCCCAGGGGGCTATGATTCCTCAGTGGGGGACATGTACCATCACGGGGATGTGTGCCATCACTGGGGGCCATGATCCAGCACATGGGGCCCATGATCTATCACTGGTGGACGTGTGCCATCCCTGGTGGACGTGTGCCAGCACAAGGGGGCTATATCCAATATAAGTGGGCTATATCCAGATTAAGGGGACCATATCACAGATGGGGTGCTATATCCCAGGATGAGGGTACATGTACCAGGATGACGGGGCTATGAGGGACATATATATGATTTGTAAGATGAACAGTAGCTTTATAACACGGACCCCATTTGTCATTAAAAATTACTTTTTTTATCTTTTCCTTCACCAAATTTGGGGGTGCGTTTTATAATCCAGTGCGTCTTATAAAGCGAAAAAATACGGTAATATTTTACCAATGGAATGTACTTAAAATGATCTTTAAACCTAATATACAATGGTTTGATTGTTTTTCCAACACAGGGGATTCCTCAAGGGAAAAAGACCATCTCCGATATTAACACCCCTGATGAAGAAAAAAACTCTGGAAGAGAGAGTGGGGCAAGAGAAGAGCAGGTAAGCACAGGACACACAGTGTGCAGTGGGGGTGGGTGATCATTTTGGGGACTGATGCGGTCTATGGGGGTGGTTGGGCATGCGGTAGACTGGGGGGAAGGGCGCTTGTTTATAAAAGACTGGGCATAAACGACCAGTTATGTATTTGTACATGACATGGAGAGACACATCCAAAAGAAACGATCCAATGATTCTGATTGGAACTTCAATAGCATTTTATTCTGATTGGCATCCGTTTTTCACATGACATGGAGAGACAATAAAGTTTCTCTTCTTCATCCATTCTCTCAGTCTGTGCGAATCTGACTGCACTCGAATGTTGTCTGAGCGTGGTCCATTTATTTCACGGACACATAGACTTGCATTGCCTATCCATCACAGGGGGCCATGATCCATCACAGGGGGCCATAATCCAGCACAGGGGGCCATGATCCAGCCCAGGGGGCTATGATTCCTCAGTGGGGGACATGTACCATCACGGGGATGTGTGCCATCACTGGGGGCCATGATCCAGCACATGGGGCCCATGATCTATCACTGGTGGACGTGTGCCATCCCTGGTGGACGTGTGCCAGCACAAGGGGGCTATATCCAATATAAGTGGGCTATATCCAGATTAAGGGGACCATATCGACAGATGGGGTGCTATATCCCAGATGAGGGACATGTACCAGGATGACGGGGCTATGAGGGACATATATATGATTTGTAAGATGAACAGTAGCATTATAACACGGACCCCATTTGTCATTAAAAATTACTTTTTTTATCTTTTCCTTCACCAAATTTGGGGGTGCGTTTTATAATCCAGTGCGTCTTATAAAGCGAAAAATACGGTAATATTTTACCAATTGGAATGTACTTAAAATGATCCTTAACCTAATATACAATGGTTTGATGTTTTTCCAACACAGGGGACCTCAAGGGAAAAAGACACTCCGATAAACAACCCCTGATAGAGAGCGAAAAAACCAGGAAGAGAGAGGGGGCAAGAGGAGAGAGCAGGTAAGCACAGGACACACAGTGTGCAGTGGGGGTGGGTGGTCATTTTGGGGACTGATGCGGGTCTTAGATATGGGGTGGTTGGGCTGCTGGTAGACTGGGTGGGGGCGCTTGTTTATAGAAGACTGGGCATAAACGACCAATTATGTATTTTAAACATGACATGGAGAGACACATCCAAAAGAAACAATCCAATGATTCTGATTGGAACTTCAATAGCATTTTTATTGATTTAATCCGTTTTTCCATGACATGGAAAGACAATAAAGTTTCTCTTCTTCGTCCATTCTCTCAGTCTGTGCGAATCTGACTGCACTCGAATGTTGTCTGAGCGTTGTCCATTTATCTTCACGGCACATAGACTTTCATTGCCGATCCATCACAGGGGGCCATGATCCATCACAGGGTATCCCGGGGCTCATGATCCAGCCAGGGGGCCATGATCCACCTCATGGGGGCATGTTCCATCATGGGGAATGGTACCATCACGGGGAAGATTGCCACACTGGGGCCAGGGTCTGACATGGGGCCTGTCTATCCCTGGTGGACTTGTGCCATCCTGTTGGATGTGTGCCAGCACAAGGGGGCTATATCCAAATAAGTGGGCTATATCCAGATTAAGGGGACCATATCACAGATGGGGTGCTATATCCCAGGATGAGGGTACATGTACCAGGATGACGGGGCTATGAGGGACATATATATGATTTGTAAGATGAACAGTAGCATTATAACACGGACCCCATTTGTCATTAAAAATTACTTTTTTTATCTTTTCCTTCACCAAATTTGGGGGTGCGTTTTATAATCCAGTGCGTCTTATAAAGCGAAAAATACGGTAATATTTTACCAATGGAATGTACTTAAAATGATCTTTAAACCTAATATACAATGGTTTGATTGTTTTTCCAACACAGGGGATTCCTCAAGGGAAAAAGACCATCTCCGATATTAACACCCCTGATGAAGAAAAAAAACTCTGGAAGAGAGAGTGGGGCAAGAGAAGAGCAGGTAAGCACAGGACACACAGTGTGCAGTGGGGGTGGGTGATCATTTTGGGGACTGATGCGGGTCTATGGGGGTGGTTGGGCATGCGGTAGACTGGGGGGAAGGGCGCTTGTTTATAAAAGACTGGGCATAAACGACCAGTTATGTATTTGTACATGACATGGAGAGACACATCCAAAAGAAACGATCCAATGATTCTGATTGGAACTTCAATAGCATTTTATCTGATTGGCATCCGTTTTTCACATGACATGGAGAGACAATAAAGTTTCTCTTCTTCGTCCATTCTCTCAGTCTGTGCGAATCTGACTGCACTCGAATGTTGTCTGAGCGTGGTCCATTTATTTCACGGACACATAGACTTGCATTGCCTATCCATCACAGGGGGCCATGATCCATCACAGGGGGCCATAATCCAGCACAGGGGGCCATGATCCAGCCCAGGGGGCTATGATTCCTCAGTGGGGGACATGTACCATCACGGGGATGTGTGCCATCACTGGGGGCCATGATCCAGCACATGGGGCCCATGATCTATCACTGGTGGACGTGTGCCATCCCTGGTGGACGTGTGCCAGCACAAGGGGGCTATATCCAATATAAGTGGGCTATATCCAGATTAAGGGGACCATATCACAGATGGGGTGCTATATCCCAGGATGAGGGTACATGTACCAGGATGACGGGGCTATGAGGGACATATATATGATTTGTAAGATGAACAGTAGCATTATAACACGGACCCCATTTGTCATTAAAAATTACTTTTTTTATCTTTTCCTTCACCAAATTTGGGGGTGCGTTTTATAATCCAGTGCGTCTTATAAAGCGTAAAATATGGTAATATTTTACCAATTGAATGTACTTAAAATGATCCTTAAGCCTAATATACAATGGTTTGACTGTTTTTTCCAACACAGGGGAGACCTCAAGAGAAAAAGACTAGCTCCAATAGCAACAACCCAGATCACAGAGCAGCGAGAAACACAGGAAGAGAGAGCGGGCAAGAGGAGAGCAGCAGGTAAGCACAGGACACACAGTGTGCAGTGGGGGTGGGTGGTCATTTTGGGGACTGAGGCGGGTCTTTAGGACTATGGGGGTGTTTCGGGCTGCTGTAGACTGGGTGGGGGCACTTGTTTATAGGAGACTGGGCATAAACGACCAATTATGTATTTCAACATGACATGGAGAGACACATCCAAAAGAAACAATCCAATGATTCTGATTGGAGCTTCAATAGCGTTTTCTCAGATTTTAATCCGTTTTTCGCATGACATGGAAAGACAATAAAGTTTCTCTTCTTCGTCCATTCTCTCAGTCTGTGCGAATCTGACTGCACTCGAATGTTGTCTGAGCGTGGTCCATTTATCTCACGGACACATAGACTTTCATTACCGATCCATCACAGGGGGCCATGATCCATCACGGGTGGGGCTATGATCCAGCCCAGGGGGCCATGATACATCACTGGGGGACATGTGCCATCACAGGGATGTGTGCCATCACTGGGGGCCAAGATCCAGCACATGGGGCTCATGGTCTTTGACTGGTGGACCTGTGCCATCCCTGTGGACTTGTGCCATCCTTGTTGGATGTGTGCCAGCACAAGGGGGCTATATCCAACATAAGTGGGCTATATCCAGATTAAGGGGACCATATCACAGATGGGGTGCTATATCCCAGGATGAGGGTACATGTACCAGGATGACGGGGCTATGAGGGACATATATATGATTTGTAAGATGAACAGTAGCATTATAACACGGACCCCATTTGTCATTAAAAATTACTTTTTTTATCTTTTCCTTCACCAAATTTGGGGGTGCGTTTTATAATCCAGTGCGTCTTATAAAGCGAAAAATACGGTAATATTTTACCAATGGAATGTACTTAAAATGATCTTTAAACCTAATATACAATGGTTTGATTGTTTTTCCAACACAGGGGATTCCTCAAGGGAAAAAGACCATCTCCGATATTAACACCCCTGATGAAGAAAAAAACTCTGGAAGAGAGAGTGGGGCAAGAGAAGAGCAGGTAAGCACAGGACACACAGTGTGCAGTGGGGGTGGGTGATCATTTTGGGGACTGATGCGGGTCTATGGGGGTGGTTGGGCATGCGGTAAACTGGGGGGAAGGGCGCTTGTTTATAAAAGACTGGGCATAAACGACCAGTTATGTATTTGTACATGACATGGAGAGACACATCCAAAAGAAACGATCCAATGATTCTGATTGGAACTTCAATAGCATTTTATCTGATTGGCATCCGTTTTTCACATGACATGGAGAGACAATAAAGTTTCTCTTCTTCGTCAATTCTCTCAGTCTGTGCGAATCTGACTGCACTCGAATGTTGTCTGAGCGTGGTCCATTTATTTTACGGACACATAGACTTGCATTGCCTATCCATCACAGGGGCCATGATCCATCACAGGAGGCCATAATCCATCACAGGGGGCCATAATCCAGCACAGGGGGCCATGATCCAGCCCAGGGGGCTATGATTCCTCAGTGGGGGACATGTACCATCACGGGGATGTGTGCCATCACTGGGGGCCATGATCCAGCACATGGGGCCCATGATCTATCACTGGTGGACGTGTGCCATCCCTGGTGGACGTGTGCCAGCACAAGGGGGCTATATCCAATATAAGTGGGCTATATCCAGATTAAGGGGATCATATCACAGATGGGGTGCTATATCCCAGGATGAGGGTACATGTACCAGGATGACGGGGCTATGAGGGACATATATATGATTTGTAAGATGAACAGTAGCATTATAACACGGACCCCATTTGTCATTAAAAATTACTTTTTTTATCTTTTCCTTCACCAAATTTGGGGGTGCGTTTTATAATCCAGTGCGTCTTATAAAGCGTAAAATATGGTAATATTTTACCAATTGAATGTACTTAAAATGATCCTTAAGCCTAATATACAATGGTTTGACTGTTTTTCCAACACAGGGGAGACCTCAAGAGAAAAAGACTAGCTCCAATAGCAACAACCCAGATCACAGAGCAGCGAGAAACACAGGAAGAGAGAGCGGGGCAAGAGGAGAGCAGCAGGTAAGCACAGGACACACAGTGTGCAGTGGGGGTGGGTGGTCATTTTGGGGACTGAGGCGGGTCTTTAGGACTATGGGGGTGTTCGGGCTGCTGTAGACTGGGTGGGGGCACTTGTTTATAGGAGACTGGGCATAAACGACCAATTATGTATTTCAACATGACATGGAGAGACACATCCAAAAGAAACAATCCAATGATTCTGATTGGAGCTTCAATAGCGTTTTCTCAGATTTTAATCCGTTTTTCGCATGACATGGAAAGACAATAAAGTTTCTCTTCTTTCGTCCATTCTCTCAGTCTGTGCGAATCTGACTGCACTCGAATGTTGTCTGAGCGTGGTCCATTTATCTCACGGACACATAGACTTTCATTACCGATCCATCACAGGGGGCCATGATCCATCACGGGTGGGGCTATGATCCAGCCCAGGGGGCCATGATACATCACTGGGGGACATGTGCCATCACAGGGATGTGTGCCATCACTGGGGCCAAGATCCAGCACATGGGGCTCATGGTCTTTGACTGGTGGACCTGTGCCATCCCTGGTGGACTTGTGCCATCCTTGTTGGATGTGTGCCAGCACAAGGGGGCTATATCCAGATTAAGGGGACCATATCACAGATGGGGTGCTATATCCCAGAATGAGGGACCATGTACCAGGATGACGGGGCTATGAGGGACATATATATGATTTGTAAGATGAACAGTAGCATTATAACACGGACCCCATTTGTCATTAAAAATTACTTTTTTTATCTTTTCCTTCACCAAATTTGGGGGTGCGTTTTATAATCCAGTGCGTCTTATAAAGCGAAAAATACGGTAATATTTTACCAATGGAATGTACTTAAAATGATCTTTAAACCTAATATACAATGGTTTGATTGTTTTTCCAACACAGGGGATTCCTCAAGGGAAAAAGACCATCTCCGATATTAACACCCCTGATGAAGAAAAAAACCCTGGAAGAGAGAGTGGGGCAAGAGGAGAGCAGGTAAGCACAGGACACACAGTGTGCAGTGGGGGTGGGTGATCATTTTGGGGACTGATGCGGGTCTATGGGGGTGGTTGGGCATGCGGTAGACTGGGGGGAAGGGCGCTTGTTTATAAAAGACTGGGCATAAACGACCAGTTATGTATTTGTACATGACATGGAGAGACACATCCAAAAGAAACGATCCAATGATTCTGATTGGAACTTCAATAGCATTTTATCTGATTGGCATCCGTTTTTCACATGACATGGAGAGACAATAAAGTTTCTCTTCTTCATCCATTCTCTCAGTCTGTGCGAATCTGACTGCACTCGAATGTTGTCTGAGCGTGGTCCATTTATTTCACGGACACATAGACTTGCATTGCCTATCCATCACAGGGGGCCATGATCCATCACAGGAGGCCATAATCCATCAGAGGGGGCCATAATCCAGCACAGGGGGCCATGATCCAGCCCAGGGGGCTATGATTCCTCAGTGGGGACATGTACCATCACGGGATGTGTGCCATCACTGGGGGCCATGATCCAGCACATGGGGCCCATGATCTATCACTGGTGGACGTGTGCCATCCCTGGTGGACGTGTGCCAGCACAAGGGGGCTATATCCAATATAAGTGGGCTATATCCAGATTAAGGGGACCATATCGCGGATGGGGTGCTATATCTCAGAATGAGGGACCATGTACCAGGATGACGGGGCTATGAGGGACATATATATGATTTGTAAGATGAACAGTAGCATTATAACACGGACCCCATTTCTCCTTCGCCTCATTGGGGGACACAGACCGTGGGTGTTATGCTGCTGTCCACTAGGAGGCGACACTAGGCAATCTCTGAAAAAAAAGAGTCATTGGCTCCTCCTCTGCAGCATACACCCCCTAGCAGGAGCCTTACCAAACCAGTTTTTGCTTAGTGTCTTAGGAGTGCAGACCTCTTTTATTTTTTTTCTCTTACTTTTTTCTTTATTTTTTACTTTTTACTTTCCTCTGAAGAGGACATAACATTCGGAGGAGTATTGCAGCCTTCATACTCGCCAGGATGCGAGTCAAGGCTGTTGCTCCATACTCCTTCCTCATCTGCACATGGTCAGGGGACCATGCTGGATAGCTCATGGAAGAGCTAACCTCCCCGGTCGGGTCGAGGTTCCAGGTATGTGGCCACAGGTCCTCCGGAGGCTGCAGGGTTCTGGCCTGCCACAGAGTCCTCCGGAGGCTGCAGCAGGCTTCTGACCGGAGGGATCCGGTCACAGAAGGGAGTGCAGGACTCCGGATGGAGGGCACAGGGACCAAGAGGGCTCCTTGCTCATTCCCTCTCTTCCCCCCGCGCCTGCATGTTCCCCCTGCATTTTCCCGGCCTGTGGATGCAAACGTATCCTGATGCATCCACAGTCCCCCTTATGGCCTCGTCGTCAGGGACCCCTTTTTGGGGTCCGTGCCTCTCCTTTGCTTCCTCCTGCGGGGACTTTTTAGTCCTCCGCGCCGGCCCCCACTGTTTTTTCGGGGCCGAGAATTACTCCAGGCCCAGGCCCCGGCCTAGCGCTGGCCGGCACGCCCCCGCACGCCCCCTGGATTGCATCACGGTGCGCGTCATGCGGGAGGCGGGCCGTTGTTTCGCACTTCTCGCTCCCCGCGAGGTTTCCTGCGTCTTTGGTCACGCCCCCTTATTCCCCTTCTCCGGTGGCTACAGCGCCGTCCGGAGCTGCTCCCCTCGGGCCGCAGCTGTAAAGGGGGCTCTTACTAGCAGCACCGCTCACGCAGGTGCTGAGCAGAGCAGGTTAAGGCCCCAGTTTAATGTCCCAGTCTTCCCACCTCATCCTAAGGGGAAGTCTGAGGACGCAGTCCAGTTGCTACAGGAGACCTACAAATAGGGCTCCTCTGGGAACTAGCTTCTTGCTTAGCTACGTATTAATGCACAGTGGGTCTCACATTTACTCTTGTGAAGACTATTCGTGCATAGGTTACTGTGATATATATATTGTACTGTTTTCTCTCTCTGCAGCACGGCAGTATTTAGTCAGCAGTTCATTCTGCTGCTCCTCTCTCCACCCCCCCCCCCCCCCCCCCCCCCTCTGTCTGGGTATGCATACAATATTATGTCCTGCAGTCAGCTGGAGTTTAAGCTAGAAAGGCTTATTCCCATACAAGGGGGGTATTTCTAGTGGGGACTGCAGTTGAAAATACAGTGCCTATAGTATATGGCAATGAGGTTGGATCAGGAGACCTATGACGTAATGTGGACAACTTGTCCATGTCTCATAAGGCTTGTGGCTTTGCCCCTATTACCATCTATCCCAGGGTATTCCCTGGTCGACCCGACACATGATGGTCCGACCTTCCTAGGCCATCCACAGTGGGGTGCTCAGACTGACACCCAGATACCTCTCAGTCGCCCAACATGCTTCTTCTAGGTTCTCCTCAAGTCAGGATGCTGGGTTGAAGCAGAGATTCTCCTACATCACCGTCACACTCACCCCTCAACCCCCTCGGTTGGGGGTGCTGTTGCAGTCGTCATATTTCAAGACTGCACGACTCTGTCACGTTCTTCCTTTGCCAACCACATTTGGACAGCTGCGTAGGAGTTGACTCTTCTCAGGACTGTCCAGCATCCTTCCTCAGAACCAACAGTTGGGCCTCTGTGTGACAACAACAATGCCGGGGCTCCAGGCCCGCTAGGCGGTTATATATGGGCCCCAGCTGCCCTCGTTAGCTCACCAGGATTCCTGTTTAACAAAGGGATCACTCTCAGTGGCATTTGTTTCACGGTTTTTTACCGTATGTAGGTCGACAGGATCTCGGTGTAGTTCCTTCACCATTGTATTTCCACGACTCCGGGTCAATCACCCCACCTACGAACACGACTGATCTTCCTGCAGGGACCTATACTCAGTTCCTGCAGGGAGCCAAGCGTTCACACAATGGTCGGTTCTGGATCCCTCCGGACTCCAGAGATGCAGGGTTGCGAGGATCACTATCCCCCCTCACACAGAGGTTTCAAGGACGGGTCTCTGACACAGGAGGCGCCTTGCATGCTCCTCCCTCAGCTCCCCTCTGTTGGGGTGCAGTTTTGAGAACTCCTAGTTATATCCATACTCCTTCCTCAGCTCCCCTCGGGCGGGGTGCTGGGTCAAGGTTACGAATACCGCATGTTTTTTCGTCTTCCTCCACTTCCTCTGGTGGAGTTTCTGGTCGGAGTTCAAACATCAGGAGTCTACCCGGCCTACCTCCCCAAGCTACAAAACATTAAGATGCTGGGTTGCTGGACGTGGAACAAGAGGTCCTGCGGCCACTCGCCACACCTGTCATGCAGGTGAATTGAGAAAACGTGCACGTGCTTGCAAGGTCCACCCTGAAGCAGGACCTACCAGTCTCCGTTGTCTACACGGACCCTACTCTGGTCGAATGAACCTCAGGTGGACCGTCTGGTACGCGGCATGGCCGTGAGTACGGTTCCCGTTTTTTTTCCTTACTTGGAAGTTCCTTCAATAGCGACACAGCACAACTGGGTCGCTCTCCCCCTCAGCACGCCGCCCAGCGCAACCGAGGCCTGGTCCCAGATCTACATCCAGCACGCACGCCCTCATTCATGCAGTAAACATTGTACGGCCGTAATGGCTGCGAAAGCTTTACCTTCGGGATGGGCGCTTGGTATACATTTGGAAGGCAGAGCCTGTCCCTACGAAATCCCTCACGGGATTTTTTGGTTTGAAGGCAAACTAAGGCTTCAGAATGTAGGAGCTTCTCCCTTACACTGACTAACTGTCTATTCTCCATGTGGAACAGAAGGTTTAGGGCCTCTAACAACAGCTTTTTTCTCCCAGTTGTCTCGCCGTTCCCGGAAGTTGCGTCTACTGAGGGCGACGGTACCTTGGCGTACTGATTTCCCGCAAACTACAACAGGCAGAAACACGAAGTGTTTCCTCCGCGTTCCTCCTCCTGCCACAATGGATGAAGCCCTGGGCGACGGTTCCTATGCGTTCCGATTCACCCTGCCGTGATGGATGCAGTCAAGGATGCAGTCGTGGGCGACGGTTCCTATGCGTTCCGATCTCCCCCCTACCATGATGGATGCAGTCGTGGGCGACGGTTCCTATGCGTTCCGATCTCCCCCTGCCATGATGGATGCAGTCGAGGATGCATTCGTGGGCGACGGTTCCTATGCGTTCCGATCTCCCCCTGCCATGTTGGATGCAGTCGTGGGCGACGGTTCCTATGCGTTCCGATCTCCCCCTGCCATGATGGATGCAGTCATGGGCGACGGTTCCTATGCGTTCCGATCTCCCCCTGCCATGATGGATGCAGTCGTGGGCGACGGTTCCTATGCGTTCCGATCTCCCCTATGGACGGCTTGCCACAGACTTTTCAACATCAAGCTCCTCACAATGGATATCTGAGCTTGCTGCGGATGACATAGCTGCGGGCCAATTTTCAGACTCCCCAATCGCCTCCGGCTCCTGGATTGCAGCATGCTGATGGCCATTGCAACAGCTAAATCAATGCCACAGACTAAATGGCACAGTACTATACTACTGCAGTCTCCCCAGCCGCCAATGGTGGCCCCTGGGTTGTAGCGCACTAACTGTCGCCGAACTAGCTATATCACATCAGGCATCAGAGTATAGCTCTGCCACCCGGGACAAGAGCAGGATGTCGGCACGCCTCTCAGGACCAGTTGTACTTCATATGCCTTAATCTACGCAGAGAGGCCCCCCTTCGTTCCAGATCGCTTGAAGAGCTTTTCACTTGAGCTCCGATGTTACGCTTGAAAACGGTACATAGGTGCTGTGACCTAGTGGTAAGAACAGCTGTCTACCACCGCAAAGTTGCCCGGTTCGTGCCCGGGTACAGGCATCTTGTTAATCTTCAAGTCATAGTCTCTCTCGCCTATGTTATTTCCCGGACTACGGATGGATCATCAGTTCCATTTGACGAAGCTGAATACATCTTAGTTGTCACATGTTAATCTCCAGGTAGACTACTTCAACAATCAGGTATTGCACTGGGCAGATCTTTTCCCCAGTGGGGCCGTTTTTATCCTGTCTGACTGTCGTTAGTCAGAGGTTTTTTCTTTCAACTGGTCTTGGCTTCCTCGAGTTCTCTAGTCTGAGCACCGTTACGATAATCCGCTCCTGAATACAGTTCTTTCCCTGGAATGTTTCTATCTGCATACCCTTCTCGGATGTACGCACAATCATATCCATCGGAGTGCCCTCTCTCCTTTGGGCCCACTTTCCACCCAGACAGTCCAGGGTTTCATCTACCTCGACAGCAGTCGTCACCCCGTTCTCTGTCTAGGTTTACTGTTCATGGTTCATTACTGCCAGACGTTTGATGTCCTGTCCTCACCGGCAGACCCCATAGGTTTGGGGGTTTTCTCCCTCACATTCTGTGGTTTTGGGCATCCATGGGCATGGATGTTTACGTATGTATGTATATAGGTATATATATATGTGTGTGTATTTATGACAAAAGGTCTATTTCTCACTTGCAGTGGTTTCCCACGCATCATGGCTTCCCTTCCTGGGTATACCCTTGGGTTTTAGCCACCCTTGCCGGGACGTTCGCAGGTGTGTTTAGGTAAGGTCACTCTGGTCCTGTTACCAGAGATCTGAGTTTTTCTCCGGCTGCCATCGCTGTATGCACCTTAGATGCTGGTTCTGCTCCTCTTGTGCTTCCGGCTTCAATCATCTCTTTTTTATTCTCAAGTACCTTGCTGTTTTCTCGAAGTTTCCATACGCTGTTCCCAGAACTATGTGTCTTCTGGAGACACTTCCATTACCACTACCGGTTCATACTGTACGGCTGTGGCATTTCCTAGTTGCAGCCTTTCCTCCACCTTTAAGGGTGCTTTGACCTACGCGGTCACCCTTATGAAGGTGGTCTTTTCATCCCTCCTGCAAGCCTTTTTTCTTCCATCCCTGTGCTTCATACCAGGGCATTGAGTGATGTTGGGTACATTCTGTCTCTCTGCCACACCTTTGTGCCTGTTTGGACATTTCCACACATGCAGAGGCCGGACTCTCTAGGTCATTTTTTTCTTCAGAATGATACCAAGGGACTATGCCAGGTTCCCCGGTCACAGGTCTACTGCCTTAGAACTGCTGGCTAGAACTGCTGGCTAGATATGGTATAGTTTTTCGATCATTGAATACCAAGGTTCTCTACTCCTAGGAAAGGAGTATCCTAGATCTTGGCGCCAGGGCTATGTACACACAGGTGTGCTCGCCAGCCGTCTGAGTTAGTCTTATTTTTAGTGATCATTTTGACGTCTATACTCAAGCGTTAAATAACGCAGATCCGGGTATACGTATTCCCCAGGTGGCAATATTCCACCTCGGTAGTGCGTTTTTTAGAAGAGTTTATAACAATATTCTCTCCCACCCAGGGACTGCTTTAGGACGTCCCACGGTCTGTGTCCCCCAATGAGGCGAAGGAGAAAAGGAGATTTTTGTGTACTCACCATAAAATCCTTTTCTCTTAGCCTCTAATTGGGGGACACAGCTCCCACCCTGTTGTCCGTATCGGGCTTTGTGGTACTGTTTCCTTTTTAAGATGCTTTCCGGTATATGCGCCTTCTCCCTTAGGCTCTACGCTCGTTGAGCTTTATAGTATCTTCTGTTAAGCTCTACGCTCTATCGGGATCATTTATAGTCGCCTTGTTTTTTTGTGACGTGCTCCTTGTCACTGTCGTCTTCTCCTACTGCTTTAGCACAAACTGGCTTGGTAAGGCTCCTGCTAGGGGGTGTATGCTGCAGAGGAGGAGCCAATGACTCTTTTTTTTCCAGAGATTGCCTAGTGTCGCCTCCTAGTGGACAGCAGCATAACACCCACGGTCTGTGTCCCCCAATTAGAGGCTAAGAGAAAAGGATTTTACGGTGAGTACACAAAAATCTCCTTTTGTCATTAAAAATTACTTTTTTTATCTTTTCCTTCACCAAATTTGGGGGTGCGTTTTATAATCCAGTGCGTCTTATAAAGCGAAAAATACGGTAATATTTTACCAATGGAATGTACTTAAAATGATCTTTAAACCTAATATACAATGGTTTGATTGTTTTTCCAACACAGGGGATTCCTCAAGGGAAAAAAGACCATCTCCGATATTAACACCCCTGATGAAGAAAAAAACCCTGGAAGAGAGAGTGGGGCAAGAGGAGAGCAGGTAAGCACAGGACACACAGTGTGCAGTGGGGGTGGGTGATCATTTTGGGGACTGATGCGGGTCTATGGGGGTGGTCGGGCATGCGGTAGACTGGGGGGAAGGGCGCTTGTTTATAAAAGACTGGGCATAAACGACCAGTTATGTATTTGTACATGACATGGAGAGACACATCCAAAAGAAACGATCCAATGATTCTGATTGGAACTTCAATAGCATTTTATCTGATTGGCATCCGTTTTTCACATGACATGGAGAGACAATAAAGTTTCTCTTCGTCCATTCTCTCAGTCTGTGCGAATCTGACTGCACTCGAATGTTGTCTGAGCGTGGTCCATTTATTTCACGGACACATAGACTTGCATTGCCTATCCATCACAGGGGGCCATGATCCATCACAGGAGGCCATAATCCAGCACAGGGGGCCATAATCCAGCACAGGGGGCCATGATCCAGCCCAGGGGGCTATGATTCCTCAGTGGGGGACATGTACCATCACGGGGATGTGTGCCATCACTGGGGGCCATGATCCAGCACATGGGGCCCATGATCTATCACTGGTGGACGTGTGCCATCCCTGGTGGACGTGTGCCAGCACAAGGGGGCTATATCCAATATAAGTGGGCTATATCCAGATTAAGGGGACCATATCGCGGATGGGGTGCTATATCCCAGAATGAGGGACCATGTACCAGGATGACGGGGCTATGAGGGACATATATATGATTTGTAAGATGAGCAGTAGCATTATAACACGGACCCCATTTGTCATTAAAAATTACTTTTCTCCTTCGCCTCATTGGGGGACACAGACCGTGGGTGTTATGCTGCTGTCCGCTAGGAGGCGACACTAGGCAGAATCTGCAAAAGAGTTTAGAAACTCCTCCTCTGTAGCTTATACACCCTGGAGCAGGAAGTGCGTCTCCAGTTTTTGCTTAGTGTCGTAGGAGGCACACCTAAAGGTTATCTCCTATGGAATTTTTTAGCTTTTTGGATTTTTTAATTCAAGAAGAAGAAAAGTGGGTCTCTGGGAGACTCCCGGCATGCTCCCTCCTCGGCCCACCACTTTTGGGGGTGCCTGGTTGAGGTTGAGACCCTCATTCCACATGCCGCTCCCTCCTCGGCCACCCAATGTTGGGGCGCTGGGTTGAGGTCGAGACGACGGTCCTCCCTCCCCATTTCCCCACTGTTGGGGTTACTGGGTTGAGGTCGAGGTTCCGAAGGGGCCCTCTGATGGTGGACGCAATCCCTCCCTAAACACCCTTCAGGGGTCCCTTTAGGTTGAGACACCTCAGGTAGGGCCAGAAGGTGCAGCACCTCTGAGCACCCCAGGAGCCTCAGCTCTGCTGAGTCACTCCATTGGAACAGGCTGCAGCACGGACTGCTGCAGCATACCCAGGAGACACAGCTTGCTGTGTTCTCCGGATGGGGCCGGGGGATCAACTACGGGGCAGTCATAGCACTATCAGGGGCACAGACTGCCTGTGCCCCTGCAGCAGCCAGCATCACGGCTGCACAGCGGCCGGATGCAAGAGGACCCAGCGCTCTGGGTCCTCTGTGGGAGCTCCACCATGCCGCCGCTATAATGCCCAGGGGGTCCGGCGAGGTCCGGGTCAGTTCCGGACCTCTCCCCGGACCTCCGCGCCGCGCTGGAGCCCTTTTCGGGCGCAGGAATCTAATTTAGGCCGCGGCTTCGGCCTAGCTCGAAGCCGCCGCCTTTTTCCACGCCCCCCGGCCCGCCCCCCGGATGACGAGGATGACGCTGCCAGTGTCACAGCAGGGGGCGGGCCGGAGCAGAGAGGGCGCGTTTTTTACATAGGGCGCGCTCTTTTTCTCTGCGCCCAGCACCCCTGCTTCCTCAACCAACTCAGGCAGCCAGTCTCCGGGGGGCACAGGATGAGGATGACCCTCTCCTCTAAGCTGCGGTGGCCATTAAGGGATTCAGGCACTGCTCCTGTCACCGCAGCTGCCAGCCTTGAGCACACAGTAGCCACATATACGGGCTAGTCTGTGTGCAGACAATGTGCACAACACATGTAACAGCTGACACATGTAATAAACACACACAT
The DNA here is from genome assembly GCA_033576535.1 of Allobates femoralis. Lineage (NCBI taxonomy): Eukaryota > Metazoa > Chordata > Amphibia > Anura > Aromobatidae > Allobates > Allobates femoralis. Next base: position 366,365,080 of record JARQOC010000001.1, on the reverse strand, counting down.
GTAGGTCAGCTGTCCTGTGAGCGGACAACCACGTGCCCACGACCTTGCTGGCACAGTGGCACATATGCACAGCCAGCAGGGGATACAACAAGCACTAGGCCCCTTTTCAAACACGGGGAGCCCAACAGTGCTTCCTCCCTGCCTCCCGTGGTCTTCAAGGCACACTAGTGCATCCAGGGGCCTTGGTTTTAGGAGTCCTACAGTGCCTGCCCCCTCCTCCCGGCCTCAATAAAAGGAACAGGGACGTACAGCAGAGCCTGCCATGCCATATAGGTACGGCCGGTCTGCACTGCCCCCCATCATTCTCTGGCTTCACCAACAGCCATGGCTCAACATCCGCTATGCAGGGGTACAGCAAGCACAGCACTGCGAGGGCGCACACGCAGCGACTGGAGTATACCTTGCGCTCAGCTTCGCTGGGCAGCAGTCTCCCAACGAAAACGGCAAGACAACCAGCAGCGATGTCTCCTGCTCCAGCTTGTCCATCCCTCAGGACACCGTGTAAAGAGCAATACCATACTACGAGGACCAGTGTACCTTCCTCTACAGTAGTAATCAGCGCACGGGCCACCGCACGTATTGTTTTTTTCCTAACACCGTGCCAAATGCATGTACCTGTTGGTACACTTGTCCAACCTTATTGCCCTGGGGGGAGCTGGGTTGCAGTAAGCCACCGACATGCGTATTCCTTGGTCCCCCAATGTTGGCGGAGCCCAGTTACTATTCAAACGGCTCAAAATACTCGTCCATCAGACCCCTTCCCACACACAGTTGAGACAACTAGGTTGTAGTGGAATTACTACAAGCTTAACTCGCAGGTTCCTTCCTCGGCCCTCCATTGTTGGAGAGCCCAGCTGAAGTTGATGTAATCTACAATTACCTGACAACTGCAAGGGTCCCAGGACCGTTTGCCAAATCCTCTCCAAAAGGGCTGGAGGTCTGGTTGGCGGTGATGACGGTCAAGTCTCACAAGACGCAGGCTGAAACACCGTAATTCGCAACTGCACGAGTAATTTAGCTACTGGTCTCTGAGACCTAAGACCCATTGCATGCTCCCTCCTCAGCTCCCCACTGTTGGAGGTGCTGGGTCGTAGCCGAGATGCTATATACCATACTCCTTCCTCGACTCCCCACTGTTGGGGACTCGGGTTGAAACTGTGACGGCACAAGGCCTGGCCGGCCTCCGTCCCCAAACTACAAAAACAAAACTCTGGGTCGCAGAAATACGAGCCCTGTTGCCAATCTCCTCACTATACCTATATTAGGTACTTGGGTTGAGTTCACAAGTGTGAGCACTCTGCACTTCAAAGCAGGACATCGCAGACCCCCAACCGCATTAACCCGATGGATGGGCCCCTTCTGGACCCCGTATGATTGTGGCCTGAACATTCTTCCACGCAATCTGTCCCTTCTCGACTCATGAGTCCAAAAGGAGAATACTCATGGTGGGATAGCGCTCGCTGTATGCAGCGCAGGACAACGGCGACAGGACTATCGTGACGCAGCCTCCGGTTTCGGCCAGCGCTGATCCTGACTTCCGGTTCCCTCTGGACCTCCGCGCCGGACCTCTACCGGTCCCGGGCCCCTCGATTTACGCAAGGCCCTGGCTTCAGCCTAGCCGTGACAGCACTGGCTTGCCATGCCCGCCCTCTGCCTGACGTCGGGGCCTCCGAAGCGTCAGCACAGGGAGTGGGGCGAGGCCAAAAAGGACTGAAGCACAAAGGATACAAAGCTTTTTCCCACCCTGAAGTTGGCAAGGTCTTTACTACGATTCAGCAGTCTCCCATATCTGGATGACTCTTTTATCAATGCATGTCTTTCAAGGACTGTGACCACAGTGGCATTTACACCGTGTTCGCTAAGAAGACTCGGTAGGATTGACCTCCACAGGTCTACCGCAATTCCAAGGCACATGCTGCAGCACAGCGCACACATTCCAGGAGTCCCTGCTCCGCTGCGTACTCCTGACGGCCACATGCTACAGCATCACGTATGGAGTCTCAGCCATACTGGACGCACAGCACCGCATGAACACGTCCGCCTTTAGTTGCACCACCACAGCTCTAGTCAAATTTCCCCAGACAAGGCACAGATTCTTCATCTGGGAACCCGCAGCCTCCGTCAGAGGTCTCCTCAATCCTTCACAGCTGCTATAAGAGTCCTAGACAGCATAGTAGCAGCTTGAAATTCAGTTCCATTGGCTCAGCTGAATTGCCAGCCTTGGCAATTGTCCATGCCCAGGTGTTGCACAAAAACAGGATGGGGTGCGATATACCCCCATCAAATTGCACATGGCAGTAGTCTTGCCCTGTCTCGAAGATGCCCCTTACTTTACGAACATTCGTGCAGTATCTCTAGTACTGAAATCTTTCAGTCACCTGGCATTTGAACATGTCAGGATGCAGTCAGACAATGCCACAGCCATGGCATATGTCAACCACCAGGGTGGAACCTGCAGTCTATAAGCGATGACAAGTTCGCACATCCTTTCCTAGGGGGAATCCTTGGAACACTGTACTGCCAGCTGTTCTCATACCAGGTGTACACGTCTGGGAGGCGGATTTCCTAATCCACCAAAGGATGGACTCAGGACTAGTTCCTTCATCTAGAAGTCCTCCGTCGAAACACCAACGCCAGGACACCACAGATCTGGACCTGACGGAGTCACAATGTCACGGTCTCGGCCTTCCTGGCCTGGTCTCAGGATCCACAGTCAGTGGGACAGACGCCTAGTCCAAGCCTGGCCCGGTATCCGTCTCTCCTATATTCTTTTCCCACTACCAGTCTGGGATATCAAACGAGAATGTCGCGGGACCATTTTCGCGGTCTCAGACTGACCCACACGCGCTTGGTGCGCACACTTGTCCAATTTAGAGCAGCAGTACCAGGACGTCTCAAGATTGTCCAGACCTGCTCGATCATGGCCAGTTCTCCCTCAGAATTCCTTACATCTGAGGTTAATGGTGTAGCTTTTGAGACCTAGAGGTTAACCCAAGTGGATTTTTCCCAGTATATTGTAATGACCGTAGTCACAGTGAGGACACCAGCCTTATCAGCGATATCCCATCACGCGTGTAATCGTTTTGTTTTTGTTTTTTTGCTTGGGGCACCTCTAGAGGTCATTCCCCTTGGCCCTACTTCATGCCAGGGACTCTCCGTTTTCTTCCTCTCAGACCTAGACTCAGGTCTGTCCTTAGGGTCTCTTGCACAGCAGGTTTTCAGCCGTTTTTCACCCTATTACAAACACGTCTTGCCACCAGACGTCTATAAAATTCCTTCCTTCGAAGGGTCTGCTATTTCAGGTCTCCATACAACAAGACTAACACCCGTGGGGACCTGAACTTGGTCCTCACGGCACTACAAGAACCATCTTTTCAGCCTCGATGGGATGTTACCTTAGCATACTCATCCACATAGTAGTATGGTTCGGCGGCATTTATTTGTCTCTGCAGAAGTATCGGTACTTGCAGCAGTTTACTGTAATCCATCCTTTTCTAGTCTTCCATCTGGACAAGATTGTCCTATGGCTGGTTCCATTCTTCTTCTACGGTAGGTTTACTTCTTCCACCTACATGAAGAAATCTCTCTGCCATCGCCGTGCCCGACTCCAGTCTGTCCGGTCGCGAAGGACCTACGTATGCGGGACCTTGTCGGGGCCCTACGCGTCTAGGTATCCAGGACAGTGCCCTTCTAAGAGGTCGGATTCCCCTTATCCTTCTTCCAATGGGCAGACATAATGACACATCAGCCTCTAAGGCTCCCCTAACGAGGTGGATTCCTCTAACCATCCAAGACGCTTATACCTTCGGAACCTCATTCCTTCCGGCAGGTCACGGCACATTCTACTACGGCCGTGAAAGCCTCCTGGACAGTTCGGTAAGGGGTATCGGCGCAACAAGTGTATAGGCAGCCAAAGGGTCAGCCTACACCCATACCCAAGCCACTATAGTGCTTGCACTCAGTCCTCGACAAACGCAGGTCTGGGTATACGTGCCCTCCAGGCGGCAGCAGCCCGCCTGTCGGTGCATAGTTCTTCACTGACCATGCTCAGTGTCACTAGTTCCATTGTTCTTTCCCACCCAGGGACTGCTTTGGGACGTCCCACGGTCTGTGTCCCCCAATGAGGCGAAGGAGAAAAGGAGATTTTTGTGTACTCACCGTAAAATCCTTTTCTCTTAGCCTCTAATTGGGGGACACAGCACCCACCCTATTGCCCTTGTGGGCTTTTTTCTACAGTTCTCACATAGCTTCTCAGCTGTTACATGGTTAACATGTTTACACATGTTTGCCTATTATCACTCTGTTAACTGTTGACTGTTTAAACTTGTGCCTGTTTAGTTCCAGGCCTTATAGTACTGTGAGCCTGTTTAGTTCCAGGCCTTATAGTACTGTGAGCCTGTTTAGTTACAGGCCTTGCTATACGATTATTACTTCGTTAACTCTTCACTGTTTTTCCACATGCGCCTGATTAATTTCAGGACTTGTGGTACTAGCATTACTCTGCTAACTTTTAACTGTTTACACACGTGCCTGTTTGGTTTCAGGCCATGTTACACTGTTATTACCTTGTTAACTATATTTGTTTACACAGGTCGCCTGCGTAGACTTCCTGTGTCACTGTTATTATCTGTTAACTCTCCTACTGCTTTAGCACAAAACTGGAGACGCACTTCCTGCTCCAGGGTGTATATGCTACAGAGGAGGAGTTTCTAAACTCTTTTGCAGATTCTGCCTAGTGTCGCCTCCTAGTGGACAGCAGCATAACACCCACGGTCTGTGTCCCCCAATTAGAGGCTAAGAGAAAAGGATTTTACGGTGAGTACACAAAAATCTCCTTTTTTTATCTTTTCCTTCACCAAATTTGGGGTGCGTTTTATAATCCAGTGCGTCTTATAAAGCGTAAAATATGGTAATATTTTACCAATTGAATGTACTTAAAATGATCCTTAAGCCTAATATACAATGGTTTGACTGTTTTTCCAACACAGGGGAGACCTCAAGAGAAAAAGACTAGCTCCGATAGCAACAACCCAGATCACAGAGCAGCGAGAAACACAGGAAGAGAGAGCGGGGCAAGAGGAGAGCAGCAGGTAAGCACAGGACACACAGTGTGCAGTGGGGGTGGGTGGTCATTTTGGGGACTGAGGCTGGTCTTTAGGACTATGGGGGTGGTCGGGCTGCTGTAGACTGGGTGGGGGCACTTGTTTATAGGAGACTGGGCATAAACGACCAATTATGTATTTCAACATGACATGGAGAGACACATCCAAAAGAAACAATCCAATGATTCTGATTGGAGCTTCAATAGCGTTTTCTCAGATTTTAATCCGTTTTTCGCATGACATGGAAAGACAATAAAGTTTCTCTTCTTCGTCCATTCTCTCAGTCTGTGCGAATCTGACTGCACTCGAATGTTGTCTGAGCGTGGTCCATTTATCTCACGGACACATAGACTTTCATTACCGATCCATCACAGGGGGCCATGATCCATCACGGGTGGGGCTATGATCCAGCCCAGGGGGCCATGATACATTACTGGGGGACATGTGCCATCACAGGGATGTGTGCCGTCACTGGGGGCCAAGATCCAGCACATGGGGCTCATGGTCTTTGACTGGTGGACCTGTGCCATCCCTGGTGGACTTGTGCCATCCTTGTTGGATGTGTGCCAGCACAAGGGGGCTATATCCAACATAAGCGGGCTATATCCAGATTAAGGGGACCATATCACAGATGGGGTGCTATATCCCAGGATGAGGGTACATGTACCAGGATGACGGGGCTATGAGGGACATATATATGATTTGTAAGACGAACAATAGCATTATAACACGGACCCCATTTGTCATTAAAAATTACTTTTTCTGATCATCATAATGGGAGACCCAGACAATGGGGTTTAGGGCTCTGCCCTCCGGAGGCCACACTAGGTACTACAAGTTTGTAGACACCGCCCCCTCCGCTTATAAACCCCCACCGCAGGGAACATCCTCAGTTTTAAACTTAGTGTGCTCGGAGGATCACGCTTTGCTTGCACTTCACAGCATTCTCACAGCTTACGTGATGGCGTATGAAGACAAGGTAAAATGGTCCCGGTCGGGACCTTCGGCAGTCTCCCTGCTCACCCTTGTGGAACACGCAGGTGGAGGTACCGGAGGGCCTAGGGCCTGGACACTGCGTATCCCCCCGGTACGCTGTCGCGCTCCTTTCCATCCCTCCCTGGGGGGCTCTGGAAGGTGGGAGATAGGAGCCTCGCACAGCTCCGCTCCGTCCGAGGCCTCCCTAAATGGTGCTTACAGACCGGACTGGAGCCAGCCCAGTCCGAGGCCTCCCTAAATGGTGCTTACAGACCGGACTGGTGCTGAAACCCCCGTCCGAGGCCTCCCTAAATGGTGCTTACAGACCGGACCGGCACTGAGGCACGGTGTGTCTCCGGTGTGCCTGGGGGTAGTGTCTGACACTTTATGTGTTCTGGCACTCAGACCGCGGTTTTCTGACGGTGTACCCTGTGCTGGGGTCACCCTGGCTGACCGCCCTGTGTTTTCACAGGGGCTGAGGCTGTAGATTGCAGGTGTTTTGTTTTTACATGCAGTCTAAGTATTGTACTATCACAATAATTCCCGCGCTGCGGGCTCCGGCGCCTACATTACTGAGGCTGCCTGAGGAGATGTGAAGCAGCCCTGGTGGTGATGTCATCGAGGGCGTGCGTGTGTGCTTCCCGCGTTTTTTCGGCGCCGCCCACAGCTTGTCTGTCGGCGGCCATCTTTTCCCCTCACTTCCCGGCTGGGATCTGACTGCAGCACAGGTCTGCACTCCAAGAGGGGAGACCGGAAACTTCGTGGAGGCCACACACGCACACCGCTTCCTCCCACCACTTTACAGCGGTCGGTAAGCCACCGGGATCCCCGGTTTTTGTCTGTATAGATTGGCTTATTTGCCCCTGCTGTGGGAATGTCCTCAGCTGGAAAACGTGCTGCTAAGGCGGCCAGCACCACCACTGCCTGTGCTACATGCAACGGGACGCTGGTTGAGGGGTCCTGCAATAACTGCGGACGCCCAGAGGCCCGGACTGATACTGCTGAGACAGCAGCTCCGGTGCTTTACCCTGAGGTTCAGGTGATCCCAGGGCCATGGGAAACGCAGAATAAGATTAATGAATCTCTGTTGTCCCAGTTGTCCTCCATGTCGCAATCCCTGGAGGCACTTAATAGGAGACTGGAAAGCCCAGCTACTCCTTCCAGTTACCCCCGGGTGTCTCCTTCTTCTGTTGTGAGACCCCTTAAGCGGGCTCGTCGTGAGGATTCACCCGAGCTCCAGGCTCTCTCTGAGGAGGAGCGTCCCTCTGATGGTGATGAGGATGATGGGGGTTCCATTCTCGGGTCTGTGTCAGAACCACCAGACGGGGTAGAGGATCTGGTGTCCTCCATCAACGAGACTTTACGTCTCGTGACACCCCCTGAGGAGGTGGACGTGCACCCGAAGGAGGTCTATCAATGGCTACGGCCAGAGGCTAGACCGAGTGGCTCCTTTATGGACCACACTAACTTTGGAAGGGTGGTCAGAGCACCCAGGTTACATCCTGGGCGGCGTTATGTCCGCAAAGTTAAGGACAATCGCTTCCCCTTTCCCCAGGAGGTGCTTCAGGAGTGGTCGCAGTCCCCGAAGGTGGACGCTTCCATGACCAGGATTGCTGCACGCTCCCTTTTCTCTGCCTCTGATAGCTCCTCGTTGAAGGATGCGACGGATAGACAGGTCGAGCAACTCGCCAAGTCTTCTTATGAGGCTGTGGGGTCTTCATTTGCCCCTAATTTTGCCACTGTCTGGACTCTGCAGGCGATCACCACCTGCTTGGATGGTATCATTGATCTGGCAGGGTCCAGTCCTGAGGTCCTGGCGCTTACCGATAGGGCAAGGGCCTATGCGAACTACGCCAGGACGGCAACATTGGAAACTGCCACCCGCTCTGCCGTGGCTTCGGCCAACGCTATAGCGATCCGCAGGTTGTTGTGGCTGCGTCTTTGGGACTCAGATGCCACGTCTAAGAAGATTTTGCAAAATCTTACGTTCTCTGGTGACAGGCTTTTTGGCACCGAGCTGGACAAGCTGATAAAGGATTCTGCTGAGTCTAAGATCCCGCAGAATAAACCTAAGCCACGGTATACCGTTAAAAGGAACCCAAAACAGTGGTCCTTTCGTTCCAGCTCACAGTCATCGGCAGCGTCTGCTCGCGCGGACCGAGGGGGCAAGCCCACTACTCAGTGGCGCCCCAAGGGTCGCCAAAAGAAGCCAACGGGGGCAGCAGCTGCCACCCCCAAACCCACTTCCGCATGACTCGCTCTCTCGTCCTGCCTCCCCACAGGTGGGGGGTCGCCTGTTCCTTTTTCAGGACAGTTGGCTTCTCCACGTCCAAGACAAGTGGGTCCGAGACGTAGTCTCGCGAGGCTACAGGATAGAGCTGACGTCGCAGCCGGCACACCGATTCCATCGGTCTGTTCCTTCTCCGGAAAAGGCTCAGGCTTTTCACCTGGTGTTGGAGGGGCTCCGCAGAGACGGAGTAGTGGTCCCAGTACCCTCTGGGGAGAGGTTCCGGGGTTTTTACTCCAACCTCTTTATCGTCCCAAAGAAGGACGGCTCTTTTCGCCCGGTGTTGGACCTCAAGCTGTTCAACCGTCATGTGTTGGTTCGGAAGTTCCGCATGGAATCCCTGCGCTCCGTGATCGCGGCTGTGTCACAGGGAGACTTCCTGGCGTCCATAGATATCCGAGACGCTTACCTTCACGTGCCCATTGCACCGGCTCATCAGCGCTGGTTACGATTCGCAGTGGGGGACGAACACTTCCAGTTCGTGGCACTACCCTTCGGGTTGGCCTCAGCTCCGCGGGTGTTCACGAAGGTGATGGCCTCTATGATGGCTCTCCTGCATGTGCAGGGACACGCCGTCATACCTTATTTAGACGACCTGCTGGTCAGGGCGCCATCGGAACACCTTTGTCGGGAGAGTTTGGAGGTAACCATGAAGTCTCTGGAACAGTTTGGGTGGCTTCTCAATGTCCAGAAATCAACCCTGGTTCCGACCCAGTCACTGACGTATCTGGGCATGGACTTCCACACAGACTCAGCTCTGGTGTCTCTGCCACGAACCAAGCAGCTGGCTATTCATTCAGGAGTGCAAGATGTCCTCCTGTCACCACAATCATCCCTACGGGTCTTGATGAAGCTGGTGGGCCGCATGGTAGCTGCGATAGAGGCGGTGCCTTTCGCACAATTTCGCCTCCGTCCTCTCCAGCTGGAGATTCTCCGCAGATGGGACAAGAGGACGTCCTCTCTGAATCGGCTCGTGGCCCTTTCCCAACCAACCAGGGATTCCTGCAGTGGTGGCTCCAGCCACGTCACTTGTCACGGGGCCGGTCTTTCCTCAAACCGTCATGGTTAGTGGTGACCACCGACGCCAGTCTGAAGGGCTGGGGTGCGGTGTTCTTACACCACAGGGCTCAAGGACTCTGGACTCAGTCGGAGTCGACGTTGCAGATCAACGTGCTGGAGATCAAGGCGGTCTATCTGGCGCTCCTGGCGTTTCAGAAGTTCCTGTCAGGACAGCCCATCCGGGTTCAGACCGACAATGCGACGGCCGTCGCGTATATAAACCATCAGGGAGGGACCAGAAGTGCTCAGGCCCTCACCGAAGTCCACCGCATTCTATCTTGGGTGGAGGACAACGACTGCCTGATCTCCGCAGTTCACATCCCAGGGGTCGAGAACTGGGAGGCCGACTACCTGAGCCGGCAGGGGATGGACGCCGGAGAGTGGTCTCTTCATCCAGACGTCTTCCGGGACATCTGCAGCAAATGGGGCACTCCGGACGTGGATCTGATGGCCTCACGGCTGAATCATCAGGTGCCGCAATACATGGCAAGATCGTGGGATCCTCAGTCTCTGGGGGCGGATGCCCTGATCCTGAGTTGGTCCGGCTTCCATCTACCATATGTGTTCCCGCCTCTGGCTCTGATTCCCAGGGTCCTGTGGAAAATCAGGACGGAATGCAGAGTAGCCATTCTAGTGACACCGGATTGGCCCAGAAGGTCCTGGTATCCGGACCTGTGGCAACTGTCAGGCGGACACAGGTGGGCTCTGCCAGAACGCGCAGATCTTCTCGCGCAAGGCCCATTCTTCCATCTCAATTCCAGGGCCCTCAGATTGACTGCATGGCTCTTGAGGCCTGGCTACTAACATCCAGAGGCTTCTCTCCCACGGTGGTTGCCACTATGAATCGGGCCAGGAAGCCCGTATCTAGGAAGATATACCACAGAACGTGGAAAATCTTTTTCACCTGGTGTGCCTCGGGTGGAAGGTCCCCGTGGCCCTTGTCCATCCCGACGTTGTTGGCTTTCCTACAGTCGGGTTTGGAGTTGGGCTTATCCCTCAGTTCCCTGAAGGGTCAAGTGTCAGCTCTTTCAGTGCTGTTTGACAGGCGCTTGGCGCTCCTCCCGAAGGCCTGTCAATTTCTGCAGGGAGTGTCTCGGGTGGTCCCGCCCTACAGGCGACCTCTGGACCCTTGGGATCTTAACATGGTCCTGGCGGCACTGCAGAAACCGCCGTTTGAGCCACTGAGAGACATTTCCCTCTCTCGTTTGTCCCAGAAGGTAGTCTTTCTGGTGGCGATTACGTGTCTGAGAAGGGTCTCAGAATTGGCTGCACTTTCGTGCAAGTCTCCTTTTCTGGTGGTTCACCAAGACAAGGTGGTGTTGCGCCCGCGGCCAGAATTCTTGCCAAAGGTGGTTTCCTCTTTCCACCTGAACCAGGAGATTGTTCTCCCTTCATTTTGTCCCGCTCCCGTTCATCAGGTTGAGCGCGACCTCCATACTCTGGATCTCGTGAGGGCTGTTCGCATTTATGTGTCCAGGACTGCCTCCTTCCGGAGTTCGGATTCATTGTTTATCCTTACGGCGGGTCACTGTAAGGGGTCCGCGGCGTCAAAGTCAACCTTGGCCAGATGGATCAAGGCTCCCATTCAAGAGGCTTACCAGTCTTCTGGTTTGTCTCTCCCGGTGGGATTGAAGGCGCATTCGACCAGAGCTGTCGGTGCCTCCTGGGCTTTGCGACATCGCGCTTCTGCTCTACAGGTGTGTCAGGCGGCCACTTGGTCCAGCCTGCACACTTTCTCTAAGCACTATATGGTGCATGCCCATGCCTCTGCGGATGCAAGTTTGGGCAGGCGGGTCCTTCAGGCGGCGGTTGCCCACCTTTGAGGGGGACCATGTGTTATCCGTCTTTTGAGGAACTCTTCCCGCCCTGGGGTATTGCTTTAGGACATCCCCATTGTCTGGGTCTCCCATTATGATGATCAGAAAAAAGAGAATTTTGTTTACGCACCGTAAATTCTTTTTCTTGAATCATCAATGGGAGACCCAGCACCCACCCAGTTATTCTGTTGCATGTTTTGCATTTGATCTGTTCCCTGTTGGGACAGTTTTTTCCGGGTTGTTGGACCGTCTGTGCACGGTTTCTTTCCCGATGTTTCGGGTGTGGTTTATTTGTCTCCTCGCAGCTTATGGACCAAACTGAGGATGTTCCCTGCGGTGGGGGTTTATAAGCGGAGGGGGCGGTGTCTACAAACTTGTAGTACCTAGTGTGGCCTCCGGAGGGCAGAGCCCTAAACCCCATTGTCTGGGTCTCCCATTGATGATTCAAGAAAAAAGAATTTACGGTACGTAAACAAAATTCTCTTTTTCTTTTTCGCTCCATTGGGAGACCCAGACATTGGGTGTATAGCTTCCGCCTCCGGAGGACACACAAAGTACTACACTTAAAACAAAAAGTGTAGCCCCTCCCATACTGCCTATACACCCCCTCCAGGAGAAATCCCATCAGTTCTTAGCTTTGTGTTGAAGGAGGCACACTCTGCTCTTATCCACTCTCACTTTAGCCATATCCACTCTCCCTGGAGAGTGACGGATGGAAGCAAAGTGGGTCCTTATGGATCCCCGGCATGTCTCCTTCCCCACTCTCGGGCAGTGGCGGTTGAGGTACCTATTGTTGGTACAATGGGCCGGAGCCCTCATGCTGTATTCCTTCTCCACCCCTTAGGGGCTCTGGAGAAGTGGGATTGTCACGGAGCTCTAACTCCATCCACAGCCCCTGAAGGAACTGCTGGCCGGAGTTGTGTTAGCCCCAGGGACCGGACCCAGCTCCGAATGAGGTACTCTTTATAGGGTTACGCTGCGGCTGCAGTCTGGACTCCGGTTCCATATCACACTGGGGGTAATTGCTGTGTGAGGCATGCCTGCGCACTGTTTTTTCTCAGTCTGCCCGGGCTCTGCCGTGCTGCGGGTAGTCCGGTTCCATCTCCGGTTCTCCGCTGCCTCCCGCTCTGGGGCGCCGTGCGGCTGCAAAAATTTAGGTCTCAGCTCGGCCGCGGCTTACCTTATTCCCTGTGTCTGGGCTCTGGGGTAGGCGGGATCGTCCGCCATTTCAGGCAGACTCAGGGCTCGGGGCACTCCCCTCTCTGGTGGCCCGCCCCCCGGCCTGTGTGTTGTCCTCCGTATTCCCGCGCTTGCCTGGGCATGCACCTCTCTTGGCTCTGGCAGCCATTTTACGCCTTCTGACGAGGCTGCACTTCAACAACATTGCTCCTGAACCCTGCTGCTTCCGGGAGTGAGCGCGGTATCCGGAGGACACACAAACCGCTCATATCGGCCGGTAAGCCACACCTTTTCTCCTGGTGGTGGACCCCATCCCTCTGTTTTTCCCCTCTGGTGGAATTTCTCTTGGAGGATTCTCACTTGAGGCGACATGTCTTCCACCAGGAGCAAAGCCCCTAAGGTGCATACATTCTATTCTTCTTGCACTGCTTGCAAGATTTTGCTGCCTGCTGGATCTGTCTTCCCTCACTGCTCTGCCTGCACTACTCATGAGGCACCGGCTGAGGTAGAACACAGGGCTTCCCCCAGCTCTGCTGCTACGGAGCCTTCCCCTGGCCCTGAGGACTCTGCAATGCCGCCTCCTTGGACTGCGGCTTTCTCTTAAGTCCTTCTCGGACTCCTTCGCCCAGTCTATGACCGCTCTGACCAGGGTTCTGCAGGAGACCTTACAGGCCAGTCACCGGGAAAGTGCCCCCGGGCCCCTCTGACTCTCGCCACAGGCGCTACAGTGAGTCATCCCCTTCCAGGGGCGTGGACTCCAGAGACAATACTGGGGTATCTTACCCAGCTCCCTCTCCGCGGCCTCCCAAACGGCCACGCAGAGAGCCCTCTCCTGCCTCCTCTCATCTCACCGAGTCCCATACTGAGGGATCTCAGATTGATGGGGATGAGGATCGGCAAAATTCTGTGAGGCCTCCCATGCTGGACCTGACTGCACCCCCTCCCCCCTGTGGAGGCTTCGCTCTCGGAGGAACTGTATCAGTTTCTTCCTCCGTCCAGGTCTCACGGCTCGTTTTTTGATCACTCTAACTTCAGATCAACTGTGCAGACGCCAAGGGCTTGCCCTGATAAGCGTTTCACTAGGAAACAGAAGGATTCTTATCTTTTCCCTCCAGACGTTGTAAAGGGTTGGTTGGTCTCACCTAGGGTGGACCCACCTGTCTCTAGACTGTCTGCCAATACTGTCATGTCAGTTGCGGATGGCTCCTCCTTAAAGGACTCCACTGACCGCCAAATTGAACTTCTTCAAAAGTCAATTTACGAAGCTACATGAGCCTCGTTTGCCCCTGCTTTCGCGGCAGTGTGGGCTCTGCAGGCAGTTTCTGCCTGCTTGGCAGAGCTCAACGCAGTAGCACAGGATATTCCTGAGGTGGCTACCTTAACATCTCAGGCCACCGCGTTGACTGACTATGCCAGGACGGCGGTCATGGAATCTGCCAGCCGTACCGCAGTGGCATCGGCTAATTCACTCGCAGCCCGCAAAATGTTGTGGCTGAGGGATTGGAAAGCTTCCAAAAAGTTCCTCCAGGGACTCCCGTTCGTGGGGAACAGGCTTTTTGGGGAGCAATTGGATGACATCATAAAGGCGTCTACAGGTGGTAAGTCCACCTCTTTGCCTCAGTCAAAGGTGCAGAAGTCTGGCCAGCGTCAAATGCATGCCAAATTTTGGGCCTTTCGTCCCTCTTCAAAGCCCTCCTCCTCTTTGTCCGCCCGTTCAGACAAGGATCAGAAGTCAAACCGGACATGGCGGACTAAGTCATAACAGAAGAAGCCTGCCGGGGCCTCTGCCTCCAAGGCAGCCTCCACATGACACGCCGCCACTCCCAGTAGCATCCTCGGTCGGTGGCAGGCTCTCCCGATTTGGAGACATCTGGCGCAGCCACATCCAAGACCGATGGGTGGTAGATGTCAGTTTTCCACGGCTACAGGATAGAGCTGACCTCGCGTCCTCCAACTCGCTTCTGTCTCTCCTCGCCCCCGCCAGCAAGAGCTTTGGCCTTTCGTCAGGCGCTGGACGCCCTGAGACAGGACGGGGTCGTGATTCAGGTTCCCTCTGCGGAACGCTTCCAGGGGTTCTATTCGAACCTCTTCATGGTCTCCAAGAAGAACGGTTTGTTAAGGCCGGTTTTGGATCTCAAGCTGCTCAACCGCTACGTGAGAGTCAGGACTTTCAGGATGGAGTCACTGCGGTCCGTGATTGCCACACTATCGCAGGGGGACTTCCTAGCCTCGGTGGATGTCAAGGAAGCCTATCTGCACGTCCCCATTGCTCCTGCACATCAGCGTTGGCTGAGGTTCGCGGTGGGGGAAAAGCACTTTCAATTTGTGGCTCTGCCCTTCGGCCTGGCCTCAGCCCCGAGAGTCTTCACCAAGGTGATGGCAGCGATGGTGGCTGTCCTGCATTCCCAGGGCCACGCAGTAACTCCATACTTGGACGACCTGTTGGTCAGAGCTCCCTCTCCGGAACAGTGTCAACTGAGTCTCTCGCTAACTCTCGACACTCTGCAGCGATTCGGGTGGCTGATCAACGTGCCGAAGTCTTTTCTCCTTCCTGCGCAGACGCTAATGTATCTGGGCATGGAGTTTCACAACGCTCCGGCTCTGGTCATTCTGCCTTTGAGCAAGCAGGTGTCTATTCAAGAGGAAGTCCAGTTCCTTCTTCAATCGGGTTCAGTCTCCATCAGACGTCTGATGCACGCTCTGGGAAAGATGGTGGCTGCCATAGAAGCAGTACCTTTTGCGCAATTTCACCTGCGTCCGCTGCAATTGCAGATACTTTGCGGTTGGGACAAGACTCCTTCATCTCACGACAGGTACATCTCTCTGTCGCCGACAACGAAACAATAACTCCATTGGTGGCTGCTTCCCATGTCTCTGTCACGGGGAAGATGCTTTCTGCCCCCTCTTGGTTGGTAGTGACCACGGACGCCAGCCTCCTTGGTTGGGGCGCCGTGTTTCTCCACCACAGGGCTCAGGGCACTTGGACGGAGCAGGAATCCACCCTACAGATCAATGTCCTGGAGATTCGGGCCATTTACTTGGCTTTACTGGCCTTTCAGAGATTCCTGTGGGGAATCATATTCGGATACAGTCCGACAACGCGACCGCGGTCGCTTATATCAACCACCAGGGAGGCACTCGAAGCTCTCAGGCAGTGTCGGAGGTCCAACGTATCCTTCAGTGGGTCAAGGACAACGACTCGTCCATCTCGGCGGTCCACATCCCCGGGGTGGACAATTGAGAGGGCCGACTACCTGATTCTACAAGGTATGGACGCGGGCGAATGGGCCCTCCACCCAGACGTCTTTCGGAACATCTGCGACCGATGGGGAACTCCGGACGTGGACTTGATGGCCTCTCGGTTGAACCACAAGGTTCCTGTCTTCATGTCTCGCTCCCGGGATCGCCAGGCTTTGGGGGCAGACGCTCTGGTTCAAGATTGGTCCCAGTTTCGCCTTCCCTATGTGTTTTTTCCCTTGCCTCTGTTGCCCAGGGTCCTACGGAAACTCAGGGCGGAATGTTGGCAAGCCCTGCTCATCGCCCCAGACTGGCCCAGGAGGGCCTGGTATCCGGGCCTGTTACAGCTCACAGCGGGGGACCCGTGGAAACTCCCGGCCTGTCCACACCTCTTGTCGCAAAGTCCGTTCCGCCACAATTCCGCGGCCCTCAGCCTGACTTTGTGGCCCTTGAAGACTGGTTGCTGACGTCTTTCGGCTTTTCTCCTGAAGTCGCCGCCACCATGAGACAAGCCAGGAAACCTGCGTCGGCGAAGATATACCGCAGGGTTTGGAAGATCTTCTTTTCCTGGTTCTGTCTCAAGGGAATATCTCCTTGGCCTTTCTCTCTTCCGACCCTTCTTGCCTTCCTGCAATCAGAATTGGATAAGGGTTTGGCCCTCAGCTCTCTCAAGGGTCAAATCTCCGCACTTTCCGTGCTCTTCAATAAACGTCTGGCTAACCTTGTTCAGGTGGACGTTTGTGCAAGGGGCAAGTCACATCGTTCCTCCCTACAGGCGCCCTCTGGACCCCTGGGACCTTAACCTGGTCCTTGCGACGTTGCAGAAGCCGCCTTTCGAACCACTAAGGGAGGTGTCCCTCTCTAGACTTTCACAGAAAGTTGCCTTTCTGGTAGCTATTATCTCTCTTCGGAGAGTTTCAGAGCTGGCAGCCCTGTCATGCAAGTCCCCTTTTCTGGTGGTCCACCAGAACAAGGTGGTGCTCCGACCTGTGGCGGAATTCTTGCCTAAGGTGCTTTCTCCTTTCCACCTTAATCAAGACATTGTCCTGCCGTCTTTTTGTCCTAATCCTGTTCACCAATATGAGAAGTCTCTGCATACTTTGGATCTGGTCAGGGCTATCAGGATTTATGTCTCCAGCACGGCCTCTTTACGCCGCGCGGATGCCTTGTTCGTTCTCAAGACAGGCCAGAAAAAAGGAGCGCCAGCCTCCAAGTCTTCCTTGACTCGGTGGATCAAGGCTCCTATCCAGAAGGCCTACCTTTCCTCTGGAACGCCTCTACCTTCGGGGATTAATGCGCATTCGACAAGAGCTGTGGGTGCCTCGTTGGCTTTGCGTCACCAGGCTACAGAGCAACAGGTGTGTCAGGCGGCCACTTGGTCCAGCCTACACACCTTTACGAAACATCAAGTTCATGCGTACGCTCCGGCAGACGCTAGTGTGGGCAGACGGATCCTTCAGGCGGCGGTCGCTCACCTATGATCGGTGCTGCCACGCTTTGGGTCTTCTCCCACCAGGGATCGCTTTTGGACATCCCAATGTCTGGGTCTCCCAATGGAGCGAATAAGAAAAAGAGAATTTTGTTTACTTACCGTAAATTCTTTTTCTTCTAGCTCCTAATTGGGAGACCCAGCACCCACCCTGTTGCCTTTTGGGCTTTGTTTTCTGTTCAGTGGCTGGTGTTACACATGTCGCTTATGTTGATCGGTTGGCCGATATTTCGGCCAGATCTTCTGGTTTTGGTGTGGGTTTTCTTCCTCCTTCCTGCTTATGCACCGAACTGATGGGATTTCTCCTGGAGGGGGTGTATAGGCAGTATGGGAGGGGCTATACTTTTTGTTTTAAGTGTAGTACTTTGTGTGTCCTCCGGAGGCGGAAGCTATACACCCAATGTCTGGGTCTCCCAATTAGGAGCTAGAAGAAAAAGAATTTACAGTAAGTAAACAAAATTCTCTTTTTTTTATCTTTTCCTTCACCAAATTTGGGGGTGCGTTTTATAATCCAGTGCGTCTTATAAAGCGAAAAATACGGTAATATTTTACCAATTGAATGTACTTAAAATGATCTTTAGACCTAATATACAATGGTTTGATTGTTTTTCCAACACAGGGGATTCCTCAAGGGAAAAAGACCATCTCCGATATTAACACCCCTGATCACGAGGAAGACAAAAACCCTGGAAGAGAGAGTGGGGCAAGAGGAGAGCAGGTAAGCACGGGACACACAGTGTGCAGTGGGGGTGGGTGATCATTTTTGGGACTGATGCGGGTCTGTAGGACTATGGGGGTGGTCGGGCATGCTGTAGACTGGGGGGAAGGGCGCTTGTTTATAAAAGACTGGGCATAAACGACCAGTTATGTATTTGTACATGACTTGGAGAGACACATCCAAAAGAAACGATCCAATGATTCTGATTGGAGCTTCAATAGCGTTTTATCTGATTGGCATCCGTTTTTCACATGACATGGAGAGTCAATAAAGTTTCTCTTCGTCCATTCTCTCAGTCTGTGCGAATCTGACTGCACTCGAATGTCGTCTGAGCGTGGTCCATTTATTTCACGGGCACATAGACTTTCATTACCGATCCATCACAGGGGGCCATGATCCATCACGGGGGGCCATGATCCTGCCCAGGGGGCCATGATACATCACTGAGGGACATGTGCCATCACGGGGATGTGCCATCACTGGGGGCCCATGATCCATCACTGGTGGACGTGTGCCATCCCTTGTGAACGTGTGCCAGCACAAGGGGGATATATCCAATATATGGGGGCCATATCCAGATTAAGAGGGCCATATCGAGGATGGGGGGGGGGGGGGCTATATCCCAGGATGAAGGACCATGTACCAGGATGAGGGGGCTATGAGGAACATATGTATTATTTGTAAGACAAACACTGGTATTATAAGTTGGACCCCATTTGTCATAAAAAAATTATCTTTTTCTCTTTTTCTTCATCAAATTTGGGGGTGCGTCTTTTAAAGCGAAAAATACGGTAATCTTTTCACGATTTAATGTACTTAAAATGATCCTTAAAACTAATATACAATAGTTTGATTGTTTTTCCAATATAGATACCCCAAGAGAAGACCAGCTCCGCATACAACACCTCAGACCACGGAGCTGATGGAGAAAAAGACAGAGAAAGCAGGGCCAGAGGAGAGCAGGTATGATCCAGCCCAGGGGGCCATGATCCATCACAGGGGGCCATGATCCAGCCCAGGGGGCCATGATTCATCACTGGGGGACATGGGCCATCACGGGGATGTGTGCCATCACTGGGGGCCATGATCCAGCACATGGGGCCCATGATCCATCACTGGTGGACGTGTGCCATCCCTGGTGGACGTGTGCCAGCACAAGGGGGTAATATCCAATATAAGTGGGCCATATCCAGATTAAGTGAACCATATCGCGGATGGGGTGCTATATCCCAGGATGAGGGACCATGTACCTGGATGACGGGGCTATGAGGGACAGATATTTGATTTGTAAGACTAACACAAGCATTATAACACGGACCCCATTTGTCATTAAAAATTACTTTTTTTTAATCTTTTCCTACACCAAATTTGGGGGTGCGTTTTATAATCCAGTGCGTCTTATAAAGCGAAAAATACGGTAATGTTTTCCCGATTGAATGTATTTAAAATGATCCTTAAACCTAATATACAATGGTTTGATTGTTTCTCCAACACAGGGGAAAAACACCATCTCCGATAGCAACACCCCTGATCACGGAGCTGAGAAAAACGCAGGAAGAGAGAGTGGGGCAAGAGGAGAGCAGGTAAGCACAGGACACACAGTGTGCAGTGGGGGCAGGAAGTCATATTGGGGAATGAGGCAGGTCTGTAGGAGTTTGGGGGTGGCCGGGCATGCTGTAGACTGGGGGGGGGCGTGTTTGTAGGCGACTGGGCGTAAACGACTAGTTGTGTATTTGCATGCAGGCTCCAAAACAAACACGCTCCTGGTCAGTCTCCACTAGATGCAAAAGCTGAAATCTGGGTGACGATGGAAAATGTCGACAGGGTGTAAATTACAAACGGTTAGCATTTTGCAGCCTGGACAACCCCTTTAAGGTGTAGCACCACTGGTTAAATGTGATTGTTTCCCCACACTGTTCCATAGTTTCATGCAACAGAGAAAAAGTGACCATTGATTGTTTAGTGGTTTCAGATTTCCTGTGTGATTACACTATACATCAATAAAACTTTACTAATGATAATTATAAATAACATTATAAATAAAGATAGGTAAAAATATATATCATAAATATCAAAACTTATGTATTGATTACATCGAAGCTATCTAGGGGTGATATAGAATAAGAAGTAGTTGGATTACCACATCTTATTCGTTGGATGTGTTGCTGCTCACAAGTTCTGGGCAAGGTTTGTGTGTGAGCTTACCAATTTGAAGGAGTATATAAGATAATTTAAATGTGGGAACCTAGCTCAACACTCTCCTTATTCATTCCAATACCATATCAACTTCCCCTGTAGTAAATCAAAATAACAGAACATTGTAAATATATATTGTGAATATATATGTGGTCCTTAACTAGTGTATTTGCGTTATTGCTACATCTTTCCTGTGCCTTATTTGAGTGCTCTAGTGGCTTTGTGATGCAGTGAACAGGGATGTTTGTTTCCCATTGATATTGATAAATGGTGCTGTTATCAAATACAAGAACAGTGACTGTGCTTCAATAATAGACGGGCCAATTACCTGTTCACTTGTAATTCATAGGTTACAGTGAAAAATCTGTGGCTGCTTTTCTTTGACTGGTTAATGCTGTTGGATATAATTGTTGATAATTCCATCCTTAAAAAGGACCTGTCACCAAACCAGGCATGGTGATTTAATTACAGCACTGAATGCAGCATGTCTGCTGCAGCCTGGCAAGGGGTCACCCAGCCCTTGAGCCCCCCTGCACCCCGAGATAATACACTTAGAAAACTTACATTGAGGAGCCAAATAGGAGGTGGCTTGTGGCTGGAGCCAAAGGGCAGCTTCACACCCCCTACATGTGTAATCTGCCCACTGCTGCCTCCCTGATGCCAATCATTGTCTCCCTCGTCTGCAGCATAACACAGAGCTTATTTTAGTAATGGCCGCTTAGCCCCGCCCTCTGTGATGACGTCACCGCTTATACCCGCCCTGCTCTATGGTTAACATAGAGCAGGGTGGGGAAAGGTGGTGATGTCAGAGCAGGAGGCCAGCCGCCCCGCCTCCTGCAGTGACATCACCGCTTATACCCGCCCTGCTCTATGTTAACCATAGAGCAGGGCGGGTATAACCGGTGTCGTCACCCCGGGGGGCAGGGCTAAGCGGCCATTACTAAAATAAGCTCTGTGTTATGCTGCAGACGAGGGAGACAATGATTGGCATCAGGGAGGCAGCAGTGGGCAGATTACACATGCAGGGGGTGTGAATCTGCCCTTTGGTTCCAGTCACAAGCCACCTCCTATTTGGCTCCTCAATGTAAGTTTTCTAAGTGTATTATCTAGGGGTACAGGGGGACTCAAGGGCTGGGGGACCCCTTGCCTGGATGCACCAGACATGCTGCATTCAGTGCTGTAATTAGATCACCATGCCTGGTTTGGTGACAGGTCCTCTTTAAAGAGGACCTGTCACCCCCTGGTACTATGCAAACTGAATGCAGCACTGAATGGAGTATGTCTTCTGCATTCAGGGAAGGGGTCCCCAATTTTTCTACCCCCCTGTAAGCTGTTAAAAACACTTTAGAAAGTGTATAGATAAGGAGTCCGGAGGGCTTAACCCATTACGGAGTCATTGCTATTCTCCGGTGTCCTCCCACCCCCTATCTCTCTGTTCCGCCTCTTGGCTCTGTGTGTCTCCCCTCATCATCTTAAGTGACACAGGCGCAGAGCCAGCAGGTCCCGGCAGCTGAAACGCCTCCTGCTGGTGACGCCAGAAAGTATCAAGGAATTGCTTATAAACAACCTGTTTCCTTGTCGTCCAAAATCTGGGAGACCCTGACATCGGGTGTTATATGCTGCCCCCTGGAGGTCACACCAATTATAGGAGATATTTCTCCTCCTTCTCCTCTGCAGCATATACGCCCTCTGCAGGAATACTGTCAGTTTGTAATTTGGTGTCGTTGGAGGCACATCTCCACACTGAAGCTCCTGCTACAGATGAAGCTTATGGGACCATCGGGGTCCCCCGGCATGGGCCTTCGGCCCCATATGCCGTTCTCCCTCACCATACTCTTTCTAAGGGCCGCTGGTGAGGTGGAAGCCGACTTAGGGGTTCACAGTTCTCTGTTCCCCTGGCCGATACACAGTCACTGTGTGGCCCCTGTGACGGAGTTCAACTCCCTTCTAGTCACAGGTGACAGATGCAGGCTCAACCTCAGGTTACCGAGCTAGCCCCCATCTTCTCCCCTTCTGGGGACTCAGGTATGTGCCGAACACATGGGGGCCCCCGCATCTACGGAGGATCCGGGTCCAAATACAGCAGGGCTGTCCCTGCTCCGGCCCCAGAACTTGCTGGAAACTCAGCAGCGATTCCTCTCCTTGTCTGTTTTGTACAGCAGGGGGAAGGGGCACAAGGCTAATGGCCGAATCCGGGTCCGAAGACCGGTAGTTCGGTCCCTGCACCGGCCCCAGGCTTGGCTGGACGCCCGGACACGATTCCCCTCCTTGCTGTCTTGTACATCAGGGGGACGGGGCACAGGGCTAATGGCAGGGGGCACATTTTGGAACATTAGCAGTGTTTTTTTACAACTACCACGCCGGACCCCTCACGCAGGCCGGCCGCGGCTTTCTACTTTAGTCCCCGGCTTCGCCGGCGGCCTAGGCCGCGATTCCGCCCCCTGCATGTCTATCAACAGCAGGGGGTGGGAATTGCTCTCACTTCTCTCACAGCACACAGGACTCGGCCTCTGGCCTCTCCCCCTCCTGTGTAACTGTATGGGGCCACAGTTCTCGCGTTTTTGCAGGCCCTCTCTCCCTCTGACTCCCCCCTCTCTCTCTGCGGGGCCCATTTTGGCCACTTTCTGTGCAGACCCTACAGCATATACAGCTGCTGCTCTGGGAGACTCAGACTTTGGGATCCGATATCATCCCATTCGATGATTCTTCTCTGTGGCATTCCCCCTTCAGTTAATCTGTTTTTGGTAGCAAATACACAGGATTGGGTCAGACTATGTGTGCTTTTAAGAGCAAGGGTAAGTCCCAATGGGCTCCTAAACTGTATGTAACTTGTACAGTGTGCAAGGTCACGCTGCCTGGGCAGAGTATCAATCCCTCTGCACGGCTTGTGAGCAGAATGGGTCCCTGGATACCCTCGGAACCCGGCTCCAGGTGGATGCCCCTACCCCCTCTGGCGATCTGGCGTCCGCTCCCCCGGTCTTAACATTGGCTCCTCGGTGCACTGACGTCTTATCTCAGTCATTGTCCGATTCAGTGTCCCTGGCTGTATCGCGAGCTATGTCGCAATCTGTAGCCTCCATGTCTAGATCCATCATTCAGGCCATTAACCAGGACCCTGAACAGGATCTGGAGGGGTCCTCTTCGGCCCCGGGTCCGTCTCCTTCGGCAAGGCGTAACAGGCCCTCCTCGTCTCTTGGGGGGCCCAGTTCAAATGACGCCGCCAAGACCGTTCCCCCTCCTCGCCCAGATCCCAGTCAAGGGAGCCTCTGGTGGAGGGCGTGGAAGAGGACTCGTCGTCCTCTGGCTCAGGCTCAGAACAGGTCTCTGAATCTGTCACTGCAGGGGACACTTTAGCTGACAATATTGTCTCCATTATTAATAACAAGACCTGCCTGCTCCTGACACACAGTCTGAGCAGCGAGCCAAGGTCTCGCTCAGGGATCCTAAGAGATCTGCCAGCATATTCTCTGATCATCCTGACTTTACGGACACGGTGCAAAAGCCCAAGGCATGCCCGAAATCCTCGTATCCCAAGTGTCCGCTTGCCCTGGCAGTTCTGTCTAGCTGGCCCCGACCCTAAGGTTGACCCGGCCATAGCCAGATTGGCTACCAGAACCACAATTTCCATCGCCGACAGGTCCTCTTTGGAAGACTCGGCAGACTGTCAGATTGAACTCTTAACCAAGTCAATCTATGCCGTTATTGGCGCTGCTTTTCTCCCCGCAGCTGCCTGGTCTCTTAAAGCTCTTTCTGCGTTCACAGACGCGGTTCATTCCATGACCTACGTGAGGGTTCCTGAGGCGTCTCCCCTCCTGCAACAAATAGCAATGGGATCGAAAATTGCTCTTAACGCCGTGCTTGACTCAGCCGGTCGTTCAGCAGTGGCAGCCGCCACTTCCCTCGCCATTCGAAGAATTCTCTGGCTCCGGGATTGGACGGGTGATGCTTCTTCCTAGAAGCACCTTAAGGGGATCCCCTGTACCGGGGATCGTCTCTTCGGTGAACGTCTGGACTAACTTATCAAGGACACAACAGGAGGCAAAAGTACACTCCTGCTCCAACAAAAAGCAAACAAGCCTGCGCAGCAGAAGCTGCCAGGTTTCATTCTTTTCGTCCATTTCGTTCCCCTGCCTGGTTTTCCAGACAGCCCTCCTCTACCAACAGGATTTTTAGTTCTGACAAGTCCCCAAGGCCAGGGTGCCACTTGGCGATCTCGCCCGCAAAAGTCTTCTGGTCAGAAGTCGTCCAAGACGACCTCTGCTTGACTCGCCCGATCCTGAATCAATGGGCGCGAGATATTGTCACTCACGGCTACTTCATAGCACTGAACTCAGTCCTTCCAAGCCAATTCCTCATGACATCTCCCCCTCCCGCAAAGGCCCACGCCTTTCATCAAGTGCTGGAGTCCCTAACGCGGGAAGGAGTCTTCGTCCCAGTTCCCGTACGGAACCGGTTTCAGGAATTTTACTCAAATCTCTTCATTGTGCCCAAAAAGGACGGGTCCGTCCGCCCTGTTCTGGACCTCAAGCTCCTCAAGAAGCACGTCAAAGTGAGACATTTTCACATGGAATCACTGCGCTCAGTGATAGCCTCGATGTATCAAGGGAAGTCTTTGCTCCATAGACTTCAAGCATGCACTCCTGCGCATCTCACCAAAGGTTTCTGCGGTTTGCGATTGGGGACAACCTTTTTTCCAATTCGTGGCCCTTTCCTTCGGTTCAGACACCGCCCCACGAGTATTCACCAAAGTAATGGCCTCAGTGGTCTCCATACTTCACTCTCAGGGGCTGTTGGTCATCCCTCATCTGGACGACCTCCTTGTCGTGGCACCCTCTCTTCAGGATTGCCGGCAGACCGTGTCCACTACTCTGTCGACTCTCAGGAAGTTTGGCTGGATCGTTAACCTTCCGAAGTCGGTTCTCCTACACGAAGTCTCGTGTATCTGGGCATGCAATTCGACTCTCGAGCAGCTCTGGTGCGACTGCTTCACGCGAAGTCCGTCTCCCTCTAAGCGGGAGTACACTCTATTCTTCCATTTTCAGCTGGAGATCCTTCAAGTCTGGGTCAAAAAATGCGAGGACCTTGGATCACACGATCTTCATGTCCCCCGAAACAAGGGAATCCTCCGGTGGTGGCTGTCATATCTGTCCCTGTCTCAGGGTCGATCTCTTATCCCACCGTTATTCATGGTCGGTAGTCACCTCGGACGTTGGCCTCCCCGGCTGGGGAGCGGGATTCCTTCTCCACAGGGCTCAGGGTACATGGTCTCCGGTGGAGCCCTCCCTCCCTCAATACTCGGGACATCAGGGCGGCTTATCCGGCACTTCTGGTGTTTCAGTCACCTCCTGAGCGGCCGCCAGGTGAGGATCCATTCGGACGACACGAGCCGTCGCTTACATCGATCTTCAGAGTGGCACTCACAGCACCTTGGCGATGCTAGAAGTCCACAAGACACTATCCTGGGCGGAGGCCACAGGATCTTCCATCTCCGCGGTCCACAGCCCGGGTGTGAACAACTGGAAAGCGGACTATCTCAGCCATCTAGGCATGGTCTCGGGGGATTGGTCTCTGGACCTGAAAGTATTCCAAGCCATTTCCAGGCGGTGGGGGACTCCGGATGTCGACTAATGGCGTTATTACTCAACGACGAGGTTCCGGCAATTATAGCCAGGGCTCACGACCTCAGGGCTCTGGCAGCGGTTGCACTGGTCCAGGATTGGTCCCAGTTTCGCCTGCCATACGTGTTCCCACCTCTGGCCCTGTTACCTCAGGTGCCCCTGCAAGATACGGGCGGACTGTCTCGTGTGATTCTAATCGCACCCCTTTGGCCCAGGAGTGCCTGGTTCCCAGAACTGCTCCAGCTCGCCGACGGCGAACCTTGGAGTCTGTCAGATCTTCCAGATCTTCTCTCTCAGGGTCCATTCTTCCGCCACAATTCTGCGGCACTCAGGTTCACTGTTTGGCCCTTGAATCCTGGGTCCTGACTCTCTCAGCTCTTCCCCGCGAAGTTCAGGACTCCATGACACAGGCTCATAAGCCTGCCTCGCTGGATATTTATCACTGGACGTGGAGAATTTTCCTCTCCTGGTGTTCTGATAAAGGCCACTCTCAGTGGCCCTTCTCCTTGCCTACATTACTCTTGTGTCTTCAGACGGGTCTAGACACTGGTCTTTCCCCTAAGCTCTCTGAAAGGACAGATTTCAGCTCCTTCTGTTCTTTATTCCAAGAGTCTAGCTAGGCTCCCACAGGTTCGCACATTTATGCAAGGGGTGGCTCACATTGTCCCACCCTACAAGCGTCCTCTACAACCGTGGGATCTCGAGTTGGTTCTCTCGGCTCTCCAGAAGCCTCCATTTGAACCATTAAGCAACCGGTGGCATTCTTGGTGGCTATCACCTCGCTTTGGCGGGTGTCAGATTTGGCGGCATTGTCATGCACGCCTCCCTTCTTGGTGGTTCGTCAGGACAGGGTGATCCTGCGTCCCGTTCCTTCCTTTCTCCCAAAGGTGGTCTCTCCTTTCCACCTCAACCAGGACATTTCTCCTTCGCCTCATTGGGGGACACAGGACCGTGGGTGTTATGCTGCTGTCCACTAGGAGGCGACACTAAGTATACTTCTAAAACAAGAAAACAGTGTGGCTCCTCCCCTGCAGTATATACACCCTGGCTGGCTCCAGCCTCACCAGTTTTTGCTTAGTGTCTCATTAGGAGGTAGATGCGGTCCAAGGACCACAATACTAGTACATAATTAGGTTTTTTCTTTTTAGATTTTTCAGTTTTTTCCTTTTTTACCAAGGATACTAGAGGGCGACGGTATCTCTGCATACCGATTTCGTAAAAACAACAACAGACGGGAACGCGGGGTGTTACCTCCACGTACCCCCTTCTGCCTCGGTGGACAGGAAGCAAGGCGACGGTTCCTCAGCGTTCCGATCTCCTTGTGTTCCGTTTTTTTTGTCGCCTGCGTTATTCCCTACTTCTCCCCTGCCCCCTGCGGGGCTCTGAGATGGACCCAGGGTGGCATGCACAGCAACCTTCCAGGATCTCTGCAGCAGATTCTGCCAGACAGGGACGCCAGGCTGACACTCTCCTCATATCCCGGGGATTATGAGTCGAGCATTCAAGATGCCCTCCCCATTCCCTGTCAGGGGTTTTGGGTTGAGGTGCCTCCATAAGGTAAGCAGGGCTCCTTTGGGACCCTGTATGCATTTGTTGCCTTCCCTCTTCGCTCCCTAGCCCTGGGCTGCAGGTCTCCTTCTAGCCCGTGACGGGCTCCAGCTATATCCCCCTTAGCTCCCCTAGCTCTGGGAATGGAGTCTGCCCTGAGGTCCTCTTATAGCCCCTGGAGGGCTACAGTGCTCACCTTAGCTCCTCTGCCCTGGGCTCCACTGCAGGGACTCAGGTGCCGACGGTGGCCCGCGGCGTTCTATTCCCGCACTTCCGCGCCGATGCGCGCTCGTTTTCGGCCTCAGGGGCCTAATTGAGCCCCCGGCTTGCGGCCTACTCCTAAGCCCGCCTTGATGCCGCCCCTCAGTGCCGCCCTCATTGCCGCCTCCTGGTGACGTCAGGCGGCCGGGAATGGAGATCCCGGCCGTGTCACTGTGGGCGGATCGCCTCTCCCTGGCGCGTCTCGCTCATCGCGAGACCTTCTGCGCGCCTTTTCTCTGGGAGCAGAGAAATCTTCTGTGCCATCTTCTGTGCCCAGCTGCACGTGGGACGCCTTTACTCAGGGGGACACCGGACCTTGCCTGCGGTCCATTGGGAGCGGTAAGGGGCACAGCGTTCGCTGTTGCCCTCTATCTGATTGTTTTTTTCTCTGTGCACTCACCCCCTGCAGTTTCCTGCATCTGCTGCTTCTCTCCTAAGCAACATACTTAGTGTGTCCCACATTCTGCAGCTCTCCATAACTATGCAGAACTCCAGAAGTAACAAAAAGGGCTCTAAGATGGCTACCTTCTATGCCGCTTGCACAACCTGCAAGAACCATTTGCCCAGCGATCAGACGACCCCTCTTTGCCAGGCCTGTGACCCATCTCATACGGAACCACCCAGTGCAGCAGACCCTGCTCCTGAGGTTTCCTCGGAGCCCAGCGCCTCTGCCACCACTGGTAGTCCCCGCGCTACCCCTGATTGGGTGGTCTTTTTGTCTCAGTCCCTAACTCAATCCATGTCTCAATCCATGGAAAGACTAACTTCGACCCTGATACAGGCTTTGCATGCCCAACCCACGGCAGACACCCCCGACCCTCCTGAGCCC
This sequence comes from Allobates femoralis, assembly GCA_033576535.1. NCBI lineage: Eukaryota > Metazoa > Chordata > Amphibia > Anura > Aromobatidae > Allobates > Allobates femoralis. The sequence continues at coordinate 366,336,765 of JARQOC010000001.1, read as the reverse complement.
GAACAGAATACCGCTCAGAGCCACGATTCTGACCTCAGGGATCAGAGGCAGGAATCTTCTTCTTCCCACCGAGCCTCTCTTAAGAGAAGGGATCCCCCTCCTTCCCCTTCAGGGAGCTCCCAGGGTTCCCCGTCCCATGACCAGGGACCAGGTTCCCCTTCGTCTCAGGGTCCATACGATTCGGACCCGGAGCAGGAAATGTCGCTTGACTTGGACAACCCTGACACTCAGTCTATGATTCAAGACCTGATTACGGCCGTCAATCAGACTTGTAAGGTTGATAGTCCCACTTTAGAGAATCCGGAGTCCGCAATATCATTTAAACGAACGAAGCGCCCACACAAGTTTTTCACGGATCACCATGAGTTCCAGGAACTTATGACCAAATACAGGACTCGTCCGGATAAACGTTTTGGTAACCGAAGGGCCATGGAATCTCGCTATCCTTTTCCCCCTACTGTTAGCCAGAACTGGGCTGAGTCTCCACAGGTTGACCTTCCAATCTCCCGTCTGGCCACGCGCACGCTCCTCTCCCTTCCAGACGGATCATCGATCAAGGATCCTACCGACCGACAGGTCGAGCAACTAGCTCGGTCTATTTTTGAGGCCTCCGGCTCGGCATTGTCCCCTATTTTTGCCTCAGTCTGGGTTGCCAAGGCGGTTACCTCCTGGGCGTCCTCTCTCCGTGATAATTCTCAATCTCTGGACGAGTCAGAGATGGCTGCCCAGATCTCCGTCGCGGCTGAATATATACTTCAGGCTTCCCTTGATGCTGCTGCCTGCTCAGCTATTGCAGCAGCTAACGCAATCACCATCCGCAGAGCGCTCTGGCTGCGGGAATGGAAGGCAGACTCGGCCTCCAAGAAATCTCTGACCAGCCTGCCGTATCTCAGCGGACGTCTGTTTGGGGAAAAACTTGACAAGCTGATTTCGGATGCCACTGGAGGGAAGAGCACTTCCCTCCCGCAACACAAGCCGAAACGTCCCCTTTTCAGACGTCAACAGACTCGGTTCAGATCCTTTCGCAACTCATTTGGATGGTCGACCTCCCGTCCTCCACAGGCTAATACCAGATTCCCGCGGAGAGATAGAACCTCTCAGGCTCCTCAGAGAACCTCGACTTCCTGGCAGGCGCGCTCCAGACAGTCAAAGGCCAAGGGATCACGATCCCAAACATTCTCTTCTTCCTGACTCTTTTCCCCTCCCGGAAGATCCCTCCCGAGTAGGCGGCTGCCTCTCTCTTTTTCGGAACATCTGGCTCGCAGTCGTAGACGACAAGTGGGTCAGGGAGGTGGTTTCCTCCGGATACTCCATAGAATTTCACACCCGCCCGACCAAACGTTTCTTCCTGTCTTCCCCCCCCAAGGTCAGCAAAGAAGGCTCGCGCTTTTCTCAAGGCCGTCGATTCTCTTCGGCAGGCAGGAGTCATTGTGCCAGTGCCTCCAAACGAAAGGTACACAGGGTTCTACTCGAACCTCTTTGTGGTGCCCAAAATAGACGGGTCGGTGCGTCCGATCCTCGACCTCAAGTTCCTCAACAAATTTATCAGACTGCGTCACTTCCGCATGGAGTCGTTGCGATCCATCATCACCTCAATGGACGAAGGGGAATTTCTCGCATCGATCGACATCAAAGATGCATATCTCCACATACCAATCTGCCATGCACATCAGCGGTTCCTCCGCTTTGCAGTGGGTCAGGACCATTTTCAATTTGTAGCTCTGCCGTTCGGCCTCGCCACTGCCCCAAGGGTATTTACGAAGGTCATGGCCGCGGTCATGAAGCTCCTACACTCCAGAGGAATCATGGTCTTGCCCTATCTGGATGACCTTCTTATCAAGGCACCATCCTTCCCAGACTGCGAAGAAAGTGTGAAGATCACCATAGACACCCTCGTCCGTCTAGGCTGGTTGTTAAACCTTCCCAAGTCCTCTCCAATTCCAAGCCAGACCATCACCTTTTTGGGAATGGACTTCGACACTCATCGAGGGCTCGTTCTGCTTCCACGCGAAAAGGCAGTCGCCATACGTCGAGGCATTCGTGCTCTTCTCCTTCCAAAACCTCACTCCCTTCGCTCAGGAATGAGAGTCCTGGGAAAGATGGTTGCGGCTATGGAGGCGGTGCCGTTTGCTCAGTTGCATCTCAGACCGCTCCAACTCGCTCTCCTGTCTCGCTGGGACAGGAATCCTGCTACTCTAGACAGGACCCTGCGTTTGACTTCAGCTGTGAAACAGTCTCTTCTTTGGTGGCTTCGTCCTGCCTCTCTCCAGATGGGAAGGTCCTTCCTGCCGGCGCACTGGAACGTTCTGACCACCGATGCCAGCCTAACGGGCTGGGGAGCGGTTCACCGTCACCACACTACTCAAGGCAGGTGGTCCAGCCAAGAGTCCTCTCTTCCCATCAACCTATTGGAGATCCGTGCCATCTTCCTAGCCCTGCGGGACTTCCATCATCTGCTATCAGGGCGTCACGTACGAGTCCAGTCAGACAATGCCACGGCGGTGGCATATGTGAACCACCAGGGCGGTACGCGCAGTGCAGGAGCGATGCGCGAGGTTCGTCCGATACTGGAATGGGCAGAGTCCACGAGATCGGTGATATCAGCAGTCCACATTCCCGGTGTGGACAATTGGGCAGCAGACTTCCTCAGTCGCCAAGGCATCGCCTCGGGAGAATGGAGTCTGCATCCCGACGTCTTCCAACAAATATGCCTCAAGTGGGGAACCCCGGACGTGGACCTGATGGCCTCACGACTGAACCGCAAGGTATCCAGGTTCATGGCCCGATGCCACGACCCTCAAGCTCTGGGAGCAGACGCTCTGGTACAGCCCTGGACTCAATTTCGTCTTTGTTACATCTTTCCTCCGCTTCCCCTCATACCCAGGGTGGTGAAGAAGATCAAAGCGGAGGGTGTGCCAGTCATTCTCGTCGCTCCAGACTGGCCACGTCGAGCCTGGTACGCCGACCTGGTCCGTCTTCTCGGCGACTCCCCCTGGCGGCTGCCAGATCGGCCAGATCTACTCTCACAGGGTCCTCTCCTCCACCAGAAATCCTCGGCCCTGAGTTTGACGGCGTGGCCGTTGAGACCTGGGTGTTAACCCAGGCAGGTTTGTCTCCGGATGTCATTACGACCATGCTTAATGCAAGGAAGCCTTCTTCGGCTCGCATTTACCATCGCACATGGAAGGCCTTCTTCTCCTGGTGTAACTCCCAGAACCGTCCGCCCCTACAATTCTCGTTACCAGCCATTTTAGGTTTTCTTCAGACTGGTCTTGAATCCGGTCTTCCTTAGGCTCTTTGAAGGGACAAGTTTCTGCCTTGTCTGTCCTTTTTCAGCGCAAATTGGCTAACAGATCACAGGTCAGGACCTTTTTACAAGGGGTCTCCCGCCTGGTTCCACCCTACAAGAGGCCTTTGGAAACATGGGATCTGAATCTAGTTCTGGACGCTTTACAAAGGCCTCCTTTCGAACCCCTCAGAGAGGTCCCTCTTCGCATTTTGTCTCAAAAAGTAGTTTTTCTTGTGGCAATTACATCTATTCGGCGCGTATCGGAACTGGCAGCTCTATCCTGCAAGACTCCCTTTCTTTCTTTCCATCAGGACAGGGTGGTGTTACGCCCTGTTCCGTCTTTCCTTCCCAAGGTGGTGTCCTCGTTTCATTTGAATCAGGACATAACTCTGCCGTCTTTCTGTCCAGCGCCGGTTCATCGTGTAGAGAGGGCCTTGCATTCGCTGGATTTGGTTCGGGCTCTTCGCCTCTACATTTCAAGGACGGCGGTATTTCGGAAGTCTGATTCTCTGTTTATTCTTCCAGAAGGAACCCGTAAAGGACTGCCTGCATCCAAGGCTACCCTGGCCAGATGGATCAGGGCAACAATCTCAGAAGCCTACCAACTCAAGGGTCAGCCCGTCCCACCGGGGCTGCGCGCGCACTCTACCCGTGCGTAGGGGCCTCCTGGGCTATTCGACATCAGGCTTCTGCCGAACAAGTGTGCAAGGCTGCCACCTGGTCCAGCCTGCACACTTTTGCTAAACACTACAATGTGCATGTTCAGTCCTCGGCTGAGGCTAGTCTGGGCAGACGTGTTCTGCAGGCGGCATTTGCCCACCTGTAGAGGTTCCAGATACGTCTATATATTCCCACCCAGGGACTGCTTTTGGACGTCCCACGGTCCTGTGTCCCCCAATGAGGCGAAGGAGAAAAGGAGAATTTTGTGTACTCACCGTAAATTCCTTTTCTCTTAGCCTCTAATTGGGGGACACAGCACCCTCCCTGTTGCCTATCGGCTCTTATCTTGTTATTTCAGTTCTGTGTTATCAGTTATGGTTAACTGTTTTTCAGATATAGATATTTTATGTAGATGGGCTAATGCTTTCCTACTGCTTTAGTCACAAAACTGGTGAGGCTGGAGCCAGCCAGGGTGTATATACTGCAGGGGAGGAGCCACACTGTTTTCTTGTTTTAGAAGTATACTTAGTGTCGCCTCCTAGTGGACAGCAGCATAACACCCACGGTCCTGTGTCCCCCAATTAGAGGCTAAGAGAAAAGGAATTTACGGTGAGTACACAAAATTCTCCTTTTCTTTTCCTTCCTTTTGTCCAAACCTGTTTCTCAGGTTTGCAAAGGCCCTCCACAACTTGGACTTGGTCGGGGCTCTGAGAGTGTATTTGTCTCGCACAGCTCCTCTGCGTCAGACTGACTCTCTCTTGTCTCTCGGCCGGACGCGGTAAGGGCTCTTCCGCTTCCAAGGCCACGGTTGCCCGTTGGATCAGGACAGCCATATTAGAGGCCTATTCGGTCTCGCACACGTCGCTCCCGACGGGACTCAAGGCGCATTCCACTAGGGCCGTGGGCGCTTCTTGGGTGTTGCGGCTCCGAGCCTCAGCCCAACTGGTGTGTCAGGTCGCCACTTGGTCAAGCGTACACACATTTTCTAAACAGTACCAGGTACATGTTCATGCCTCAGCGGATGCAGGTATGGGCAGGCGCGTTCTACAGGCGACTGTTGCCCACCTGTACATGTCTGAGTTGCCTTTCAGGGTGCAGTGGTTTTTTCCCACCCAGGGACTGCTTTTGGACGTTCCAATGTCAGGGTCTCCCAGATTTTGGACGACAGAAAGTCCTGTTTACTTACAGTAAATTCTTTTTCCTTTAGTCCTTAAATCTGGGAGACCCAGCACCCACCCCTTTGCCCTAGGGGCGTACCTGTGTCTCTTGTACAGCACTTAGTTTTTCGCTGTTGGCCATTGTTCTGGCCTTATACTTTTCCTGTTCGGCCCGGTTGGCCGGGATTGGTCTTAAAGTGCAATGTTTTCCTCCTACTGCTTATATACCAAACTGACAGTATTCCTGCAGAGGGCGTATATGCTGCAGAGGAGAAGGAGGAGAAATTTTCCTATAATTGGTGTGACCTCCAGGGGGCAGCATATAACACCCGATGTCAGGGTCTCCCAGATTTAAGGACTAAAGGAAAAAGAATTTACGGTAAGTAAACAAAATTCTCTTTTTTGCAAGCTTCAAACAAAATTTTTTCTCATAAAGAATTTATAGCCCAGTACCTTTGTTCCTTGTTGTTACATGTGAAACTGTGTAGTCTGGAAATGGATACCTCAAGTGAAAAGTTATATTGTGCCCCGATGTGCCTCCAATATTCTCCAGTTGATAAAGTGAGTCTAAGTCAGTCTAGGGCTCAGTGCGAGGTTGCAGGCTGAAACATTAGCTGAGAATCATGCCATGGCTCCGTGTTTTGCGCCTGTCAGCAGGCATCTGACATCACGGTCGCGTCACGTGATAGTCATAGAAGGAAGTGGGTTGTAGTGTAGTGCGCATGCGGGAGCAGGAGCCGACTGTCAGCCTAGCCAATGCGTTTCTAAAGAAACATCTTTCTTCATAAGGACCCAAACGCTTTGGATAGGCTGCCAGTCGGCTTTTGCTCTCGCATGCGCACTATGCGACTCATAGACTTGCATTGCCAATTTTAATGCTCGATTCAAAATCGGATATAACATAGATTTTAATTTTTTTCTCTGACCACTCACTCGGTCTGAGGAAAAAATTAGAAATGTTCACAGCCTCCCAAAATATCAAAGGTTAGGGTGCAGGCACACTAGCGTCAAGCTCGCACGAGTGCAATGCAAGAAAAACTTACATTGTACCAATGTTAAAGGGCCAATGAAAGTCTATGGGTGTGCAAAAAAATGCTCAGATACAGCACACTAATGGCCACTTTACACACACCAACTTATCTGTCCAACTTCTGAACAACTTACTGGTTGCAGTGAAATCATGGACACATTGTTCCATTTATACACAGCCACAAAATGGAGCAATGTGTCCATGATTTCACTACAACCAGTAAGTTGTTAGGAAGTTGGACAGATAAGTTGATGTGTGTAAAGTGGCCATAACCCTTCTTTACTTATATCCACAACTTTATCCCTGACCTCTGTGAGAGCCTCTGTGTTTCTACATTGCAGAAAAACTGCATTTCCTCAATCTGGATGGTGATTCCGCTTGGTTGCCATGCACAGTAGTGTATAGGCCACGTTACACACACAGATATCTGTTCAGATATTGGTCACAGATCTCTGGTTGCAGTGAAATCATGGACACATTTTTCCATTTTGTAACTGTCACAAATGAAACAATGTGTCCATGATTTCACTGCAACCAGAGATCTGTGACCAATATCTGAACAGATATCTGTGTGTAACGTGGCCTTATGGCAACTAATCTGCCGTCAATGGGTGTTAAATAAATAATCTCTGAGGGTACCTTTACATGCCGCTACAGCATGGTGGAAACAACCGGGTGCTTCATGTGCATGAGCACGCAGCAACGGTTACAAACGGTACCCGCACAGCTTTTACACACCGCTACAAGGTGCTCTACAGAAGGTTGAATCTATCTCTGGATGCACCGCTGGGTGCCTCAAGTTACCTTCTGCAGAGCACCTTACCTTATTTACACACCGCTACAACAAGGTAATATGGGCGGACCTGGTGCAGCAGGGACAATACATAAGCGTGCCACAATTGTGGATTACGAGAATTTCGTACGCTGATATGACAAAGCAATAGCATCATGATTGGCCAGCCAGCGCAGGAGGCTGACTAATACATGACGCTCAAGCAATTGTGTAGTGTGACTGGTCAGCTCCTTAAATATGCCGCCCTATGCAGCGACTACCAATCGTAACGCAGGAGCTTCCTCCAATGATCGCCGATGGGGCGCGGTATCCCGGAACCTGTGTCACGCCCCAGGTAGATAGCAAGGTGTCGAAACAACCATCCTGTTCCTTATTTGCATGCCGCTATAGGCCGCTACCACTGGGTTGAAATCAACCTGTTTTAGAGCTCGGCTCTGAAACAGGTGCCACAAGTGACGGGTGGAAACAACCGCCTTTATACGCCACTACCTTGAGTTGATTTGGCAGTGCAAGATACATTTCTCTAATCTACCCGGTTGTTTCCACCATGTTGTAGCGGCGTGTAAAGGTACCCTAATGTAGCAGAGCTGAGTGAGTGCAGGAAGACATAAAATGAGGAATGAGGATGGTATGAGTGTGGGGAGGGAGTATTAAAGATGGCATCTCTTTGTGTCTCTGTGTTTTTATTTTAATTAAATTTAATATTTCTCTGCGTTGTCTTTTTTAACAATTTATTGTAGATTCTTAATGTCCAGGTCTAACTTAATTGGGCCTGACATTAATAATCTCAGGGCTTAATGCCAGCTGCAAAAACAAAGCTGGTGTTAACCCTTTATTACTCAGCATGCCATCTCCCACAAAGGCCGCTGGAAGAGCATGGTAAAGTGTCTGGAAATGGCGCTTCTTATGAATGTGCCTGGAAATGGCGCTTCTTATGAAAGCGCCATTTTCAGAGGTGGCTGAGGACTGCTTTTCTTTAGCTTGGGATGTGCCCTAAAACAATGGGCCTCACCCCACTAAGAATACCAGCCCTCAGCTACCTAGAATTACCTTGGCAGGCAATTAAAAATAGGGCAGCAGTCACACTTTTTTTCCCAGCCAAGGTAAAATTAGGCAGCTAAAGGTGGCAGCTCACAGCTGTCCGCTATCAGCGGGCTAGACTTAATAATACTGCAATGCCTCATGCGTTTTTGTTATTTTAATTATCTATTTATTTACATGACAATCAAGCAGAATCACCTCCAGATTGAGGAAATGCAGTCTGACTGCAACAGCCCATCACAGAGGCTCTCATAGAGTGAGCGTGTCTGTGATTGGCTGTTTGCCAGTCAGTGTAGTGAATATGCATAAGGCTTAATCGGCTCCCTGGAAGCAGCAGTGGAAGACTGGTAAGCCCGATCTATCTACCATCTACCGTATATACTCGTGTATAAGCCGACCCCCTACTTTTGCCACCAAAACCTGGGAAAACCTATTGACTTGTGTATAAGCCGAGGGTGGACCCCAGCACAGGTATACAGCCCTCAGCAGTGTGGTATACAGGCCCCCCCAGTGGTATACAGGCCTCCCCAGTGGTAGTATACAGTAGCCTCCCCAGTGGTAGTATACAGCAGCCTCCCCAGTGGTATATACAGGCCCCAGCAGTATTACAGCAGCCTCCCCAGTGGTATATACAGGCCCCAGCAGTATATACAGCAGCCCCAGTGGTATACAGCAGCCTCCCCAGTGGTATATACAGGCCCCAGCAGTATTACAGCAGCCTCCCCAGTGGTATATACAGGCCCAGCAGTATATTACAGCAGCCCCAGTGGTATACAGGCCTCCACAGTATATACAGCAGCCCCAGGTATTACAGCAGCCTCCCCAGTGGTATATACAAGGCCCAGCAGTATATACAGCAGCCTCCCAGTGGTATATACAGGCCCCAGCAGTATTACAGCAGCCTCCCCAGTGGTATATACAGGCCCAGCAGTATATACAGCAGCCCCAGTGGTATACAGCAGCCTCCCCAGTGGTATATACAGGCCCCAGCAGTATTACAGCAGCCTCCCCAGTGGTATATACAGGCCCCAGCAGTATATACAGCAGCCCCAGTGGTATACAGCAGCCTCCCCAGTGGTATATACAGAGCCCAGCAGTATACAGCAGCCTCCCCAGTGGTATATACAGGCCCCAGCAGTATATACAGCAGCCTCCCAGTGGTATATACAGGCCCCAGCAGTATATACAGCAGCCATCCACCAGTGGTATATCACAGGCCCCAGCAGTATATACAGCAGCCCCAGCAGTATTACAGCAGCCTCCCCAGTGGTATATACAACGGCCCCAGAGCAGATATTACAGCAGCCTCCCCAGTGGTATATACAGGCCCCAGCAGTATATACAGCAGCCCCAGTGGTATACAGCAGCCTCCCCAGTAGTATATACAGGCCCCAGCAGTATATAACAGCAGCCTCCCAGTGGTATATACAGGCCCCAGCAGTATTACAGCAGCCTCCCAGTGGTATATACAGACCACAGCAGTATATAAAGCAGCCCCAGTGGTATACAGCAGCCTCCCCAGTGGTATATACAGGCCCCAGCAGTATATCAGCAGCCCCAGTGTATTACAGGCAGGTATACGCAGCTCCCAGTGGTATATACTAGGCCCCAGCAGTATATACAGCAGCAGCAACCCCAGTGGTATATACAGACAGTACAGCCTCCCCAGTGGTATATACAGGCCCCAGCAGTATATCAGCAGCCCAGTGTATACAGGCCCAGTGGTATATACAGGAGGACAGCAGCCAGGGTATCAGAGCTTCCCAGTGGTATTACAGGCCCCGCAGTATATACAGCAGCCCCAGTGGTATTACAGCAGCCTCCCAGTGGTATATACAGGCGCCCAGCAGTATATACCAGCCCAGTTATAACCCGCAGTATTCCAGCTCCCAGTGGTATATACAGGCCCCAGCAGTATTACAGCAGCCCCCCAGTGGTATATACAGGCCCCAGCAGTATTACAGCAGCTCCCCAGTGGTATATAGGCCCAGCAGTATATAAAAGCAGCCCCACAGGGTATACAGAAGCTCCCCAGTGGTATATACAGGCCCCCAGCAGTATTACAGCAGCCTCCCAGTGGTATATACAGGCCCCACAGTATTACAGCAGCCTCCCAGTGGTTATACAGGCCCCAGCGATATAACAGGGCAGCACAGGAACGATTACCAGCCCAGTGGTATAAGCAGCCCCCAGCAGTATATACAGCGCCCAGTGTTATACAGGCCCCGGGCTATTACAGCAGCCCCCAGTGGTGTATACAGCCACCTACACCCCAGTAGTATAAAGGCCCCAGAGTATTACAGCAGCTCCCAGTGGTCATCACAGGCCCCACACGATATACAGCAGCCTCCCCAGTGGTATATAAGCTCCCAGCAGTATATACAGCAGCCCCAGTGGTCACCGTTATTACAGGCCCCAGAGTATATACAGCAGCCCCAGTGGTATTACAGCAGCCTCCCAGTGTATATACAGGCCCCACAGTATATACAGCAGCCCAGTGGTATACAGCAGCTCCCAGTCAGTGGTATATACAGGCCCCAGCAGTAACAGCAGCCTCCCAGTGGTATATACAGGCCCCAGCAGTATATACAGCAGCCCCAGTGGTATACATCAGCCTCCCCAGTAGTATATACAGGCCCAGCAGTATATACAGCAGCCCAGTGGTATATACAGGTCCCAGCAGTATTACAGCAGCCTCCCCAGTGGTATATACAGACCCCAGCAGTATATAAAGCAGCCCCAGTGGTATACAGCAGCCGCCCCAGTGGTACATACAGGCCCCAGCAGTATTACAGCAGCCTCCCCAGTGGTATATACAGGCCCCAGCAGTATTACAGCAGTTTCCCCAGTGGTATATACAGGCCCCAGCAGTATTACAGCAGCCTCCCCAGTGGTATATACAGGCTCCAGCAGTATATACAGCAGCCCCAGTGGTATACAGCAGCCTCCCTAGTGGTATATACAGGCCCCAGCAGTATTGCAGCAGCCTCCCCAGTGGTATATACAGGCCCCAGCAGTATTACAGCAGCCTCCCCAGTGGTATATACAGGCCCCAGCAGTATTACAGCAGCCTCCCCAGTGGTATATACAGGCTCCAGCAGTATATACAGCAGCCCCAGTGGTATACGGCAGCCTCCCCAGTGGTATATACAGGCCCCAGCAGTATTACAGCAGCCTCCCCAGTGGTGTATACAGGCCCCAGCAGTATTACAGCAGCCTCCCCAGTGGTATATACAGGCCCCAGCAGTATATACAGCAGCCCCAGTGGTATACAGCAGCCTCCCCAGTGGTACATACAGGCCCCAGCAGTATTACAGCAGCCTCCCCAGTGGTATACACAGGCCCCAGCAGTATATACAGCAGCCTCCCCAGTGGTATATACAGGCCCCAGCAGTATTACAGCAGCCTCCCCAGTGGTATATACAGGCCCAGCAGTATTACAGCAGCCTTTCCAGTGGTATATACAGGCCCCAGCAGTATTACAGCAGCCTCCCCAGTGGTATATACAGGCCCCAGCAGTATATACAGCAGCCCTAGTGGTATACAGCAGCCTCCCCAGTAGTATATACAGGCCCCAGCAGTATATACAGCAGCCCCAGTGGTATATACAGGCCCCAGCAGTATTACAGCAGCCTCCCCAGTGGTATATACAGACCCAGCAGTATATAAAGCAGCCCCAGGGGTATACAGCAGCCTCCCCAGTGGTATATACAGGCCCCAGCAGTATTACAGCAGCCTCCCCAGTGGTATATACAGGCCCCAGCAGTATATACAGCAGCTCCAGTGGTATACAGCAGCCTCCCCAGTGGTATATACAGGCCCCAGCAGTATATACAGCAGCCCCAGTGGTATACAGCAGCCTCCCCAGTGGTATATACAGGCCCCAGCAGTATATACAGCAGCCCCAGTGGTATTACAGCAGCCTCCCCAGTGGTATATACAGGCCCCAGCAGTATATACAGCAGCCCCAGCAGTATTACAGCAGCCTCCCCAGTGGTATATACAGGCCCCAGCAGTATATACAGCAGCCCCAGTGGTATACAGCATCCTCCCCAGTGGTATATACAGGCCCCAGCAGTATTACAGCAGCCTCCCCAGTGGTATATGCAGCCCCAGTGGTATACAACAGCCTCCCCAGTAGTATATACAGCAGCCCAGTGGTATACAGGCCCCAGCAGTATATACAGCAGCCTCAGTGGTATACAGCAGCCCCAGTGGTATACAGCAGTGATATACAGGCCCCAGCAGTATATACAGCAGCCCCAGTGGTATACAGCAGCCCCAGTGTTATACAGGCTCCTAAATGCTGGCACTCGCCCCCCTCCGTTTTAAGGTCCCCCCCCCCCCCCCTCCTGCTGCATAACTTACCATCCCCGGTCTTCTGCACCGCGCCGGTCTTCCGTGCTCTGTCCTCCGCAGCATCCGGGGTCATGTGACCGTCGCAGTAACGATGACGTCATGCGACCGGCCGGTCACATGACCCGGATGCTGCGGAGGACGGAGCACGGAAGACCGGCGCGGTGCAGAAGACCAGGGATGGTAAGTTATGCAGCAGGGGGGTAACCTTACAACGGAGGGGGGCGAGTGCCAGCATTTGGGGGCCATATATGCAGATATGCACTGCTTCCCCCTGCTGCTGATTGACAGGGGAAAGCAGTGCATATATAATGAGCAGCCCCACGTGACGGGGCGCTCATACAGCAGCCTCCCCCCACCTCCTCCAGCCTCCCCAGCCCCGGACACAGCCCCCACCACAGCCCCTACCGTATTGACCCGTGTATAAGCCGAGGGGGGGACTTTTCAGCCCAATTTTTGGGCTGAAAAACTCGGCTTATACACGAGTATATACGGTATCTATCCGTCTATTCTATTCAATCAACCTATCTATCCTATCTGTTTGTCTACAGTTTTTTTTCTGATCATCATAATGGGAGACCCAGACAATGGGGTTTAGGGCACTGCCCTCCGGAGGCCACACTAGGTACTACAAGAACTGTAGACACCGCCCCCTCCGCTTATAAACCCCTACCGCAGGGAACATCCTCAGTTTTAAACTTAGTGTGCTCGGAGGTACCACACGCTTTGCTTGCACTCATCGCATTCTCACAGCTTACGTGATGGCGTATGAAGACAAGGTAAAGAAGGTCCCAGTCAGGGACCTCCGGCAGTCTCCCTGTTTACCTTCGGGGAACATGCAGGTCGAGGTACCGGAGGGCCTAGTGCCTGGGCACACTGTGTCTCCCGGTACGCTGCCGTGCTCCTTCCCATCCCTCCTGGGGGCTCTGAGAAGTGGGAGATAGGAGCCTTGCACAGCTCCGCTCCGTCCGAGGCCTCCCTAAATGGTGCTTACAGACCGGACTGGAGTCAGCTCTGTCCGAGGCCTCCCTAAATGGTGCTTACAGACCGGACTAGAGCCAGCCCAGTCCGAGGCCTCCCTAAATGGTGCTTACAGACCGGACTGGTGCTGAACCCCCGTCCGAGGCCTCCCATGATATGGTGCTTACAGACCGGACCGGCACTGAGATACTCCGGTGTCTCCGGTGTGCCTGGGGGTAGTGTCTGACACTGATGTGTTTATGACACTCAGACCGCGCGTTGGCCTTAGGGTCCGCGGTTCTGGCGGTGTACCCTGTGCTGGGGTCACCCTGGCTGACCGCCCTGTGTGACACAGGGGCTGCGGCTGTGGGCTTCAGACTTTGTCTGTGAGCCCGGGTATTTATGTTTAATACCTCCCGCGCTGCGGGCTCCGGCGCTTACATTATTGTAATGGCGGCCGGGAGAGATGTGGAGCGGCCCATGTGACCTGGATGGGCGTGTGTGTGTGTGCTTCCCGCGTGTTTCGGCCCCGCCCTCTGCTTCTACAGCGGCGGCCATCTTTTCCCCTCACTTTCCTGCTGGGATCGTTGGAGACTGCTCTGCTGCACTCCAGGGGAGACCAGGTTTTCTTTCCTCGCGGAGGCCACACACACACCGCTCCCTTCACCACCGCTGTGCAGCGGTCGGTAAGCCACCGGTTTCCGGTGAAGTTTCTCCTGTGTTGATATTCCTCTACCGTGGGTATGTCCTCAGGGAAGAAAGGCGCTGCTAAGGCAGCCAGTACCACACCTGTCTGTGCTACATGCAACGGGACACTGGTGGAGGGGTCCTGCAATAATTGCGGACGCCCAGACGCCCGGACTGTCACTGCTGAGTCAGCAGCTCCGGTGCTTTACCCTGAGGTTCAAGTGATCCCAGGGCCATGGGAAAAACAAAGCGAGATTAATGCCTCTCTGTTGTCCCAATTGTCCTCCATGTCGCAATCCCTGGAGGCACTAACAAGGAGACTGGATGCTCCAGCTACTCCTTCAAGCTACCCCCGGGTGTCTCCATCTTCCACCGTGAGACCCCTTAAGCGGGCTCGCCGTGATGATTCACCCGAGCTCCAGATCCTCTCTGAGGAGGAGCGTCACTCTGACGGTGACGAGGATGATGGGGGTTCAACTCTCGGGTCGGTGTCTGAACCAGCTGAAGGGGTGGAGGATCTGGTGTCTTCCATCAACGAGACTTTACGTCTCGGGTTACCCCCTCAGGAGACAGCCGTTCACCCGAAGGAGGTCTACCAGTGGTTACGACCTGAAGCTAGACCGTGTGGTTCCTTTTTGGACCACACTAATTTTGAAAGGGTGGTTAGAGCTCCCAGGGTACACCCTGGACGGCGTTATGTCCGCAAATCCAAGGACAACCGCTTTCCCTTTCCTCAGGAGGTGCTTCAGGAGTGGTCGCAGTCCCCGAAAGTGGACGCTTCCATGACCAGGATTGCTGCACGCTCCCTATTCTCTGCCTCTGATAGCTCCTCACTGAAGGATGCGACAGACAGACAGGTCGAACAACTCGCCAAGTCGTCTTATGAGGCTGTGGGGTCTTCATTTGCCCCGAGTTTTGCTGCGGTCTGGACTCTGCAGGCGATCACATCCTGTCTGGATGGGATTGCTGACCTGGCAGGTTTTAACTCTGAAGTCCTGGCACTTACAGAAAGGGCAAAGGCCTATGCAGATTATGCTAGGACGGCGTCCCTGGAGACTGCCACTCGCTCAGCTGTGGCTTCGGCCAATGCGATAGCGATCCGCAGATTGTTGTGGCTGCGTCTATGGGACTCAGATGCCACGTCAAAGAAGATTCTGCAGAATCTTCCTTTCTCTGGTGACAGGCTGTTTGGTGCCGAGCTGGACAAGTTGATCAAAGACTCTACGGAGTCCAAGATCCCACAGAACAGACCTAAGCCTAGGTATACTGTGAAAAGGAACCCTAAACAGTGGTCCTTTCGTACCAGCTCACAGCCGTCAGCGTCTTCCGCTCGTGCGGACCGTGGGGCCAAGCCCTCTCAGCAATGGCGCCCCAAGAGTCGCCAGAAGAAGTCGGCAGGTACAACAGCTGCCGCTCCCAAGCCCACCTCGGCATGACTCGCTCTCTCTTCCTGCCTCCCCACAGGTTGGAGGTCGCCTGTCTCAATTTCAAGACAAATGGCGACTCCACATCCAAGATCAGTGGGTTCGAGACGTAGTCTCCAGAGGATACAGGATAGAGCTGTCGTCACAACCCACACACCGATTCCATCGGTCTGTCCCATCTCCAGAAAAGGCTCAGGCTTTTTATCTGGTCTTGGAGGGACTCCGCAGAGACGGAGTGGTGGTCCCAGTGCCCACTGGGGAGAGGTTCAGGGGTTTCTACTCCAACCTCTTTATCGTCCCGAAGAAGGACGGCTCCTTCCGCCCGGTTCTGGACCTCAAGCTGTTCAACCGCCATGTGTTGGTTCGGAAGTTCCGCATGGAATCCCTGCGCTCCGTGATCGCGGCTGTGTCGCAGGGCGACTTCCTGGCGTCCATAGACATTCGCGACGCTTACCTTCACATACCCATTGCACCGTCTCATCAACGATGGTTGAGATTCGCGGTGGGGGAGGAGCACTTCCAATTCGTGGCGCTGCCCTTCGGGTTGGCCTCGGCTCCCCGGGTGTTCACGAAAGTGATGGCATCAATGATGGCCTTACTGCATGCGCAGGGACACGCCGTCATTCCTTATTTGGACGACCTACTGGTCAGAGCGCCATCGGAACACCTGTGTCAGCGAAGCCTGCAGGCGACCATGCAGTCTCTGGAGCAGTTCGGGTGGCTTCTCAACATCCAGAAGTCCACCCTGGTTCCAACCCAGTCACTGACGTACCTGGGCATGGAATTCCACACGGACTCTGCTCTAGTGTCCCTACCACGAGCCAAACAACTGGCCATCCAGTCAGGAGTACACGATCTCCTCGAATCACCTCATTCATCCCTACGGGTATTGATGAAGATGGTGGGACGCATGGTGGCAGCAATAGAGGCGGTGCCCTTCGCACAGTTTCGCCTCCGTCCTCTGCAACTGGAAATCCTCCAGAGGTGGGACAAGAGGACGTCCTCTCTGAATCAGCTGGTGGTCCTCTCCCAGCCGACCAGGGATGCTCTGCAGTGGTGGCTTCAGCCGAGTCACTTATCAAAGGGACGATCCTTCCTGAAGCCATCGTGGTTAGTGGTGACCACCGACGCCAGCCTGAAGGGCTGGGGCGCGGTGTTTTTACACCACAGAGCTCAAGGTCTCTGGACACGTGCAGAGACGACGTTGCAGATCAACGTGCTGGAGCTCAGGGCGGTCTATCTGGCACTCCTGGCCTTTCGGGTGTTCCTATCCGGACAACCAATTCGGGTTCAGTCCGACAATGCGACGACTGTCGCCTATATAAATCACCAAGGAGGAACCAGGAGTGCACAGGCTCTAGCGGAAGTCCACCGCATTCTATCATGGGTGGAAGTCAACAACTGCTTGATTTCCGCAGTCTACATCCCAGGTGTCGAGAATTGGGAGGCAGACTACCTGAGCCGACAGGGGATGGACGCCGGAGAATGGTCTCTCCATCCGGACGTCTTCCGGGACATCTGCATCAGATGGGGGACCCCGGATGTGGATCTGATGGCCTCCCGGCTGAATCATCAGGTGCCACAATACATGGCGAGATCGTGGGACCCTCAGTCTCTGGGGGCAGATGCTCTAGTCCTGAGTTGGTCAGATTTTCGCCTGCCATATGTTTTCCCGCCCCTGGCGCTGATGCCCAAGGTCCTGTGGAAAATCAAGACGGAATGTCACACAGCCATTCTAGTGGCTCCGGATTGGCCGAGGAGGTCCTGGTATCCGGATCTGTGGCAACTGTCCGGCGGACACCGGTGGGCTCTTCCAGACCGCGCAGATCTTCTCGCGCAGGGCCCCTTCTTCCGCCCCAATTCCAGGGCCCTCAGATTGACTGCATGGCTCTTGAGGCCTGGCTCTTAACATCCAGGGGTTTCTCTCCTGCGGTTGTTTCCACCATGAACAGAGCTAGACGGCCCACGTCACGGAAGATTTACCACAGAACGTGGAAAGTCTTTTTCGCCTGGTGCTCCTCTGGGGGACATGTACCTTGGCCCTTGTCGATCCCGACCCTATTGGCTTTTTTGCAGTCAGGTTTGGAGTTGGGCCTTTCCCTCAGTTCTCTGAAGGGTCAGGTATCAGCGCTGTCTGTATTGTTCGACAGGCGCTTGGCGCTCCTCCCAAAGGTTCGTCAATTTCTCCAAGGGGTGTCTCGAGTGGTTCCGCCGTATAGGCGGCCTCTGGACCCTTGGGATCTCAACATGGTCTTGGCGGCTTTGCAGAAACCACCTTTTGAGCCATTGAGAGAAGTCTCTCTTTCTTACTTGTCACAGAAAGTGGCTTTTCTGGTGGCTATTACGTCCCTGAGACGGGTCTCTGAACTGGCGGCACTATCGTGCAAGTCACCCTTTCTGGTGGTTCACCAAGACAAAGTGGTGTTACGCCCGCGGGCGGAATTCCTGCCAAAAGTGGTTTCCACTTTTCATTTGAACCAGGAGATTGTGCTCCCATCATTTTGTCCCGCTCCTGTTCATCAGATTGAACGCGACCTCCATACTCTGGACCTCGTACGGGCTGTACGCATTTATGTGTCCAGAACTGCCTCCTTCCGGAGTTCGGACTCTTTGTTCGTACTTACGGCAGGTCGCTGTAAGGGGTCAGCGGCGTCAAAATCTACCTTGGCCAGATGGATCAAGGCACCCATTCAAGAGGCTTACCGGTCTTCTGGTTTGCCTCTCCCGGTAGGCTTGAAGGCACACTCGACAAGAGCTGTCGGTGCCTCCTGGGCCTTGCGACATCGCGCCTCTGCTCTGCAGGTGTGTCAGGCGGCCACTTGGTCTAGCCTGCACACCTTCTCTAAGCATTATATGGTGCATGCCCATGCCTCTGCGGATGCAAGTTTGGGCAGGCGGGTCCTCCAGGCGGCGGTTGCCCACCTTTGACGGGGACCGCGTATGCAAACGTTTTTTGAGGAACTTTTTCCCGCCCTGGGGTATTGCTTTAGGACATCCCCATTGTCTGGGTCTCCCATTATGATGATCAGAAAAAGAGAATTTTGTTTACGTACCGTAAATTCTTTTTTCTTGAATCATCAATGGGAGACCCAGCACCCACCCAGTGTTCCGTTGTATGTTACGGCTGATCTGTCCCCTGTTGGGGCAGTTTATCCGGGTTGTTGACCCGTCTGTTCACGGTGTCTTCCCGAGGTTTCGGGTGTGGTTTTCTGTTGTCTCCTCGCAGCTTATGGACCAAACTGAGGATGTTCCCTGCGGTAGGGGTTTATAAGCGGAGGGGGCGGTGTCTACAGTTCTTGTAGTACCTAGTGTGGCCTCCGGAGGGCAGTGCCCTAAACCCCATTGTCTGGGTCTCCCATTGATGATTCAAGAAAAAAGAATTTACGGTACGTAAACAAAATTCTCTTTTTTAACTTTATACAGCATGGGAAAGACTATGTTGAAAGCGCATTGCACACGGACACCACACGGATGTTAGCTGAGAAAATAAAATGTACAATCGCATCACACTCGCACCACGCTGAAAGCACTCACGTGACTCTCATGCATCAACATTGCATAGCTTAGTGTGCCTGCACCCTTAAGGTACCGTCCCTGCGGCAATTTTGCTACCAATTGCACTGGCAATTTGCTGGTTGCAGTGAAATCATGGACACATTGATGTATTTTGTTGCTGTGTACAAATGGAACAATGTGTCCATGATTTCACTGCAACCAGCAAATTGCCAGTGAAATTGCTAGCAAAATTGCCGCGTGTTGACGGTACCTTTAGAGTGCTATCCATGAAAACAGTTTGGTTTGTCAATCTTTTTTTATTGACCTTCATATTTTTTTTTTATCTGCATGCAGTAATGTGTTTGTTTTTTTTTTTTTTAATCTCTTAAAAGTTATGTACCACTGAATCCTCGGCACGAAGTCTACTTTTTGGATGAATTTATTGTAGAGAGATTGACTACACCATCAACGTAAGTTCTTTTTACTATATGCAGCAATAGTGTTCTTAAATTTATTTTCTATACAATGTTTACTGATCCGTTCATTTTTATATTTTGATATTTCAGACTTTCTGAATGTGGCGAGGCCTCATATGTGTATTTATTAAATATTTTTTATTATTATCTTCCTTTTTTATTGGGGCTAAGGGGTGATGATTTGAACTTTTAAATTTTTTTCATATGCTGTAGAAATTTTTCATTTTCTCTGTTTTAATTGTCCTTTTACAAATCTATAACCTGCGGTTGGCTGATCTCTTCTTCTTTAGAGTATTTCTGTATATAGCAAAAGTCACTGTCTCTTTATAAGCATGGCCACAGGAAGGTTTCAGTGGAGCTCTCTATGACAAGCACGGAAGTCTTCAGCAGACTCCCTGCTGTCATAGCAGCAACCCACCGGCGACCCATGATCATGTAATTAGTGTCCTGACTGGCTCTTAAAATGTTGCGTTGTAAGAGGTTTTCCGTAGTTTGGTGTCCCGGAAGTCGTCATGACCACGACCCTGTGTTGTCATGGCAGCGATAAGCCATCTGTGATCCCCACTCCTTGCAGTCAGAGCTGGGTTTCAGCTTTCACATAAGTCAGAGACATGGAAACAAATGTGCGGGCACACCTTTTGTGCCCGCAAAATCGCCTTGACATTCAAAATACATCTTTTAGCAGTCTTGACGTACTGGGTACATTCAATGTCAGGAAGGGGTTAAAGGTAACGTACATAAAGTCATGGCCAAATGTGTTCACACTATAAATTCTTCCAGAAAATAAAGTATTTCTCACAGAAAATTATTGCAGTTACACATGTTTATTTCCTTTGTGTGTATTTGAACAAAATACACACAAAAAAAAGTCAAATTGCACTCAATTTCACACAAAACCCCAAAAATGGGTTGGACAAAGTTGTTTGTACCTCTCCAAAATTGTGGGTAGACTACTTTGTTTCAATCATGTGATGCTCGTTCACTCTCACCTGTGGCAAGTAACAGGAGTGGTCAATATGAAAATCTCACCTGAAACCAAATAAAAACGGGAGGAGTTGACTCAATTTTGATTTGTGTTTATGTGTGCTCCATTAAGCATGGAGAAGAGAAAGAGAAGAAAAGAACTGTCTGAGGACTTAATAACCAAAATTGTTGAAAATATATTAAGAATCTCAAGGTTACAAAGTCCATCTCCAGAGATCTTGACATTTCTTTGTCCTTGGTGCACTACATAATCAAGAAGTTTACAACTCATACTGCTGTTGCTAATCTCCCTGTGTGTAGATGACAGAGATATATATGTTAATTTTTGCAATGCAGGATAGTTTAGATGGAGGATAAGTAGTCTTGATTAAGTTCCAAAGAAATTCAAGATGTCCTGCAGGCTCAGGTGCATCAGTGTCGGCACTATCTGTCTACATCTAATATATAAAGCTGAATTGTGTATGTGTGTATATCCGGGATTGGCATCTACACCGTCGCAACTACATTACAAAAATTTGCACAGTCACACGTCTGGACCCCGGGAGCATCATAGGCTATGTTGTGAGGCGAAATTTTAACCCTGCGCGTTCCAGTTCACCAAACAATTTTGCGCCTATCTACATAATGGGGAAAACGTGAATGGAAAAGTGTTGGAGGAAAATCAACAGATGTCAGCCATAGAGACAAAATTTTGCACAGTCACACGTCTGGACCCCAGGAGCGTCATAGGCTATATTGTGAGGTGAAATTTTAACCCTGAGCATTCCAATTCACCAAACAATTTTGCCCCTATCTATATAATGGGGAAAAAGTGACAGTTACCAGTTGACAGTTGTGAATGAGAGGGGCTTAATGATAGCACCAAAGACTAACAGCACATACCAGCATATAGTCACTAAGATGGGGCCCCAACATGAGATATTCACCACACACTGGGACATGTATACACACCACATGCACACAAAGAGTAACAGCAAGTGTATAGTCGCTAAAGTGCAGCACCAACATTGGATACTCACCACGCACCCGAACAAAACACACACACCACAAAGAGACACACACAACACAGAGACACACGCCTCCCCCAAGGGGGGACACACACTCCCTATAGCGACACATGCACTCACCCCACAGGGACACACACACCACAAAGAGACAACACACACCACACAGACCCCCCCCACACAGGGACACACATATACACACCCTATAGGGGCACATGCACACACCCCACAGGGACACACACACCACAAAGAGACACATACAACAGAGACACACACCACACAGACCCCCCCACATGGACACACACATCTACACCCCAGGGACACACACACCACACAGACAAACACAGATGTGCACAAATCACCTCATACAACTTGCCTCATACGTCTGCTATCTTTATTTTTAAACATAAACATCTGATTAAAAACAGCCAATGTGCAACACATGTGCCATATAGGGAATTAAGGCAGATGTCAGTCACATGAGCCGTCTATTATGTGTATGTGTGAGGTAACATATACTGCCCGGCCAGGGGGAGGGATTACTGTTGGTTGGAGATTTCTTAGGCTGCCTATAGCAATCAATCGCAGCTCAGCTTCTATTTTCCTACAGGTCATTAATATGACATATTCAAATTCAATGTTGTTATAGCTAACAGCAGTTATTTATTAACCGGGCGTAGCCGGGTACTACAGCTAGTTTTGAATAAAATTAATTGCTATGGTAGGAGACCAAGGAGGATCCCACTGCTTACACAGACATAAAAAAGCTTGGAGTTTGCCAAAATGTACACGAGTAAGATAAATCCTTCTAGGAAAGAGTCTGGTGGACAGATGAAACCAAGATAAAGCTATTTGGATAAGAACATTATTCTACTGTTTATTGAAAATGGAATGAGGACTCTAAAGAAAAGAACACAATACCTACAGCCAAATAAAATGGAGGTTTAAACATGTTTTGGGATTATTTTGCTGCCTCTGGCACGGGGGGCATGCTCCTTCCTCGGCCACCCATTGTTGGGGCTCTGGGTGTAAGCGAGAATCCATACATATGCCATACTCCTTTCTCAGCCTCCCACTGTTGGGTTGCTGGGTTAAAGTTGAGACAGCCCAGCATACCACCCTCCGTCCTCACTCCCCTCCGGTCTTGAAGCGAAGTAGAAGCTGGGCTACCTGCCAGAGGACGTCCCCCTAATCACCCCTGGGTGTTTTAGGCAGTGGCACCACAGGTATCAGCAGCACAGGCTGCATTTGGGCTGGAAGCTACAAGCTGCCTGCAGCAGCCCAGGCTTGCAAACTGGAGTCATAGCTGCATCTAAGACTCAGTTTATAGTGATGATCACAGCCTGCAGGAGCGCAGGCTTACAAACTGCATCCTAGGATTAGCTTAGGATGTACTGGGGGTAATGCCTATTGGCATACTGGCGGTCTCAACCCCCAGTGCAATACCCACAGCTTCCGGGTCTCCACCAGCAAGTTTCTGGGCCCCCTCCAGCGTTTTTCCACACCTCCGCACCGGGCCCTCACTATTTCCAGGGCCTTCAATTAATTGAGGCTCCGGCTAGTGCCTAGCGCAGAAGCCGCCTCCCCTGAGCCGCCCCCGTCCCGCCCATCCAGATGACGCTGACGCGCGTCATACTGCATAAGCTCCGCCCCTTCCTCCTTCTCCTCCACCGCCGCCATTAGGCATACACATGGAGCCCTGCCTCAGCCATCTGGGGGACACAGGATTTGGGCAGCCTCTCCATAGGAGCGCGCGCTGGCGCTGGTAAGACCTCTGCAGCAGGGCTGTGGAGTCGGAGTCGTGAAGTCGGAGTCGCTGCCCATCTTGTTGGAGTCGGAGTTGGAGTCGGTAGAAAATGTTCCGACTCCTAAAATATATAATGAATTGGGTCTAGTAGTTCAATGCAGAATGTGCTGAATATTATTATTATGAATTATTATTATGTTCTATCTAAATATCTTTATTATTATGTCATTATAATGATTAAAGCCTAATGTTAACATTGACCTACAATAATTTTATCACTTAAAAACGAGCCATGAATGAAGGAGTCGGAGTCAAAGAAGTTGGAGTCGAAGTCGGAGCCAGGGAAATTCAGGAGTCGGAGTTGGAGTCGGTGGTTTGATTTACCGACTCCACAGCCCTGCTCTGCAGGGACCTTCTCTGCAGAGGTTTCTGTATCTCTTCTGCTACGCTCTCTCCTGCAGCAGGCACTATTCAACATATAGTGCCCTACTCAGCCCCCTCCACTAAGGTCCAGGCACCTAGCTGGATGGTTAGAGTGCCTGCTTACATAAGGGACACCTGGGTTTAACTCCCACTTTCACAAGTAGCTCATACCACAATGTCTGGCAATAGGAGTAAGAAAAACTCCAAGGCAGCCAGCACTTACTATGCTACCTGCACTGCTTGTAAGGCTGACCTTCCTGCAGGATGCTCCTCGTCACATTGTCAGAGCTGCACGCAGGCTGCAGATACCAAGACCCCCACTACCCGGGCTTCTCCCAGTGCCCCTGACCCTACTCCTGCGTGGGCCACAGTTATGTCTCAGAATATGACTCAGTCCATTGACAGATTGTCTGCTACATTGCTGCAGTTTATGCAAGTCCGTTCGCCACCTGAAACCGCCGTTCAGGCATCTGCATCTCAGACAAAAGTGTCGGAACCGCGGCAGACTGCCGACCCTGCCCCATCAGTTTCTGACTCTGGGCGTAAAAGACCATAGAGGTCTCCATCTCCAGAATCCCCTGAGGGCCCTAGAGCTTCTCAAGCCAGCAGACGTCAAGAAGACTCGCAGGAGTCCGAAGGTCTCTATACTTCAGACTCAGATGGTCACTTAGATGAGTCCCTAGACCTAGATGCGACCGATATGGTGACACTGGTTGAGGATTTGATTACTTCCATTAACCAGGTTTTGGATGTGTCAGACCCTCCGGCTGATGTTCCGGAGCATAAGGTGTCCTTTAAGAGGGCCAAGAGGCCACATAAGCATTTCTCAGACCATCCAGAGTTTCAGGAAATTCTCAAGAAACATAGGTTGCACCCTGACAAGAGGTTTGGTAACCGTAAGGCCCTGGAAACACGTTATCCATTCCTACCTAAGGTCACCCAAGATTGGACAGACCCGTCACAGGTGGATCCTCCTATATCTCGCCTCGCTACCAAGACGCTTCTGTCCTTACCGGACAGTTCGTCCATTAAAGATGCCACTGACCGTCAGGTAAAGCAGATGGCGAAGTCCGTCTTTGAGGCCTCAGGCTCTTCTCTAGGTCCAGCCTTTGCTTCAGTTTGGGCCTCAAAGGCTATTATGACAAGAGCAGGTTCCGTACACTCGTCTCTTTGGTCTTTACAGGCTGATCCAGCCTTGTTAGACCAGGTAGCTCAAATATCGGTTACCGCTGAATATTCAATGCATGCCGCTTTAGACTCAGCTAACTGTGCGGCGGTGGCAGCCTCCAACGCCATAACAATCAGATGAGCCCTCTGGCTGAGAGAGTGGAAGACAGATGCAGCGTCTAAAAAGTCACTCACGTGTCTTCCATACAATGGTGGGCGTTTATTTGGCGAAAAGCTGGATCAATTGATTTCAGACGCCACTGGGGGTAAAAGTACCTCTCTTCCGCAACGTCAGATTAAACGACCCTTCAATCGTCGTCAACAAACCCGTTTTCGGTCCTTTCGGAACTCCTTTGGTTGGTCAGTCTCGAATCCGCCGCCGGCGGGCAACAGGTCCCCCCGTAGGGAGTGCACCCAAACAACACGGAGAACTGGTGCAAGCTGGCAGTCCCATTCTCGCCAGGCCAAATCTAAGGGCACAAGTCCAGCAGGTTCTTTTCTTCCTGACTCCCCCCTTTCGGAAGACACTATTCAGGTTGGCGACAGACTTTCACGCTTTCGTCAGGTCTGGCTCGCTACTACCGACGACAATTGAGTAAAAACCTTAGTGTCTTCCGGATACACTATAGAATTCACAGCCCAACCTCCAAATCGTTTTTTCCTGTCAATTCCACCCGCTCACCCATCCAAGGCTCGCACCTTCTTTCAGGCGGTAGATTCCCTTTTAAAGGCAAGGGGTCATCATACCAGTACCGCCAGCTGAACGCTTCCAGGGGTTCTACTCAAACCTCTTCGTGGTACCCAAAAAAGGAGGTACGTTACGTCCCATTCTAGATCTAAAACAGTTAAACTCCTTTGTAAAGGTTCGGCATTTCCATATGGAGTCACTGCGCTCCATCATAGCGTCCATGAAGAAGAACGAATTTCTCGCGTCCATCGACATACAAGACGCCTACCTCCACATCCCAATCGCGACAATTAAACAGCGTTTTCTCCGATTCGCTATCAATCAAAACCATTACTAGTTTGTGGCCCTCCCGTTCGGTCTAGTGACGGCTCCCAGGGTGTTTACCAAGGTCATGGCGGCTGTCATGACCATTCTGCACACGAGAGGATTGGTAGTCCTGCCATACCTGGATGATTTGCTCGTCAAAGCCCCTTAATTCAGGGAGTGTCAGCAGAGTGTTTCCATCACAGTGGACACCCAGCATCGGCTAGGCTGGTTGGTGAATCTTCAGAAGTCATCACCAGTCCTTCACAATCTCTGACGTTCCTCAGGATGCGTTTCAACACCCCCAGGGGTCTGGTACTCCTTCCTCAGGACAAGGCGAAGGCCCTACATCAGGGAGTCCACAGTCTCCTGCGCCCATTTCCTCATTCGCTTTGATTCGCCATGAGTGTCTTGGGCAGGATGGTTGCCTCTATGGAGGCGGTGCCGTTCGCCCAACTTCACCTTAGGCCTCTCCAACGGGCAATTCTGACTTTGTGGAACAGGAACCCTTCTGCCCTGGACAGACTTTCTGACTGTCACCTGCAGCAAGGAGTTCCCTCCACTGGTGGCTCAAACCTCGTTGCCTCACAAGGGGAAAGTCTTTTCTACCAGTTTGCTGGAAGGTAGCCACCACCGACGCAAGTCTCAGTGGATAGGGAGCGGTATACCGTCATCACACGACGCAGGGAACATGGTCCCCAGCGGAGTCGTCCAGGCCCATCAACCTCCTGTAGATCCGAGCCATATTTCTAGCTCTGCAGAACTTTCATTCCCTGCTAGCAGGGACACAAGTCTGGATTCAATCGGACAATGCCATGGCGGTGGCATACATCAACCATCAAGGCGAAACCCGCAGTCTCCAGGTCATGCACGAAGTGCAACGCATTCTACACTGGGCAGAATCAACAAACTCAACGTTGTCGGCGGTTCATATACCGGGGGTGGAGAACTGGGAAGCGGATTTTCTCAGTTGTCAGGGTATGGACTCGGGAGAGTGGTCCCTACATCCCGACGTGTTCCAGCAAATATGCCGTCGCTGGGGGATTCCGGACGTAGACCTGATGGCATCTCGATTCAACACAAAGGTTCCAATGTTTATAGCCAGATCTCACAACCCGCGAGCTCTCGGGGCGGATGCCTTAGTTCAAAACTGGTCACAATTCCAGCTGCCTTACATCTTCCTTCCTCTGCCTCTCATACCCAGAGTTGTGCGGAAGATCAAGCAAGAGGGCATTCAAGTCATCTCATAGCCCCAGACTGGCCCAGACGGGCATGGTGCGCCGATCTCGTCCAGCTCACGGCGGATGTTCCTTGGCGCCTCCCATGTCGTCCCGATCTTCTGTCTCAGGGCCCGTTTTACCACCAGAATTCAGACGCCCTGAATTTGACGGTGTGGCCCTTGAGACCTGGGCACTAACCCAAGCAGGCTTCTCCCTGCTGTGATTCAGACCATGATCAGAGCACGAAAGTCGGCATCGGCTCAAATTTACCATCGCACCTGGACAGCTTTCTTCGCCTGGTGCTCTTCTCGAGATCAACCCCCCTTCCCTATTCATTGTCGTTAGTTCTAGGGTCCCTTCAGTCGGGGTTAGAATCTGGTCTCTCCCTAAGTTCCCTTAAAGGTCAGGTCTCAGGTCTTTCAGTACTTTTTCAATGTCGCCTTGCTGTTAAACTGCAAGTTAAAACTTTTCTCCAAGGGGTTAACCGCATTGTCCCTCCGTACAAACGACCTTTAGATGCATGAGACCTTAAACTGGTCCTTAAGGTGCTGCAGGAACCTTCCTTTGAACCTCTTCGGGATATCCCTCTCCACTTCCTGGCTCTGAAGGTGGTTTTACTAGTAGCTATCCCTTCTCTTCGCCGAGTGTCAGAACTCTCAGCGCTTTCTTGTAAACCGCCCTTCCTGGTATTTCATCAGGACAAGGTTGTACTCTGTCTGGTGCCGTCATTCCTCCCTAAGGTTGTCTCCTCTTTTCACTTGAACGAGGAAATTTCATTGCCTTCTTTTTGTCCGGCTCCGGTTCACAGGTTCGAACGAGCCTTGCATACTCTGGACCTCATCAGGGACCTTCACATTTATGAATCCAGAACTGCGCCTTTAGTAAGTCTGACACTCTGTTCATCCTAATGGAAGGCCCTCGCAAGGGTATGCCAGCTTCCAAGGCTACACTAGCTAGATGAATTAGATCAGCTATCCAAGAAGCCTACAGAATGAAAAATTCTCCACTTCCGGCGGGGATCAAGGCACATTCTACCCGAGCTGTGGGGGCCTCTTGGGCCATTCGGCACCAAGCCTCTGCTCTCCAAGTGTGTAAGGCAGCCGCCACCTGGTCGAGTTTACACACTTTTATCAAACACTATCGTGTTCACACCCAGTCCTCGGCGGACGCTAGTCTGGTTAGGTGCATCCTTCAGGCGGCAGTTGCCCACCTGTAGGTACTTAATTGTTCACTGATTCGATCAGTATGATTAGTTCCATTGTCTTTCCTGCCCACTGACTGCTTTGGGACGTTCCACGGTTCTGTGTCCCCCAATGAGGCGAAGGAGAATTTTGTGTACTCACCGTAAATTCCTTTTCGCTTAGCCTCTAATTGGTGGGGACAGCACCCACCCTGTTGGCCGTACCGGCCTTGTTACTGTAGTTATTGTTACTCTTACGTTGTTACATTGAAGCCTTGCCAGGCTTTGTTGGTATTGGTTAACTTTGTTATTTTCTCTTACTGCTTTAGCACAAAACTGGGGAGGCAGTGCCTGCTCCATGGGTGTATACTGCAGAGGAGGAGCCACTGTTACTCTTTTGCAGATCTGCTTAGTGTCGCCTCCTAGTGGACAGCAGCATAACACCCACGGTCCTGTGTCCCCCAATTAGAGGCTAAGAGAAAAGGAATTTACGGTGAGTGCACAAAATTCTCCTTTTTATTTGTTAGGATCTATGGCCATGTCTTTTTTGTGCCTGGAGCTGACATTTTTACTGATAACATTTTTGAGTGGATATAATGTTTCAATCACCTTTTATGGCGATGTTGCGGGCGCAAAAAATATATAATTTCGGTGTTATTTTTTTTTTTTTAAACTGTTTTTGATCAGATTAATTTAGTTTATAATTTGATAGATTTGATATTTCTGAACCCAGCGATATCAAATATGTTAGATTTTTATTATTATTGTTTTTGTCTTCAATGGGGGGAAAAGGGATTTGATTTGAACTTTTCGGGGCGGGCTTATTTTTTTCAAAAACTTTTCTTTTACTTTTTATTGTATGTACCTGTATCCATAGGAGACTTAATGCTGCGGTCGTCCGATCGCTTGTGCTATACGGAGAAGTGCATGAGGACTTGTCTGTACAGCAGAAATCATGATCTCTTATGAATGCCAGCTCACAGCCGGCATTCAGAGGAGGAGTGTTATGATAGAAACTGGTCATCAGCTGTCCTCTCATTATCATAACAACCAATTGGTGCCCTATGGGGGCATAAATGAAATGTTCTCGGCCCGCGACTATTAAATCTCACTGTCAGAGATATCAGGATTTAACTTGTTAACAGGTACGGGCGGATCTCTGATTCACCCGCGGCTATTAGAGGCATATGTCGACTGATTAGTTCAGCCGACACATGCAGGGAAAGGTGCAGGCTTCTCATGCGAGGGACATGGCTTACCAGTACATCATAGTTTGTGAAGGCATTATGTTGAGGTTGCCAACAAGTTTGTCCGCCTGTTTTTCGAGTTTTGTGTGAAATTTTGTCCAATTGGCCTTTTTATCTCAGTTTTTGTTTAATTCCAATACACACAAAGAAAATAAACATGTACATACTAAAACATGTGTAACTGCAATAATTGTTTGATAAAAAAAATTACTTTACTTTCTGGAACAATTTCGAGGGTGCAAATACTTTTGGCATGTCAGTGCTACTCAAGATGTATTCAACTTTTATCAGGCAGTGGCGCTATGTACTCAGCCATGTATGTTTTTTCTAGAATGCTGTGCGTTTGCAGAAAAAAAAACATACATTAATGTCTGCTGGGGTATGAGACCGCACTTTAGAGTACCATTACACGTTGCAACATTGCACGCAATTTCACTGACAATTTGCTGGTTATAGTGAAGTCATGGACACATTGCTCCATTTTGTTGCCGTGTACAAAATAGAACAATGTGTCCATGATTTCACTGTAACCAGCAAATTGCCAGTGAAATTGCATGCAATGTTGCGACGTGTAACGGTACCCTAGGCCTTGGGCTATGTGTGCACAGAAGCTGAGATCTGTTTCTCCCAGGCAGTGGGCAGAGAGAACACTCCAGGAGCCGTTTTTTCATATATCTTATAATGCGGTCTTGGTCCTCGTCTGCTATTAATGGTATGTTTTCTCCTTCGCCTCATTGGGGGACACAGACCGTGGGTGTTATGCTGCTGTCCATTAGGAGGCGACACTAGGCAGAATCTGCAAAAGAGTTGTGGCTCCTCCTCTGCAGTTATACACCCCTAAGCAGGAAGTGCTTCTCCAGTTTTTGCTTAGTGTCTAGGAGGCACACACAGATTTTTTAGTGCTCCTAAAAAAAAAAAAAAAAAAAAACTTTCTTTTTGGATCCTTTCTTCAAGAAGAAGAAAAGTGGGTCTCTGACGAGACTCCCGGCATGGTCCCTCCTCGGCCCCCACTGTTGGGGGCGCCTGGTTGAGGTCGACTTTTTCCCCCAACATGCTGCTCCCTCCTCGGCCCACCACTGTTGGGCGTGCCTGGTTGAGGTCGAGACGATGGCCATCCCCCTTCCCCAGCTCCCCACTGTTGGAGAACCTGGGTTGAAGTTGAGGTTACACAGTAGCCCGCTGATGGTGGAAGCATCCCTCCCTAATCACCCCTTCGGGGCTTTTTGGGTTGAGACAGCGCAGGTAGGGCACTATCATGGTGCACTGGCGCAATCCACATACGGATTTCTGATGGACACAGGCCGCAGCACTCGGCATGTCTGCACCGCAGCTGCTGCAGCTCACTCCAGGAGCCTCAGCCTAGCTGAGTGTCTCTGAGGGATACCCCAGTTCTGCCTGCGGCCCCCTAATGGGGGATGCAATTCAGCCGAACCCTGGAATCTGAAAGACTGGTTTCTCTGGGTTCTCCTAATGGGGGATACAATTCTGCTGCAGCATCTATGGCAGACAGGCACCCCAGGAGATCAGCCTGCGCTTCTTTTCTCCTGATGGGGCAGGGGGCCCATGCTGTTAGTAGGAGCACCAGTTTGCTGGGCTCCCTACAGAGCCAGCACAGTGTCTGGACTCCAGGAGACCCAGTTCCACTGGGTTCTCCTGATGGGGGCTGCCACTCTAGACCGCACTTCCAGGGGACCCAGTCCTATGGGTGCCCCTGATGGCGGGCTGCGCTGGGCAAGCGCTCATGTGGCCTCAGCCCCAGGGGTCCGGCCGGGTCCAGATCCGTTCCGGTCCCGGACCGGACATCCGCGCCGGCCTGCCGTCATTTGCGGCATCTGTGTTTACTTGAGGCCGCGGCTTCGGCCTAGCGCGAAGCCGCCGCCTCTTTTCCCGCCCCTGGCCCGCCCCCGGATGACGCGGATGAAGCTGCACAAAGGGGCGGGACGGCTTCTCTGGTGCGCATTTTGCCAGGCATCTCATCACCGCCCCCCCCCCCCCCCCACAGATAATGGCGGCATACAGCGGCGGCCAGTATATGGAGGCCGACTGCATGAGCCATGGCCATTATGTGTAAGGAGGGCCACCTACATCCAGCGGTGGCCATTGAGTGACTGAGGGCAGCAGTGGACCTGGGCTGTGAGGGATCAATAAAGCCCTCATACGGAGCCTGGAGCACCTTTCCAGAGTGCTGGGGTAAAAAGAGTGCATACAAGCCCTAATACAGAGCTAGTAGCCCAGTAACATCAATAAAGACTCCCCTGCAGCCCCCACACAAGTAGTGGCGGACAGTGCGGTACATGAGGTGGCTCAGTGGGATACTGCGTGGATGAACTTATAGTTTTCACAAAGTGCACACGGGGCAGCGAAGCCAAGCAGGGCTCCCTCCCTGCTGCAGCCCCACACATTTCCTCCCGGCTGCACATGATAACCAGAGGTTCATTGGTCCTTTTCCTACAGCAGCTTCACACGCTTCCTCCCTATCGCACATAGCGGAGGATCAGCGTGCTTCTCTCGCTGCAGCTCCGTACGGTACCGATAAGGCCACGGTCAGGAGGTTAGCATTTTCTCCTCCTGCTGCAGTGTTCGGGACCCACAGCATACCGCTGGGGCTCTCGGCAGCTATGAAATGAGAGCATAGCAAGAGGTCGCTACCATGTTGCTAACGGGCTCAGCAGTGCCTCTCCCCCGCTGCAGTCCTCAGGACACATGCCGTGCAGCTGGAGTCCAGCGTCAGGGAAAGCAGCGGCGCTTCCTCCTTGCTGCAACTCTCAGGGAACTACCTGCTGCAGTTCCCTAAGGAAAAGCTCGGCAACCGTCGGGGGGCTAGAGTCTCAGAGAGAGCCCTGGTCTCCAGACGCCGTACAAGGCCAGACAACTGTAGGTGATCGAGGCAGGCCATCAAGCTCTTCTGGCAAAACTGTGCGGAATTGCTACGATCCACCTGGTCTAACAACCTCTCGGTTGAAGAGGCGCCTGACCGTCTGGCTATCCAACTGACCAGATCAGTTTTTACAGCGTCAAGGCCTTCTCTTGCACCTGGATTCACTTCTGTCGAAGCCAGGCAAGCTTTCAAGGCATTAGTGATTTGACCACACTAAATAAATGTCTCGTCCGCCGATCCTACTCTGGCGGCCCAGACTGCTCCACTCGCTTCTATAACTTTCTACCTGATGCATGTAGCCCTACATGCTGCTAACTGCGCAGCAGTCGCAGCCGTCAATGCCATTCCCATTAGACGTACCCTCCGGTTGTGGAAAGGGAAAAATGGCCGCTTTCTCTAAGGAGTCCTTCACAGGTATTCCATATCTCTGCGGGCACCTGTTTGGACAACAGCTGAACAGGTTAAACTCAGATGCCAGGGGAGGCACTAGCTTTCCCTCCCACAGTACAAACCAGGATGGCCCGTTATCTGCCGTAGGTACCGTATGCCGGTCCCTTCGTAATTCATTAGCAGTTCCTCATAGTGGAGTTTATCCTCATTTCTGGAGTCCCTGTACCAGTATCAAGCGAGGAACGTTTTTCTAAAGATTCTAGTCCAGCCTATCGGTGGCCCACACACAGGACGGTACAGCTCAATCCGTGCTGGATCGAAAACCACCCAACATTTATGTCTGGATAAGACTTTTCCGAATGAAATCACCACTCCACATTAACTTCAAGAATCGCGCAGTATCCGTGCGTACATACATACAGGACGCCTACCGGCAAATTCCTATTACAATTCCTAGCCACAGGTTCCTCAGTTTGACAATCTTAAGAGAACACTACTAAAGGTGGCATGCCCGTTCAAGTTGACTACGTCGTCATAACTGCTCACTAGAGTCGGGGAGGACGTCAGGACCACCCTTTACTCAAAGGGGGTTGTTTTCTTTCTGTACCGGACCCAGGGCTTATCAGGGCACCGATCCTCACGGACTGCGGAACACAGCGTGCCCAACAAGGTAGATACTACAAGGAGTTAAGAGGCTTATCCAACCTCCACAATTCCGATATTGTTCCAACAGTTCAATATATCACATCAGTGATCAACCTTCCACAGACCATGAATTGTGGCCTGCGGCCGGGAGTCCGCACCCCTTTCCTTCAGGTTTCTCTGTACTTAGGCCCTGCCAGGCAGGGCGTAGACAACAGGATGGCAGCAATAGAGGCAGGTTCCCTTGTTCAGCTGATCTCGACCAGCCTTCTCTCTCCACGCTTAAGTCATGGAACAAGAACTTAACTCACTGGACAGGACCTGTTTGTCGCCTGTCGTGTTTAACCAGGTGGCCCACCATCGGTGGTTCTGCCTACTCCCTCTCTCCCGCAGGGACGTTTTTTCATTCCAACATGCTGAAGGGTTCTGACTACTACCGCGAGCCCTCAGGATAGGGAATGGTATAACCCATCACAGGACAACATGGCGCATGATCTCACCCAGTTTCGAGAATGTCCAGCACTCTGCGGGAGATTAGTGGAAATTGACATAGCACGGACGGCCTTCAGATACCTGGTACATCCCTACACAGTTAAATTGGCCATGACTGGGACAGTTGTCTCCAATTTCCGACATGATGATATTCATCAGGCACGTAGCTGGATGGAATACATGATTTCAGTGCGTTCAGGCGGTTTTTGTACCGGTCTAGGCAACTATACTCGGGATTCCTTCAGCCGCCAGCCACAAAGGACGGTTTTCTCGAGAATGGGTCTCCCACCCTCATGTTGCTTCACGATTCCACCGGCATTAGACAATCCCGGAAGTGGACCTCATGGTATCGCCCCTCAAGGCCAAGGTGCCAGTTTTTTTCTTAACCCACAGTTATTTGAAGCACACGCACCAGTTCAGGTCTGGATTCACTTCCGAAATCCCACTCAACGCAGCTGTGCCATGGCGGTTATCAAGCCGTTCAACCAGACAGTACAGATCTACTGTGCCAAGACCTGGTCTACCGTCGAGTTTTTTTCATCTCCGATTTGATGGCGTGGCATTTGAGACCCGGACCTTAACCCAGATGGGGTTTTCTTTGAATTTTTTACTGAGCGTGGTCAGAGTGAGGGTACCGGTCTCATCAAACATATGCCGTCGCACATGGAAGAACGTTATTTGGGTTGCTGGGTGCTTGCCTACCCATTCTCCTTGTCCCTATTCTCTATCAGGAATACTCAGGTTACTTAAATCAGGCATAGACTCAGGCCTGTCTTTAGGTTCTCTCAAGGGGCAGGTTTTCAGCCCTTCCACTCTCTTCCAGAAACGTTTAGCGACCATACCTCAGGACATCCGTCTATCGAGGGGTCTGCTAATTATCTTCTCCATGCAACATACCACTGCACCCGTGGGACCTAAATCTTGTCCTCACGGCTAGACTATACAAAGAAAAAAAAAAAAAACAACATTTCAGTTTCATGGGAGTATCTCCCTTAACAGGCTCCCACAAACAGGGGTGTTTTTTTTAGTGGCAATTACTTCTTTCCAAGAAGTAGAGGAGTTTGAAGTGCTTTCAGGTAAATCACCCTTCCTTATCTTCCATCTTTTCTTCCAATGGCAAGATACCTTTTTCGCCTAAATGAAAGTAACTCTTGGCCACCACGGCGCCCGTTTCCAGGCCATGGGGTCATGAAAGCGCTGCATATGAAGGACCTCTTCAGGGCCCTATATATATATAAATGTGTGTCCAACACAGTACCCCCTTTTAGAAAGTGAGATTTTCTATTACTTCTTTCAAAGGGCAAAAAATAAAGACACAGCCTCCAGGCTACTCTAGTTACGTAAATTCGATCAACCGTCTAAAGACGCTTATCTCAGCAACAACCTGCACCTTCCTGCCGTTGTCAGGGCACATTCACTGGCGGCCGTGGGGATCTTCTGGGCTTACCAGCACCAGATGTTAGCACACTTACTGTGTGCGGCAGCTAGACTGGTCTAGACCACATACGTCTAAAAGCCACTACAGTGCGCAATCAGTCTTCGGCCGATGCGGGTCTGTGTAGACGTGTCCTCCAGGCAACAGCAGGCTGCCTGTAGGTACAGAGTCCTTCGCTGAACTGTTCAGCATTACTAGTTCCATGGTTTTTCCCACCCGGGGACTGCTTTAGGACGTCCCACGGTCTGTGTCCCCAATGAGGCGAAGGAGAAAAGCAGATTTTTGTGTACTCACCGTAAAATCCTTTTCTCTTAGCCTCTAATTGGGGGACACAGCACCCACCCTATTGCCCTTGTGGGCCTTTTCTACAGTTATTACATAGCTTCTTAGCTGTTACATGGTTAACATGTCTACACATGTTCGCCTATTATCACTTTGTTAACTGTTGAATGTTTAAACTTGTGCCTGTTTGGGGGCCTTGTAGTACTGTGAGCCTGTTTGGTTACAGGCCTTGTTATACCACTGTTGATCCGTTGACTATTCACGGTTTATGCATGGCCTGCTTAGTTACAGGCCTTGTTGTACTAATATTACTTTGTTTACTCTTACCTGGTTACACACGTGCCTGTTTAATTTCAGGCCCTGTTACACTGTTATTAACTTGGTAGCTATATCGGGTTGCCTGTGTGGTTACAGGCCCTGTTTTACTGTTATTATATGTTAACTCTCCTACTGCTTTAGCACAAAACTGGAGAAGCACTTCCTGCTTAGGGGTGTATAACTGCAGAGGAGGAGCCACAACTCTTTTGCAGATTCTGCCTAGTGTCGCCTCCTAGTGGACAGCAGCATAACACCCACGGTCTGTGTCCCCCAATTAGAGGCTAAGAGAAAAGGATTTTACGGTGAGTACACAAAAATCTCCTTTTTCTGTGAAATGGCACACCGGAGTGAAATATGCATGTCTGAGTTCATACAGCCAGTGCCTGATACATACTGCCCATTTGTGGGCAGCAGGCGTCAGATGTCAGGTTTCCTTTATGTACAGTACCAATTAAAGTATTGGACAAATCTTTTTATTCAATTGATTTTCTTGTTCTTATTGGAATGGGACATTTTAGATTTAGACTTAAGGCGGCCGTCACACGCTACGATATCTTGAAAGATATCGCTTGAACGCGCCTGATTAAACATCGCGTGAACGATGTCTCTGCGTGTGACGGCAAGATACGACGGGCGAGAAGTGTTCAAATCGCAAGATCGAGATCTGAGCTCCGGACCTCACATCTTGCAATTAGCGATTTCACGATCTGTCTCATCGTGGTGTATAACACCACGATGAGCGATCTCCCAGCGGCAGAGCCTATGCTGGGAGATGGTAACTATGGTACACGTCGGGTTACTAAGCGATGTGCGGCACCTAGTAACCCGATGTGTACCATAGTAACCAGCGAGATCGCGGATCCACATCGCTGGTGAGTCTGTCTGTGTGACATCTCACCAGCGATGTGAGCGATATTGTAAGCGATCGCGCGTGCACGTGATCGCTTACAATATCGCTAGCGAGATCGTAGCGTGTGACGGCCGCCTAAGGCAGCAAAACCACAAAGCAACACATATGGAAATAAGGAGTAGAAATTCACATGCTAAACTAACCAAAATATGTGCGCCTGACATTTGAAGGGCTGCATTGTGATGCCTGTAGTGTTCAGTCAAACACTAGTGATTCTGATATGTTTTTTTCGTGACATAGTCAACTTATTGATAGTAGTAAACTTGATTGATATAATTTGCTTTCATTTATTAAAAAATTTGATAAAAGAATTGAAAATTTTGCATGTTTTAAACTTTGAATTTTAAGGCTGGGGTCACAAAAGCGTATAAAAAAAATCTGTCTGATTTTCATCCAGAAAAGTAAGACCAGCTTTTACTCACTTGTAATCCGTGTGCTGTCCATACGCAATCCATGTTATTTTTCTCAGCAGCTATTATCTACATATATAATCAGGAGTTTGGGATTCGGGCACTGTAGCCGAATCCCAAAATCCTTTGCGGCACTGCGAGCGATGACGCGATAGTGTCATCACGAGCCGCAGCCGCACTTCCTGGCACCGCCGCAATCCCGCCAACCGTCGGCCCCGCCTCATCGCTTCCGCCCCTCGCCGCTCTCACACCGCTGGCGCCTCAGTGTTGCCATGCTGGTGGAGTAGCGGTGTAGGGGCAGCGCCCCTCTCCCCGGAGTACACACTGGCCGCAGCGGCGGCTCTCCTCACAGCACCCCCGCACCTCCTCCTCCCCCGCGGCTCCCCCGATCCTCCTGCCCTGCCCGCGCTTTCTCCCACTCCTTCTGCCCCACTCGCGCTCCCCCTGCTCCTTCTGCCCTGCCCGCGCTCCTCCCCGCTTGCGCTCCCCGTGTTCCCTCGCTCCTGTGTCATCTGTTCTTATATTTACCCTCCGCCGAGCGCTTGGTGCTGGAGTAGTAGCAGCCATCATGCTGATAGGACCTTGCATGATGTCAGAATGACATCTGCGTTTTGCGCTGTGATTGGCCCGCTTGCGGTCGTGATATGTGACGTACTTATCACATGACCGCGAGCGCCCCAATTACAGCGCCGAACGCAGATGTCATTCTGACATCATACAAGGTCCTATCAGCACAATGGCTGCTACTACTCCCAGCACCAAGCGCTCGGCGGATTGTAAGTATAAGAATTTCACAGCCTCCTCCATCCTCACAGCCTCCTCCATCCTCACAGCCTCCCCATCCTCACAGCCTCCTCCATCTCACAGCCTCCCTATCCTCACAGCCTCCCCATCCCTCAGCCTCCTCCATCCCCTCAGCCTCCTCCATCCTCACAGCCTCCTCCATCCCCTCAGCCTCCTCCATCCTCACAGCCTCCTCAATCTTCACAGTATCCCTATCCTCACAGCCTCCTCCATCTTCATAGCCTCCTCCGTCCTTACAGCCTCCTCCGTCCTTACAGCCTCCTCAGTCCTTACAGCCTCCTCCATCCTCACAGCCTCCTCCATCCTCACAGCCTCCTTCGTTCTTGCAGCCTCCTTCGTTCTCGCAGCCTCCTCCATCCCCTCAGCCTCCTCCATCCCCTCAGCCTCCTCCATCCTCACAGCCTCCTCCATCCCCTCAGCCTCCTCAATCTTCACAGTATCCCTATCCTCACAGCCTCCTCCATCCCCTCAGCCTCCTCCATCTTCACAGCCTCTCCGTCCTTACAGCCTCCTCCGTCCTCACAGCCTCCTCCATCTTCACAGCCTCCCTATCCTCACAGCCTCCCCATCCTCACAGCCTCTGCCATCCTCACAGCCTCCTCCATCCTCACAGCCTCCTCCATCCTCACAGCCTCCTCCATCTTCACAGCCTCCCCATCCCCTCAGCCTCCTCCATCCCCTCAGCCTCCTCCATCCCCTCAGCCTCCTCCATCCTCACAGCCTCCTCCATCCCCTCAGCCTCCTCAATCTTCACAGTATCCCCATCCTCACAGCCTCCTCCATCCCCTCAGCCTCCTCCATCTTCACAGCCTCCTCCGTCCTTACAGCCTCCTCCGTCCTCACAGCCTCCTCCATCTTCACAGCCTCCCTATCCTCACAGCCTCCCCATCCTCACAGCCTCTGCCATCCTCACAGCCTCCTCCATCCTCACAGCCTCCTCCATCCTCACAGCCTCCTCCATCTTCACAGCCTCCCCATCCCCTCAGCCTCCTCCATCCCCTCAGCCTCCTCCATCCTCAGCCTCCTCCATCCCTCAGCCTCCTCCATCCTCACAGCCTCCTCCTCCCCTCAGCCTCCTCAATCTTCACAGTATCCCCATCCTCACAGCCTCCTCTCATCCCCTCAGCCTCCTCCGTCCTTACGCCTCCTCCGTCCTCACAGCCTCCTCCATCTTCACAGCCTCCCTATCCTCACAGCCTCCCCATCCCCTCAGCCTCCTCCATCCTCACAGCCTCCTCAATCTTCACAGTATCCCTATCCTCACAGCCTTCTCCATGCTCACAGCCTCCTCCATCCCCTCTGCCTCCTCCATTCTCACAGCCTCCTCCATCCTCTCAGCCTCCTCCATCCTCAGCCGCACTACCTGACACCGCTGCCAACCGTCGGCCCCGCGTTATCGCGACCGGCCTTGTGGCCTTTGTGAGGTCCACGCTGCCGGATGCCGGCGGTGGCTTTCGCCGCTCTCTCACTGTTAGGGCCTCAGTTTCGCCATGCTGGTGCAGTAGCGGTGTAGGGGCTGTGGACGGGTGCCGGGAGCCAGTGACGTCGTCCTGTGGGCGGCGGCGGCCAATGGGAGTGCGTTCACTCCCATTGGCTGCCGCCGCCCCTGCAAGCGGATTGGGCGTTGTGTTGTACACACAGGACGCCCATCCCATTGGCCAGGACTCGGCGTCCTGGACCAATCGCATGGCCGTCCTGTGTTTACCACACACCGCCCAATCTGCTCCTTCCCCTCAGGTCACATGTGTGACCTGAGGGGAGGGACTGATCCCTCTCTGCAGCACCCAACCCGCCCCAGAGGACAATGCCGTGTCACTGGGACTGCGATCAGCCCCAGCACAGCCAGTCCTGCGCGAGCGGTGATGTCGCCGCTCCAGCCGCATCTCTCCTCACCCCTCCAGCCGGAGCTCTCCTCACCCCACCAGCCGGAGCTCTCCTCACCCCTCCAGCCGGAGCTCTCCTCACCCCTCCAGCCTCACCTCTCTTCACCCCTCCACCCCCACCTCCCTTCACCCCTCCAGCCTCTGCTCTCCTCACCCCTCCAGTCTCTGCTCTCCTCACCCCTCCAGCCAGACCTCTCATCACCCTCCAGCCGGACCTCTCCTCACCCCTCCAGCCGAACCTCTCTTCACCCCTCCTGCCTCTGCTCTCCTCACCCCTCCAGCCTCTGCTCTCCTCACCCCCTCAGCCGGACCTCTCCTCACCCCTCCAGTCGGACCTCTCCTCACCCTCCAGCCGGACCTCTCCTCACCCCTCCAGCCGAACCTCTCCTCAGCCAAACCTCTCCTCACCCCTCCAGCCGAACCTCTCCTCACCCCTCCAGCTTCACCTCTCCTCACCCCTCCACTTCACCTCTCCCACCTCTCCTACCCTCCACCTCACCTCTCTTACCCCTCCACCCTCACCTCTCTTCACCCTCCAGCTCACCTCTCCTCACCCCTCCAGCCTCACCTCTCCTCACCCCTCCAGCCTCACCTATCCTCACCCCTCCAGACGGACCTCTCCTCACCCCTCCAGCCGGACCTCTCCTCACCCCTCCAGCCTCCCGCCCATCATACTCTGCTATCCACAGAGCCCCCTCTATACTCTGATACCCACAGAGCCGCCTGTATACTCTGCTACCCACACAGCCGCCTCTATACTCTGCTACCCACAGAGCCGCCTGTATACTCTGCTACCCACAGCCGCCTGTATACTTGTACCCACAGAGCCTTTCTATACTCTGCTACCCACAGAGCCGCCTGTATACTCTGCTACCCACAGAGCCGCCTGTATACTCTGCTACCCACAGAGCCGCCTCTATACTCTGCTACCCACAGAGCCGCCTCTATACTCTGCTGCCCACAGAGCCGCCTGTATACTCTGCTACCCACAGAGCCGCCTGTACAATCTGCTACCACAGAGCCTCCTCTATACTTTGCTACCCACAGAGTCGCCTGTATAATCTGCTACCCTCAGAGCCGTCTGTGTACTCT
This sequence comes from Allobates femoralis, assembly GCA_033576535.1. Classification (NCBI taxonomy): domain Eukaryota; kingdom Metazoa; phylum Chordata; class Amphibia; order Anura; family Aromobatidae; genus Allobates; species Allobates femoralis. The sequence continues at coordinate 366,295,898 of JARQOC010000001.1, read as the reverse complement.
GCTACCCACAGACCCGCCTGTATACTCTGCTTCCCACAGAACCCCCTGTATACTCTGCTACCCACTCACCCGCTTGTATACACACAATTCATTTCACTGTGCTCCCGATGCAATTGCATCGGGCCTTTTTCTAGTTTTTTAATAATTTACAGGACCATTTATTGTTTGTGATGCAGCGGCTTGCTGCATTGCAAATATATATGCTGGAATTCGGGGCCTGACTGTTCTGACTCCTCTGAGAGGTCCGATGGCTGGCGTTAAGCAGGGGAGCTCAGTCACAGACGCCAAGGGTGGGTCATTTACCGTCCTCACAGCAGGACTGGAGGCTAAAGAGGTGGGAGCAGGCTGCAGAGGCACCAGGATGCTAGGTGGGCCCGCTCATTAGACTAATAATATTAACTTAACTCCCCGTCCATCACCTCAGCACTGAAGCCGCCACTGAGAGGTTGGTGAGAGGAATGAACTGAATATTAAACGAGTCTAGAGGGCGAGCCCACGTTACCTCCCACTTTCTCTGCAACCTTTTGCGATCATGTGCGGGTGTTTCAACTCACCTTGCCATCATTCCCAGGACCGCGATGATTTCCTGTCTGTCCTGGCATCTGATCATGTGAGCGGTGTAGGAAAGTGACGTCATCGCTCTGTGGAGACAGACAGGAAGACACCGCAGTGCTGGAAACGATGGCAAGGTGAGTTAAGAGTTTCTTCATTTTGTGTGCGCGCCAGTATGGAGGGGCTATATACCGGAATGTAGGGACCATATACCAGCATGGGGGCCTAATACCAGGATTTCGGGTTATATTCTAAAATGGGGGGCATAATACCAGGATGAGGTTCATATCCAGGATGGGGGGCCAATACTCTGGATGTTGTCTAAGATTTATGTTTTCTGTCTTCGAAACCAGAGAGCACTGGGGTTGAAGTCTCCTCCCACAATTTTGTTCGAATTATGATTGTGTCTTCCAAATTTTTTTTTAAATGTATTACTCTTATTAGGGCCATAAATATTGAAAATTGAGATGTCCCACAGTTGTGCAGTCAAGACGAGGTGCAACATTCTCCCTCCTCATCAGTCAGTGATTGACAAGTGATGTGTAAAAATGCTCCTAATTAAAGTCACCCCCCAGTCTTTCTATGCATTGATGGGGATCCATAGACACTCCCCACCATAGTTTTCGCATTCTATAAATGGCCTCGGCAAGTGAGTCTCTGAGAGAGTGCTATATCCGTGTTTAAACCATTTCAGATGTCAAAGGACCATCATATGTTTTTGGGGGAAGCATATCCCTTTAACATTCCAACAGACCACTCTAATGGCCACTTTACACGCGGCTACATTTGTAGCTTATCCACAGGTAACTTACTGGCTGCAGTGAAATCATGGAGACATTATTCCATTTGTACACAGCAACAAGATAGAACCATGTATCCATGATTTCACTGCAGCCAGTAAGTTACCTGTGGATAAGCTAGAAATGTAGCCGCGTGTAAAGTGGCCATTATATGTAGGTTTTGTGTTGTGGTTCTAAAAGCTAAGAAAAGTATTTACAACAAGTTTTGAAAGTTGTGGGGTCTATTTAGTCTTTCACTTCTTTTAGCAATTGAGGCCAGTTTTGGGAGAGTGGAGAGAGAGTGGGTGGTGAGGAAAAGATTTGTTGTTTTGTGAACATTTAAACATTATTAACCTCAACATTATAGATTTAATCTTTTTTGCGAAACTACCATTTTATCAAAGTTATTTTGCCCAAAGGATGTCGAACAAACAGGTGCTTGCCCACTGGAAAAAAAAAACAAAGATATGAGCTTCTCTTCTGCCCGACCCTGTGAGAATAGGGTCCTTCCTACCTCCCGCCGTAGCTATAATAGAAAGATAAACTCAGCACTATAATAATCTAATAATATCTTAAAGTTATTGTGCTCAAACCAAGAGTGAGGCTCCTTTAAAGTGGAGCGTGTCCCCTCAGTTAACTCAGTAAAGCATTTGACATATCTCAAAACACCTCCAAGAGTCAGGTAGAGTCCTCTCGTGGTTCTACTATCAGCGTTGCCCTTTGGTCTTTACGGTGATCGTAGTCCTCCTGAGCCGCTCGGCGAACAATTGGTTTCCGCTCGAGTTTTCGATTGTAGTAGTCCTTTTGCATATACATCCGCCTTTTCTGGAGAGGTAAAAATGGGAGATATGTGTATTGCCCTCAGGGCTATGGGTTACTCAGGACCGGTCTTTATTCTCTGCTTACAGGGGAATGTCACAGTGGTGGCCGTGAACCGGTTCCGTGGCCCTGAAGGGACCACAATTATAAAAGGGAAAAAATGAAAATACAAATAAGAGTTTGTCAGTGACGCCACTGTGGGATGCGGCCGGATATTACCACCACTGCTTATCTCAGCTTCAGGGGATGATGTTGGGATGCAGCAGGATGATAAAGCTTCCACAGGTAGGGCTAGGATGATCCCTGAGCTGGTGATAATAATTGTTATTGGTGTTGATGGGGATGCAGGAAACTGCTCAAACAATGATGTGGAGACACAAGAGTAACAGTCTTTTCTTTACCTTTAATGGCGGAACTCAGGTAGTACCGGGCACTGTTTTCTAATGTTCACGGGGTCCGGAACTTGGAGGTAATTTTAGGCTTTTCACGCCAGGCAAGTCCTGAGGCTTTCCTTTTAGATTGTGTCCGTTGGGCCCTGGCTGCATAAAGCAATGCTGTGACCCTCTCTGTTCTGTACTAGCTGTAGGACAAGCAGGGTGAACCCTTCTCTTGGCTGTATTTCTACTTAGCTCTCCTGGGCTCTGTAGTGCAGCTGTGTCTCTTTAGCTTTACAGTGAACGGGGCGGTGTATAACTATCCGTTCTCCGGATTTGGCCGCTGGGTGTATAATCCCTTACGATCTCGGTCTCAGGTGACCGTACTTTGTACTTAATTCTGGGTTTGCTGGCACTAGTACCACGCCCAGACCTTCCTTCTCTCCTCCTCAGGCCCTCGCTATGGGCTCCACACACTGTTAGTTTCCTTGGACCGGCCTAACACGGCTCCTGTCCCCAAGATCACTTTCCTCTCCTCCTTCTGCTCTGCTCAACTGTCACCTCAGCTCTCCTGACAGGAACTGACTAGCTCCACCCCCTGCACCTGCATATCTAGGGGACCTCTACTGACGTCAGAAACTGACCTGACCTCTGCTGTTAGAGCTCCCCCTACAGGCCCAGGTTGGGATTTGTTACATGTTTGCTTCACCTGGTGGGTGCCTTGCCTCCAAGCTTGTAATGTGATTACCGGACCCCGGGGCGCCACGCTTCCCCTTGGTTAATTCCAGTACTCCCGGACTGAGAAAACATATAAACGTATAGCATAGCATAACAGGAATTAATAACAGTTTCAAAAGAAAAATTACAAAAAACAAGTAAAATTACTTAAAAAGCAGTCCAACAAAAATAATAATAGTTCAAAAAGTAACAAAAGTCTTTACATTTACCCAGCCTGATAGGCCAGTTTGCTCGTACAGCCCCGGTGGTAATCTTCTTGCATTCACACTCCAGTGTCCGTATCACCACCAGGCTGCTAAAAGTCGTATAAAAAAAAATATATATTCTCAAACTATTTACATTACAAATTTTACTTCCCTCTCCCGGGGCTAATCATCTCTATACCGAGCTGGAATCCGACCTTTGTTGCTATGCATTGACCAACACAATGCCGGTGCTTCTGTCAGGGTATTTAAACCTGTTTCAGTATCAGCTATGTGTGGAGAGGGTACACTATTGTTTAGTGCTTGTGATTCTAGTGGAATAACAGGTACACTCTGACTCACCTGGGGACTGACAGGTTCCTCTATAGCAGAGGGGTGTTGTATTCATCAAAGTCTTCAGCTCGTAAAGTCCTGGCTGGTGGATCAGTCACTGGCATAGAGAAAGTGAGCACTGGAACCACAATGGCTCTGTCAATCTGAAGCAGGGAGGTCACCCAGCATGGTATGGATTATCTCCTCTTTTTCTGGTTTGTGAACAGACATTGACAAGCCCAGTTCAGGACTTCTTAGCTGTCCAGGACATCGTTTCAAATGGTCTCGGGAGACAGTAGCTGATGTTTCTCCCCCATCCCAGCTTATCAAGCAAACCTTCTGAGGATCAATATGAGACGGCATCACAGTGTAAGGCTTGGCCTCCCATTGGTCATCTTATTTGTGGATCCGCCGTTTCCGCTTTAGGACCTGCTCTCCTGATTCCAGAGGGCCTGCTGGTGCATTTTGGTTGTAGACCTTTTCTTGCTTCTCCCGAGCCTGAGCCAGATTTCTCTCCACACATTCTTGTACCTGGCGATACTTCTGTTGATGCTTAGCGTCATAGTCCATCTCCGGGAGGTTACGTTCAGGGGTCAATACCCCCATTTCAAGGTCAATGGTTAGTTTACCGGGTCTACCTCTCATTAGGTAAGCAGGACTGAATTTGGTGGAATTTACTGTAATATTATTATAGATGTCCACTAGATCTGGTAGCCTTTCTGGCCACATGTTGCTTTCTGGAAGGGTCTTCAGCAAATCCATCACAATTCGGTTCATTTTTTAACATAAACCATTTGTACTGCGGATGATAAGGTGTAGTCTGGATCTTCTTACACCCATAAAGATTACAGAATTCCTGAAACACTTCCGTTTTAAAGGTCAGACCTTGATCAGTTAATACCCGTAACCATGAGGCCTACAGAAGTACATTTGAAAGGCTCGAATGGCGGTTCTTGCCGTCTGACCTTACACAGGTAACACTACCAAGAATCGAGAGTAGTGGTCCACGATCGTGAGGGCTTAGACATAGCCGGGTCGACTTGGGGTCAATTTCACGTGATCTAAAGCCACCAACTCCAGGGGCTTCTTAGTGACAATAGGTTGCAGTGGAGCCCTCTTGCTAACACGTTCTTTCCTGCGAAGACTACAAGGGCCACAGTTCCTGCACCAGGCCTCAATTGTTGGTCTCATTCCAATCCAATAAAATCTTTCCCGCAGCAGGGCCTCCAGTTTCTTCCAGCCGAAGTGTCTGGCCCTATCGTGATAGGCATTCAGCACCATCTGGGCGTCCTTTCTTGGGATCACTATCTGCCATACTAGTTCTTGAGTTCTGGGGTTAATATGCCGTCGGCATAGTTTACCGGCATAGATAAACCACCTTCCTTTAGCCTTCCAGAGCTGGAATGCCTCCACTGGGGCATCTGGGCTTGGGTGTGCCCCTGCTTGTTGCAGTAAGTCTTTGACCAGATTCAAAGCCGGATCACCATCTTGCATCTCAGCCCAGTTGTGGTGAGGCAACGGATCTATGGTAACTTCCTGCCTCCGGGGTCGCTGGTCACTCACTTCATAAGAGCATTGGGGCACATGCTTATGGTGGAAGGCCGGCAACTCTACCTCTTCCAACTCATCCAAATCTTCTCCATCATCCTGAAGATGGGGCATTCTAGATAAAGCATCAGCGTTGGCATTCTTTCGTCCGGCTCTGTACTTGATGGTGAAGCTATAGTTAGATAGTCTGGCCATCCATCGTTGTTCCATCGCACCTAGTTTAGCATTTTCTAAGTGAGTCAGGGGATTTTGTCGGTTTAAACCGTGAATTTAGCAGCTGCCAGATAGTGCTTAAATCATTCCGTCACGGCCCCACTTTGGCTAGGAATTCGAGTTTGAATGAGCTATAGTTATCAGAATTCCTCTCAGTAGGCCTAAGTTTCCTGCTGGCATAGGCAATTACTTCTTCTTTTCCATTTTGCTTCTGCGCTAGTACAGCCCCAATCCTACATTGCTAGCATTGGTATATAAGATAAATTGTTGGCTGTAGTCTGGGTAAGCCAAGATCTCTTCCCCAGTCAATGCTTTCTTCAGCTGTTGAAACGAGTCTTCCTCCTCGGTTCCCCACTTGACAGCCGGACTCGGACCCCTAGCTTTCTGGGTCTGACCCACTATAAGATTCTGCAGGGGTGCGGCCATTTGGGTAAAGCCTCTGATGAACTGGCGGTAATAGCCTACTAGCCCTAGGACCTGCCGCACTTCCTTAAGGGTGTTATGTTTTGGCCAACTTTGGATGGCAGTGATCTTTTCCGGATCTGGAGCCACACCCTGTGCGCTTACTATATGGCCTAGGTACTGTACCTTAGGTTTGAGGAGATGACACTTTGATTTGGGTTTCACCTTCAGGCCGAACTTGGACAACACCTCGAAGACTTCAGCTAGATGCTTCAGGTGGTCTTCGTATGTCTTCGAGTATACATGACGTCGTCTAGGTACAACAACACCGTCTCAAAGTTCAGGTGACCCAAACAGCATTCCATAAGCCTCTGGAACGTTCCCGGGGCATTACAGGGTCCGAACGGCATACATTTAAATTCATTTAGGCCCATAGGTGTCGTAAAGGCGGTCTTTTCCCGGTCAGCCTCTCTACAGGGACCTGCCAGTACCCACTGGTGAGATCAAGAGTGGAGAAATAGTTAGCTGTCTATAATCTACATACATCCTCATTGTCCCATCCTTTTTCTTCACTAGGACTAGTGGAGCTGCCCATGGGCTACAGCTATCTCTAATCACCCCAGCCTCCTTCATTTCCCGTAACATCTCCTTTGCGCATTAATAATAGGCTGGTGGTATAGGCCTGTACCTTTCCTTGATAGGTGGGTGATCCCCGGTTGGTATACAATGCTGTACTCCCTTTGCCTGCCCAACGTCTAATGGATCCTTGCTAAAAATCTGTGTAAATTCTCTAAATACCCGGTATACTCCATGCTTATGGTGTAAGGGTGTTGAGTCAGGGCTGTATTTAGAGTTTCTGCCGCCCTAGGCACTTTCAGTGGTCGCGCCCTTCCCCCCCCCTACTGATCAGTCAGACTAAGTGTATGTGCACATGGCATTTTATTTTTCAGGCAAATCCGCAAATAAAAACTAAAAGGAATGAACCCATTCGCAGCAATGTAAAAATGACCTGCTGTTCATATGTTCAGTCTTTTGAGGTTTTTCTTTTTAAGGCTGCTTTCACATCAGCGATTTTTTTTTTCAATCGCGGAAGATTCGGCAGTTTTGCCACATTTGCCGCGTAACAGTTCACTTGCAGCAAGACTGCATTCAGCCCAATGTATTCCCTATGGGACTTGGGGTTATGTATGGCAGTTGTGGGTTTGCCGTATCCGGCACTTGCGGCGAGTCAAAAAAACGAAGAAAAAAAAACCGCAATTGGCGGATTTTCCGGATCTGGCTAAAACACAAGTGTCCGCACAACTACAGCAGTCCTATAGAAATGCATTAGCGAAAAACACAATCTTGCTGCAACTGTGCTGGATCTGTTTTTTTTTTTTTTGTTCTTCAAAAAAAAAAGGCAGGAATCCACTGGATTTAAAAAATGGCAGATCAGGGAAACCTGAAGATCAAAAGTTCAAGTTTCTCTGATCTGCAAAAAATACAGATGTGAAAGCCGCTTTAGTTAAACCAGCAAGGACAGTCTAATATGTGCGGCGGCTCTAAGGCTACGTTCACACACTGCATAATTTTTGTTTTGAACTTTTGGACATGCAAACAACGGATGCGCTTTGCGTAAAAAACACATCCTATTTCACACATTGCGCTTTTTCAGATGCACCGTCCGACATTCAGCTGTATTTTTAGTCCAGCACACTTACCCTATAATGTTTTAGGATCAAGTCTGTGAAGGTAAAGATTACAACATCCTCATGACTACATCACGAGAACCACTATCAATACAATACCTCACCAGAACACGTCAGTATATCACCAGAACCACTGTCAATACAATAATGCCTCACCAGAACCACTGTCAGTATATCACCAGAACCACTGTCAATACAACAATACCTCACCAGAACCACTGTCAGTATATCACCAGAACCACTGTCAATACAACAATACCTCACCAGAGCACATCAGTATATCACCAGAACCACTGTCAATACAACAATACCTCACCAGAACATGTCAGTATATCACCAGAACCACCGTCAATACAACAATACCTCACCAGAACACGTCAGTATATCACCAGACCCACTGTCAACACAGTAATACATCACCAAAACCTGTCAATACAGTAATACACAATTGTTAGGCCCCCTGGCACCGCTTTCCAGCTCACCTCTCCCGGGTCGGCATCTCCTGCTCCTCTGCCGACCGGGCGTCCGGCATCCAGGCGTGCTGTGTCTCAGAGCCGTCGCCATGTTGCCTTCCTGTCAGCTGACCGCCGGGTTCGCACATGAGCACATTACTATGGTCATTTTCATGAGCCTACTCAGCAGCGCGCTAGGTGCACTCCTTCCCTGTGACTCTAGGGGCCGGCAAGGTCCAACCTGACACTCCCCTTGACCAATAGCTGCTCTTCCCGTGATATATTAGGCCACCTCCTCTGATGGGAGGTGCCTGATTATTAAGTCAGTTTGCTTCTGCCTTGCTGACTGTTGGTCAGGCCTTCCTTGTGCTCTGTGTCCTGGAACCCTTGCTGTGCTCTTCCCCAGAAGCACCATTCCTGTCCTCCAGCCTTGTACTGTTTCCTGGAACCCTTGCTGTTCTCTGCTCCGGTAGCACCATTCCCGTTCTCCTAGCTTCATACCCTGTTATCCCGGAATCCTTAGCTGTGCTTTAGTATAGGCTAACCTTACGAGCCGCCCCCCTGGTATTAGCTGCTGTGGTACTTAGACCCCCTGGCCTTGCCTCTGACAATCCCTGTATAGGGGTTGGGTAAACTAGGATCAGCTCACCCAGGGGAGTTCGGTACCACGGTCCAGTGGATCCACTCTAGGGCGCCTTCCCCCAGAAGCTTGACAGAATAATCAGGCCATGGACCCCGCTGGTACCTTGTTCTCAGCACAAAAAGAGCTGGTTTATGTTCGAGAGAGTCAGAGCCGTATAGCGGCTTGTCTTCAGTCCATGGATACCTGGTTAGCCGTCCTGCAAACCTCCGACCCGTCATCCGCCTCTCAGCCTGCAAGTTTACAGCAGGAGCTGTCTGCACAACAAGACTTGCAGTCTGGCAGGTTGTCGCACATATCCTCCATGTCTGGACTCTGTACAGGCTGCCTCAACGGCCTCGGTTCCGGCTGCATCCTATGACCCGTCCCCGGGTGACGTCCCGTACCCTCCGCCTCGCCTCAGGAGACCACCTAAATACAACGAAGACCCCAAGATGTGCCGTAGCTTCCTCAACCAGTGTCGCTTACACTTTGAACTGCTGCCCCTGCAGTGCCCCACCGATCGGGCTAAAGTGGCCTTCGTGGTTTCCCACCTGGAGGGCGAGGCTTTGGCATGGGTTAACCCTCTATGGGAGTGTGAAGACCCAGTGGTCTTCCACTTGTCGATCTTTCTGGAGACATTCCGGAGGATCTTCGATGAACCCGGTCGGGTCGCTTCTGCTACGGAATCACTCTTCAACCTCCGTCAAGGGACGCTCACTATGGGGCAATACGCCATTCGTTTATGCATCCTCTCCTCCGAGGTGAGATGGAATAACGAGGCGCTGACCGGAGCTTTATGGCGTGGCCTGTCCGGCAGGATAAAGGATGAACTCACGAGTCGGGATATCCCAGATGAGCTGGAGGACATGGATCTCTCTAGCCACCCGCATCGACTTGCGTTTCCAAGAGCGCTCCCGTGAAACCGCCAGGGAGAGGAGATCCGCTCAGTGCCGGTATTGTCCTGAGAGACCAGGAGAGGTCCTCCGCCTAGGTCACGTAAGAGAGACCGTCCTAGGCAAGAGCGATGCCTCTCTACCTCTCGCCCTGCCCATGCAGGTGATACGTCCACAGAGATGCTTTTCTGAGCTAGCCTACGTGGATTCTGGGGCAGCAGGAAATTTCATTCAGCAGGAGGCGGTGACTCGACTTGGCATCTCTGTAATACCTCTTGTGACGCCCCGCGTGATTGCATCAATGGATGGCAGACCGTTGCACGAGGTCGTCACTCAAGTGACAGAGGAGGTGGAGGTGCAGATCGGGGCTCTACACCGTGGAAAGATTGCCTTCTACGTCATGCCTGGTCTTTCCCATGTCCTGCTCCTCGGGCTTCCCTGGCTTCGGGTTCATGAACCAGTCCTGGACTGGCACTCGGGACGTACTGCGGTGGGGCCCTCGCTGCCACGGGAGGTGCCGGCAGTCCGTTTTGCCACCCGGTTCCCTGCAACCGGCTCCTGTTCTTCCTGATTTACCGGCTGCATATTGGCAGTAAGCGGATGTCTTCAACAAAACTGAGGCAGAGGTCCTCCCACCTCATAGGCCTTATGATTGCCCTATTGATCTGGTTCCGGGTGCTACACTGCCCTGGGGACGTATCTACTCATTGTCCCCAGCTGAGTCACAAGCCATGTCCGAGTACATCATGGACAATTTAGCCAGGGGCTTCATCTGAAAATCCACGTCCCCTGCCGGCGCCAGATTTTTCTTTGTGAAGAAAAAGGAGGGCACCCTTCGACCCTGTATAGATTACAGAGGCTTGAATGCCATCACCGTCAAGAACAAATACCCCCTGCCACTGATTCCGGAGTCTTTGACAGGCTCAAAGGGGCTCGCATCTTTACGAAATTGGACCTACGAGGAGCCTACAATCTCGTTTGCATACGTGCCGGAACGAATGGAAGACTGCTTTCAACACCCGGGACGGCCATTATGAGTATTTGGTGATGACGTACGGGTTGTGCAACGCTCCCGCAGTGTTTCAAGAATTCGTCAATGACATCTTCCGTGATCTGTTGTACACCTGCGTGGTGGTATATTTGGATGACCTCCTCATCTTCTCCCCGGATTTATCCTCTCATAGATGGCACGTACGGCAAGTCCTCCTGCGACTGAGGAGGAATCGGTTGTACGCCAAGATGGAGAAATGTGTCTTTGAGCAAACCTTTTTGCCTTTCCTCGGATACATCATCTCTGATTCCGGATTCCGGATGGATCCTGAGAAGCTGTCCTGAAGTGGCCCCGTCCTGTGGGGACTAAGGCCATTCAGCGGTTCCTTGGCTTTGCGAATTAATACAGGCAATTCATCCCCATTTTTCATCTTTGATTAAGCCCATCACGGCTCTCATCTTTAAGGGAGCAAAAGCCTGCAACTGGACCCCAGAGGCTGAGAACGCCTTTTCCTCCTTAAAGTGCTCCTTCTCCGAGGCTCCTAGAGGCAAACAGACAGTTGATCGTAGAGGTAGACGCCTCCTCCATAGGAGTGGGGGCTGTCCCTCTCTCAGAAATCCTCTTCGGGTCGGTTAGTCACCTGCATGTTCTTCTCCAAGGCATTTACCACATCAGAGCGCAAATACTCAATCAGGAATTGTGAATTGCTGGCCATCATTACTCACTGGAAGAGTGGCGACACCTCCTCTAGGGTGCCGTCCATCCATTCATTATCTTCACCGACCACAAAAACCTGGCTTATCTTCAGTCTGCCCAGAGGCTCAACCCCCGGCAGTACCGGTGGTCCCTGTTCTTTGCCCGTTTCACTTTTGAACTGCACTTCTGGCCTGGCAGTAAAAATGTCAAGGCTGATGCCCTGTCACGGTCCTTCCAGCCGTCGGATGTCAAAGATGAGTCCTTCCATATCGTCGACCAAAATAATCACTGTGGCTCCCTTACGTTGGACTTCCACCGGGTAAGACATTCGTCGCCCAGGACCAGAGGAAGACGGTCCTGTCATGGGGACACTCGTCGAGAATCGCCGGTCAGGTTGGAGTTAAAAAATCTCTCTCTTTGATCACCCGTTACTATTGGTGGCCTACTGTCGGTCAAGATGTCCAGGACTTCGTTGCTTCATGTCCGTCTTGTGCTAGGAATAAGGTGTCCAGAAAGTTGCCGGCTAGACATCTCCTGCCTCTTCCGGTCCGTCAGCTCCTTGGCAACATATAGAGATGGATTTCATTACGGATCTCCCTTGCTCCTCCGGCTGTACGGTCATATGGGTAGTCGTGGATCGCTTCTCCAAAATGGCTCACTTTGTTCCTTTACCCAGTCTACCATCCGCTCCTGAGTTGGCCAAGAGGTTCATCGAACACATCTTCCGGCTCCATGGATTTCCTCGCCATATCGTCCGATAGGGGAGTCCTGTTCACTTCCCGGTTCTGGGGGCGCTGTGCAAACATATGGACATCACATTGGACTTATCCTCTGCCTATCATCCTCAGTCCAACAGGCAGGTGGAGTGCGTTAACCAAGTCCTCACCACTTATCTTCGGCATTTCGCCAGCGCTCATAACTGGACCTGTCTCCTTCCTTGGGCGGAGTTCGCATACAACAATCACTCTAGTGAGTCATCACCTAAATTCCCAGGAAGCTGCCGGAGCTCCACTGACCCCGGAAGTGTCGGGGCCCGGAGCGCTCACACATTCACTTGTCACCGCGTCTTAAAGATGCGGTGGCTAGTGAATGCGTTACCCTCCTCCTAAAACTTGCCGGATTTCATGCAAAGTTTGGAAGAGGGAGGAAGACTTTAAAAGAAATAAAAAAATCTTTTTACTCCCTCATCTGGTGCCGCCCCCTGACACCTGGTGCCCTAGGCACGTGCCTAGAGGTGCCTAATTGTAAAGACGGCCCTGTGTTGAGTTGGTGCCGACGTGCAACTGCTGACACCAATCTTCTAACTTTTCTTTTGAGCCGTTGTCCTCAGCTAGGTCGGGCAAGTCTAAGGGCTCCATGGGGGTAATTGCGTTGTTATCAACTGTATATAATTTAGCAATAGTAGCATACCGGGGTAGCTTAACCTCTTCCTCCCTACAGTTAAAAATGCGTACAGGTAACCTCCTGTTGCGGACATCAACTACACCCCTGGATGCTAGGACGGTGGACCGACTATCCGAATACACAGATTCTACCAATGCCTGGTAACTTTGCCCTTTAAAGGTATCTTTACACGCCGCCACTGTGCCTAGCAACAGGTATCCACCGTACGTGCACGCGCACGTTTTTGACGGTTGATACCGATCGCCGATGCCGTATATACACGCCGCCATTGCGTTGTCAACTGAAGGTATCCTTGTTCCCCGGAAGTTCCGATAACTTCCTGTTGAATACCTTCCCCGCTTCACAAGCCGCTATCCACAAAGGAATATGGGCGTACATCTTTTGCGCCGCAAGTACATAGGCGTGACAGAGTTGTGTATTCCGTGACGCTAATACACTGATTGGACAACACAATAGCGTCATGATTGGCCAGCCTGTGCAGGAAGGCTGGATAATACATGACGCCATTGCAAATGTGTATTCTGAATGGACAGCTCTTTAAATATGGCGCCCTGTGAAGGGACACCAATCATCGTTGATGGGGCGCGGTATCCAGCACGCTGTGGCATGCCCCTGTGAGATCACTAGGCGACGCAAATTCCATCCCTGTGCCCCGTTTAGACGCCACTACCATGGCAATTTTGCCTTTGTGTTGCCTTGGGTTTTTGAGCACAGCTCAGAAACAGGTATCCGAATCAACAGCGAGTAACGCGATCAACTTCCCAATATATACGCCGCCATTTCATAGCAATTTCATGGCAACAGACACAAAAATCCCCAATGCCAGGCAGTTGCTACCACCCAGTGGCGGCGTGTAAAGGTACCTTAAGGCTCACAGCCACCCTACACCAGATTAACATTTCACTCCGCGGAGGTACTGCAATGGAGATAGGGTCACTTACTCTTACGCTGCCGATCTCACCTCCAGACAGCTCCACCTGTTGTTTTTGGACCAAAACCCGGATCTCCCGCTGCAGGGTCCTTTGCTGTCTGAAGTTGGCATGTTCAGCGTCCTGTTGTAACACAATAACTTCTGAAAAACATTTGTCAATTACATTTGTTCCTGTCATTACCATTGGGGTTTCTGCTTTGCAATCAACATTTATTATCAAACCTACATCATGCAACTCCACCCGCCCCACTTTCATAGTCACTTCCTTAAATCCCACTTGGGGTACAGATCCCCCATTTCTTGCAACTATAGTAAAATTGTCACGCGGACTATAAGTAATATCAGAGTCTGCCCAATAACATTTGTAAAGGATATAGGGTATTGAGGTGATCTGCGACCCGGTGTCCAGTAGAGTGTTCATGGGGATTCCGTCCAGTACGATAGGCAGAATGGGTCGTCTCCCCACATACCGGTGACACCAGTTCAACGGGCCAGAAAGGTCTACTCACGGGGGGCGGCCCTTGCCCCTGGGATTTCTCATTTAAAGAACAAAATCGAGCAAGGTGTCCTGCCTCACCGCAGCGGCAACAAATGGGTCTTCCTGTGGTGTCATAGCGGTCGGTGACTCTGCCATGGCTGGTGAAACTTCTTCCTCCGACGCATCCAGGGGACATCATCGGAGCCTGAGGCTAGGCTGATTCTCCTCGACTATTCGGTTCCTTGCATATCTTTCACAGTTTTAGTCAAGTCAGCCATCCCTTGAGTGAGCTGCTGCAGCTGAAGGCATATACTTTCTGGGGTAAGAGGTGAGAGAGCTTGTACGCTGGCCCCTGCAGAGGTCGGGAAATAGGACGTCATCTCAGTAGAATAAGTCGTTGCCACTTGTGGTGAGGGCAAAGGGCTGCGATCTGAGTCTTCCTTTAACAACCGAAGAACCCGATCTTTGAAGGCTGTGAAATCCTCATCAGGATGCTGCGAAGACAGGGTCCGCATTTCGTCTCGTAAGCCCTCAATTAACTGGGTCCTCAACATTTGGCTCTCATTTGGTGCACTATCAGGGTCAGCCTGTTTCATAGCCTTCAGGGCCTCCTGCAGGGTTAAAGCATAACTGCGCACACTATCCTGCATCCCTTGTTTGCATCCAAAGAACCGAACTTTCAGTTCAGAAGCTGTCCGGGTCTCAAAAGCTTCTTTTAATTTGGCATAAACTTGTGTTACAGTTGCTTTATCATTATCAGACCAACCTTTTGCCTCCCGCCGAGCTTCACCTTCCAATTGGCCAATTATCATAGTTACATGCTGCGCTTGTGTCATAGGGTACAGTTCAAATACACCTTTCATCCGCTCACGGAAGTCACTGAAGGTATCAGGGACCCCTCAATACTGCTGGAGCCACTTTGCGCCAGGGACATATGGCAGGTTGAACGGCATGGGAGCGGTGAGCGGAGATATCACATTCTCAGCATCTCCAACGACATTGCCACATCTCTCCTCCCGGAGGCAGACATTGTTCCCCTTTGGTGAATCACAGCCCTCACTGAGTTTCAATTAATATCACTCACTTGCTTCCGACAAGACCTCCCGGTGCCAAGTGTTTTTCTGCGTCACGTAGTTACGTTGCTTCACTGACGTAAGAGTGAGGGGTGGGGCTTATCTTCATGCCTTTCTCAACTGTCACGCCCCCTCTTCTCCTGCTCTCTGTGTGACGCAGCACAAATTAACTCAGTCTCGAGACACCTGTTGACAATTATGAGGCACAGCTATGGCGCAGTAATGGCGGCCAATTTCACAGTTCACAGTTCAATAAAGTTAATAACACAGTCCTTAGGCACACTTAATCCAGTTAAACCGGATTTGGTTCATCCTGCTCGTTGCGCAAATTTTTGTATCGCCCTCAGGGCAATGGGTTACTCAGGACTGGTCCTTATTCTCTGCTTACAGGGGGATGTCACGGTGGTGGCCGTGGACCGGTTCCGTGGCCCTGAAGGGACCGCAGTTAAAAAGGGAAAAAATGAAAATACAAATAAGAGTTTGTCAGTGACGCCACCTGTGGGATGTGGCCGGATATGACCACCGATGCTTATCTCAGCTTCAGGGGATGATGTTGGGATGCAGCAGGATGATAAAGCCTCCACAGGTAGGGCTAGGATGATCCCTGAGCTGGTGATAATAATTGTTATTGGTGTTGATGGGGATGCAGGAAACTGCTCAAACAATGATGTGGAGACACAAGAGTAACAGTCTTTTCTTTACCTTTAAAGGCGGAACTCAGGTAGTACCGGGCACTGTTTTCTAAAGTTCACGGGGTCCGGAGCTTGGAGGTAATTTTGGGCTTTCCACGCCAGGCAAGTCCTGAGGCTTTCCTTTTAGATTGTGTCCGTTGGGCCCTGGCTGCATAAAGCAATGCTGTGACCCTCTCTGTTCTGTACTAGCTGTAGGACAAGCAGCGTGAACCCTTCTCTTGGCTGTATTTCTACTTAGCTCTCCTGGGCTCTGTAGTGTAGCTGTGTCTCTTTAGCTTTACAGTGAACGGGGCGGTGTATAACTATCCGTTCTCCGGATTTGGCCGCTGGGTGTATGATCCCTTACGATCTCGGTCTCCAGTGACTGTAATTCTGGGCTTGCTGGCACTGCTACCACTCCCAGATTTTCTTTCTCTCCTCCTCAGGCCCTCGCTATGGGCTCCACACACTGTCAGTTTCCGTGGACTGGCCTAACACGGCTCCTGTCCCCAAGATCACTTTCCTCTCCTCCTTCTGCTCTGCTCAACTGTCACCTCAGCTCTCCTGACAGGAACTGACTAGCTCCGCCCTCTGCACTTGCATATCTAGGGGACCTCTACTGATGTCAGCAACTGACCTGACCTCAGCTGTTAGAGCTCTCCCTACAGGTCCAGGTTGTGATATGTTATATGTGTGCTTCACCTGGTGGATGCCTTGCCTCCAAGCTTGTAATGTGATTACCGGACCCCGGGGTGCCACATATGCAAGAGCCTTCTTTGATCACCAGAATAGCTGGATATTTTAGTTGAAATCGGATACCTCCCTGATATAGCCTCGTGCAGGTGGGACTAAATGAATTTTGTCTTCGTGTGACCTCAGAAAAGTCATCAAAGATAAGAATGGGAATGTCTCTGATAGGCCAGCAAAGATATCCATTTTGTCGTTATAGTCTAGACATCACATGATGGTTTTGTTGCGAGCGTTTTGGAACCCTCTCTCCCTTTGTTGCTGGGGATGCTAGTGGTCCTACTCTGTGGGCCCTTTCCACCTTTCGTCCTGCAGTGAGATGTAAAGCCCTGGGGAGTTCATCCTCACCAGATCGACCAAACACAAATTATTACATCAGGAACGGTTTTCCCGGTTGTCTACTTGATCACACAGTAAGGTATTTTCTTTCTAGAATGCCAAGATCTTGTTATGGTCACTATAAGTATTGTTCTCAATGTTGGACACCCTCTTTTCTAAATAGGAAAATACTTTCGGCATGTTCTTCCTGTCTGTTCTGTAGTCTGTTTAGGGCTGTGCTTAAAAAGTCTTCAATTATGGACTTTATTTCCGGCATGATTTTAGCCATAATGCCAGTAATCATAGAGGAGATGTTTGTGGAGACACGGGGGTCAGTGGGTGCTCTCGTCCACTGGCCCAACTGCCTTTACAAAGACAACGTGGACCAGGGCTCATCCCCAACTGAACGCCCAAGCTCCTTAACCGTGGGCGGAACACTACTCAGACAACACAGGGTGAGGGAACCACAATATTAAGGCTTTATTGGATCCCCAAACAGTTAACAGCATATAACGCATAACCAAGCACAACACATAATGTAACAGGCAACAGAGTGTCACCCTTCCGCTGGCTCACCAGGGATTAGAATATAGCGCAGCAAAGTTGAGGCTTCCTTATGCAGTCTTTGTCATCACAGCCGAATCCGATAATTCGATGCTGAAGTCCTTGTGGTTTTATAGTCCAGGTTCTGATCCCCTTGGTCGGCACCAAAATGCCTAGGCCTGGGGTTATTTCTTGCCAACCGCCTGTCTATATCCAATCTTCAATCTGCTGGTCAAAGTGAACAGTCCTCCTTATATACGCTCAGCCCTCATTGCAGGATATTGGGGACGTCACGATTGGTGCAATAACACTGTCTTTTCATTGGCTGGACCTCAAGCCTCATTTAACATATTTTTAGTAGTATTGCAATCCTGGCAAGGTAGAGCGACATACTGATTGATATGGCCCTTACAATGGAATGTTAGTAGGAGACATTCAGTCTGCAAACCATGACATTAAAACAATAGTGGCTGGGGCAATTTACATGAAGTCAACATTGACAGGGTAATATACAATGACGATTAGCATAGTTAAGTTCTCTGGCCTTCTATGACAAACAAGTTAGATAATTACATTACCATGCTAACTAAAACTACAGTAATCTACGAAATACTGTAGGAAATTCTCCTTGGCCATTACAAGTTTGCAAACCAAAATACAATATGGTCTGGATGAATAAGAAATCCTCCTACATTATATATTAAAGGGGTCCATTTCGTCACACTTTCTCTGTTCTGTCACTGTGCAAATCAGGCTGCACTCAGATATCATCTAAGCACGGTCTGATTTTTTTTTTTTCCTGGACACATGGACTTGCATTGCCGATTTTTATCTAACACAACACTTGGTTCAGAATCAGATATGGCACAGTTTTGTTTTTTCTTTTGCTGACCAATTGGTCCGAGGGAAAAAATTAGTTATATGAACTGCCTCCCAAAATATCAAAGGTTAAAGTGCTATTCATGAAACATATTTGTTTGTCAATCTTTCTAATTGAACTTCATGTTTTTTTACACGCATGTAGTAATATGTTGTGCTTTTTCTTGTTTTTTTTCTTATTCTCCTAAAAGATCTGACCCTGACTCTGAATCTGACAATGACACACCATGGTGGATACCATGAACGTAAGTCATTTTCAAAAATACAGTAATTTTAAATAAAATATGTATAATTTTATATAATTTGTTAATTCAATTTAAACGTAAAGGAGTTGTTCCTAAGAACAATGATATTTTGTAGTTCATTTTAATCAATAGATCTTGAAATAATAATAATTTCCACAATTGAATGTGTTTGAAGCAAACAACGTGCAGAGATAATCTTATATACGTGTCCTTGCTATGTACAGTCTTGTTCCTGACCGTGCACGGATCACTTTCTGATCATACCACTTCTCCTGGCCCGGCGAGGAAGCAAAAGCATATGACCTTACAGCATGGTATCACAGCTGATTATTTTTTGTGAGGTAAAACATTTCCCTGCCTGTTTGTAAAAAATGTTTTACCTCCAAGAAAGAATAATTTGCTATCCCGTGCTGTAAGGTCTGTATGCTCCATTTCATCCTTCCATGCCTAGGAGATGTGGTATGATCAGAATGTGTTCCGTGGACGGTCAGAAACAAGAATTAAACTGTACATTGCAGGGATCTATACAGCTGTGGAAAAAGTTAAGAGACCACTGCAAATGTTTCAGTTTCTCCGATTTTTATCTTTATAGGTATATAAGTAAAATTACATTGTTGTTTTATTCTATAAACTACTGACAACATGTCTCCATAATTCAAAGTTAAAACTTTTGTATTTGTTTGCAGCAAATGAGAAATCTTCAAAATATAATACATAAGCAGAACAGTGCTTTCAGAAGTGAAATAATGCGAAGAAAATAAGATCATATTCATTTAGAAACAACAATACTAATGTTTTAAAGAGGACCTGTCACCCCCCCTTCCCCCCAAAGATTTCAATCTAAAGGTAGCACTGAATGCAGCATGTATACTGCATTCAGGCAAGGGGTCCCTCAAGTGTTGCTGATGTCTAAATCATGAAATATAGCCTTTTAAATTGTGTACCACTGAGTCAGGAGGACATTACCAGATCCACATAAGTCAGGTCCTTCCCGGGGGCTATTCCTGCCCCTGCTTCTATGTTCTTCCCTCCTCCCTGTCCTGGCCTGAATGCCTGAATGCAGCATACATGCTGCATTCAGTACTACCTTTAGATTAAAATCTTTGGGAAGGGTGATAGTTCCTCTTAAACTCAGGAAGAGTTCAGAATTCAATATTTCGTGGAATAACCGTCATTTTTAATCACAGCTTTCATGCCTCTTGGCATGCTTTCCACCAGTCTTTCACACTGCTTTTGGATGACCTTATGCTACTCCTGGCACAAAAATGTAAGCAGTTCTTTGTTTGATGGCATGTGACTATCAATCTTCCTCTTGATTACATTCCAGAGGTTTTCAATGGGGTTCAGGTCTGAAGATTGGGCTGGCTATGACAGGATTTTGATGTGGTGCTCCTTTATCCACACATTGATTGATCTAAGACCCTGTCATGGCCAGCCCAATCTCCAGATTATGGTTATTCCACCAAATATTGATTTCTGAACTCTTCCTGAGTTAAAACATTAACATTGTGGTTTCTAAATGAATATGAACTTGTTTTCTTTGCATTATTTGAGGTCTAAAAGCACTTTTCTGTTTATTTTTTAGTATTTTGAAGATTTCTCATTTGCTGCAAATAAATACAAATTTCTCCTTCGCCTCATTGGGGGACACAGAATCATGGGTGTTATGCTGCTGTCCACTAGGAGGTGACACTAAGCAGAATCTGCAAAAGAGTTAAGTGGCTCCTCCTCTGCAGTATACACCCCTGGAGCAGGCACTGCCTCACCAGTTTTTTGCTTAGTGTCATAGGAGGCACACACAAATTTTTCTCTTCGTTCGTTCTTTTGGATTCGAAGAATAGTGGGCCCAGAGCAGCCTTCGGCATACTCCAACCTCTCTCCACCCTGTGGGCTGCAGAGCTGAGGTTGAGATTTTTCCCTTTTATATGCCGTTCCTCCTTCCCCATCCCTCCTTGGGGTCTGGGCCGAAGTGGAGACACTCACGGACCTCCATGAATCCCCATGTGTCCGTCCTTCTTCCCCAGCCCCTGTGGGTACCTGGGAAGAAGTTGAGATACCCCATCCATCCTGATGTCGAGAATAGACCCGAACCTCCATCAGGATATGGGCTGCAGATCCATCCATGATGTCGAGAACAGCATCTCCGCTGCCCAGGACCTCCATCTGGATGTTGAGAGCAGGATTCCTCCCTAATGGCATTAGGTGGAGGCAGCACCAGGTACAGGCCTCCTCTGGGCTCCATTCCCTGCACCTACAGAGCCACGGCTAGAACTGCGGACTCTGGGACGTCTGGGGTGAAATGGGGTGTAATGTGGGTCCCCCCCAACCTCCCCTTGCATTATGGCGCCAAGCGGCAGCACCAGCGGACTGCCACGCCGCCGTACCATCGGACTGCCACGCCGGCCCGCAACTATACTTCCCCACTTCATATCATGGGCCAAACATGGAAGCCCCCTGCGCTAAAGGACCCCCAGGAGGCAGCCATGGCCCCTGCACAAAGACCCCAGGCAAGGAAGCATCCATGGCCCCTGTGCAAAGACAAGGAGACATCCATAGCATGATGTGCAGCAAGTTTGCATCAGCATCCATACTGCTGGAGCAATATCATCCTAGTCCAGGAACCCTGGGCTCCTGGGGCGCAGGCTCCTGCATGCAGCAAAACGCAGAAGATCCAGCTTTCTGGATCTCCTGCGGGGGGCATCACTATACTGGCGCGGCAGGGCCCAGGAGTCACGGCGGGACCCGGGTCATTTTCGACCCCTTCCCGCACCTCTGCGCCGGCCCGTAGCCATTTCCGGCATAGGGCTTCTAATTCAGGCCGCGGCTTCGGCCTAGCACGAAGCTGCCACATTTTGCCCACCCCCCGGATGATTATGAATGACGCTGAGTGCGTCATAACAGGGGCGGACCGGACTGCAGCCGCATCACAAAGGGGGCGGGACAGCTGTTCCTGGCGCCTCTCACTTGTCGCGAGAGCCCCTGCGCGCCTTGTGATGGTTGTAATCCCCTTCTCTAAGCAGCGGCGGCCATTCTCATAAGGGCACAAATGTATAATGTAGACGTGCTACCATATAGTATGCTCACTTCTCAATAGCAGCGGTGGCGCCTGCTACAGTCAAAGAGCATCGCACAGACTAAGGGAAATGGAGCAGCTCCCTCTTAGTCACCAGCTGCATGATAGCAAACTCCCTGACCTTAACAGGGCTTCTTCCCTACTGCAACTCAACGGTTAAAAGCACAGATAGTGCATTACTGTTTAGGGCTCAGCAGGGTTTAACCCCCTGCATCAGCCCTCAGGGCACACTCCACACGACTGGTGCCAGGTGTCAGGGGGTTCAGCAATGCTTCCCCCTACTACAGCTCTCAGGATGTGCAGCTTGAGCCTGGAGTCAAATATCCGAGAAGTACTCCCAGAATTTCTCCCTAGCAGCCATCTCCTAAGAGAGTAAGGCTGCCCACAGGGGCTCTGGAAGATACAATCAGCACAACCCTGCTGTGTCCCAGTCGCCAGTAGCAACTGCAGGACACCCAGCAGCACTGTCTCCTGCCGCACCTTATCCGCCTATCTCCGCCAGGCATGGAGCAATATCATACTACAAGGGGCAGTGCAATAAAGACATCGTTATTCAGCACGGAAGCTGGGCCAGTCAGACGCAGGTTCCTGTCAGTCCACCTAATACTACCCTTAATGGCCAGCCATTACATATGCATATCTATTCTGCTTTTACCCACAACACATGTGTATCTTGCAGATCACTCCCGCCCGCCGATCTTACTCTGGTTACCCAGACAGCCCAAGTCGTTACCTCAGGACTAGCTGATACATCAGTTCTGGTCGCTGCCAATTGCTCTGCAATAACAGCATCCACGCCCATCGCCAGTAGACGTAGCATCTGGTTATGTGGATGGAAGGCGGAAGTGCTCGTGAGGAAGCCATCACAGGTCTCCCATGCCTCAGTAGACGCCTGTTCGGAGAATTACTGTATAAGCTAATCTCAGGCGCTAAGGAGGCAAAATCGCTTTCCCCCCCTAGAACACATCAGAATGGCCTTTATCCGCCGTCGGCATAACGGATTCCGGTCCTTTGGAATAGTTAGGGTTGGACAGAGCTTAGGTTAGGTGTGACAAAGCATCGGTCGCCACGCAGGGACCTTTTTAGTGGTAGACTTACTACAGGTTTAACTGACAGGTTCCTTCCTCGGGCCCCCACTGTTGGAGAGCCCAGTTGAAGCTCATATAACCTACAATTACCTGACAAATATAAGGCGTCCCAGAACTGTTTGCCAATCCTCTCCAGACCCCACAACTGGAGTTCTGGTTGGCGGTGACAACAGTCAAGTCTCACAAGACGCAGGCTGAAACACTGTGATCCGCAGCGGCACGGGTAATTCAGCTAAGGGCCTCTGGAACCTATGGCCCATAGCATTCGGCTTCCTCTTCTCTCCACTTTTGGGGATTTGGGTTGAAGTTGCGACCACACAAGGTCTACCCGAACTCCATTCCCAGACTACAAAAACGAGGCTCTAGGTTGCAGTACGTGGAACACGAGCCTAGCTGCCAATCTCCTCAATGCACCTATATTAGGTACTTGGGTTGAGATAACACGCGCACGGCCTCTGCTCAGCCCGACCCGAAGCAGGACCTCGCAGACTCGCAAGTACATTAACCCAATGGATGGGCCCTCCGGCCCACCGTGTGGCTGTCGCCCGAACCTTCTTCCACGCAGTCAGTCCTTTCTCTACTCAGGAGTCAAAAGTGATTGCCGTGAGACCTGAAGCTCATAAATCCAGCCTGAAGTTGGAAATGTCTATACTTCATCAATGCATGATTTTCAGAGTCTGCAAACACTGTCACTTTCACTGGGCATGTTAAGAAGACTCGGGCGGATTACCCTCCATGAGTCTACCCCAATTCCAAGGCACATGCTGCAGCACAGCACACAAATTCCAGGAGTCCCAACTCCGCTGCGTATTCCTTTTTTTTTCCAACTTTAATTTTTATTCATTTTTCTTAACAATAGAAATATAACACATAACATGTCAATGCAGTCAAATGTACATAATACACCTCTTATTACAAGTAACTATTAGGGTACCTTTATACGCCGCTACAGCATGGTGGAAACAACCGGGTGCTTCACGTGCATGAGCACGCAGCAACGGTTACAAACGGTACCCGCACCGCCTTTACACGCTGCTATAAGGTGCTTTACAGAAGGTTGAATATATCTCTGGATGCACCGCCGGGTGCCTCAAGTTACCTTCTGCAAAGCACCTTACCTTATTTACACACCGCTACAACAAGGTAATATGGGCGGAACAAAGGCAGCAGGGACAACACATAGGCGTGCCACAATTGTGGATTACGAGAATTTCGGACGCTGATAGGACAAAGCAATAGCATCATGATTGGCCAGCCAGCGCAGGAGGCTGACTAATACATGACGCTCGAGCAATTGTGTAGTGTGACTGGTCAGCTCCTTAAATATGCCGCCCTATGCAGCGACTACCAATCGTAACGCAGGAGCTTCCTCCAATGATCGCTGAAGGGTGGTGGTTTCACGGAGGCTGTGTCACGCCCCGGGGAGTTATCTAGGTGACGAATAAACCTTACCCTACTGTATTTACATGCCGTTACCACCGGGTTGAAATCAACCTGTTTTAGAGCACGGCTCTGAAACAGGTGCCGCAAGTGACGGGTGGAAACAACCGCCTTTACACGCCGCTACCTCGGGTTGATTTGGGGGTGCAAGATACATTTGTCTCATCTACCCGGTTGTTTCCACCCTGTTGTAGCGGCGTGTAAAGGTACCTTTAATGTCAGCATGCGTCTCTATTTATTACAGCTGTAGTGAATCTACAGAAAGGTCCCACACCTGCCACGTTCGGATAAACTTGTCCATTGAATTATGGAGTGTGGCAGTCAGGTGTTCCATCAATCGCATGTCTTTTATTCGTGCATACCAATCAGATATTGAGGGTGGAGCCCTCTTCTTCCAGTGGAGAGATATCATGAATTTCGCAGCCGTAAAGAGATGTAGCAAAAGTCTATTCCCAGATTTAGTCAAACCTGGGGGAAAAAGATTTAGTAGGCAAACAGCCGGGTCCAAAGGCAGGCGATGGTCTAGAACCCGGGACACCACCGTTACGACCGATCTCCAAAAGTCACAAATCAATGAGCAGGACCAGAAAATATAATATAAAGATGCCTTGCTTTGAGCACACCTCCAGCAGTTGTCAGGTATGATTGGGTTAAAACTATGGAGGAGTTTGGGCGTACAATACCACGTCATCAGTATTTTCATCTGATTCTCCTTGTACAATGTGTTAATTGACGTCCTAAAAGTTCTATCCCATATGACTTTCCACATCTGGCTAGAGATCTCTCGCCCCAGCCAAGCCTCCCATCTCGTCATATAAGCATGTTTTACAGGACCCCAACTACCTCGGGAATTCAAAATGGAGTATATATGAGATATAAGGCCCCTTGTAGAAGCTCCCTGAGAGCAAAGATTTTCAAATTGAGTTGGACCTGAATGTTTATTGGACCCCATGATTGACGTGTAGTAAATTTAGTATTTGCCCATATGAGAAACACAGACTTTCTGGTAGCTTATATAGTGAGTGCAGTTTGGTGAATGGTCTTGGCTTGCATGTAAGCGGGTTTAGTATGTCACGAAAGCAAAAAATGCCAGCCCCAGCCCATTTATGCATTGTGGTTAAATCCATAGCCCCCGAAAGTTGCGAGCTATATAGGAAAGGTGTCAGAAGAGATGTGTGTGCCGCCAGCTGAAATTTGATTCTGCACCTACTCCATATGTCCCTGGTGAAGGCCATTGGGCCCAGCAACATTCTAGAGGAAGTCTCCGAAGGTTTACCCCATATCAATGAGGCAGGGTGGTGAGGGGCCAGCCACAACTGTTCCACCTCTGCCCATCTAGTACACGCCGGCAATGCCGACCAGTGGACAAATGGCCCAAATGCGTTGCATAGTAATATAGCTTAATATCCGGACAGGCAACACCTTTCTCCTGCTTTGATGCGTAGAGGACTGAATCCGGTATATGGTGTCTAGCCGAGTGCCATATGAACTTCATTAGTAGTGACTGGATTCTTTTTAGAGTTACGACGGTTACTCTGACCGATAGCGTTCCAAATAGGTATAAAAAGCGGGTGAGAATGGACATTGTAATCCTACCCAGGAGCGATATCTGAAGGGCCGACCATCTTTTAAGTTGGGATTCTACCTTGAGTATTAGGGGTGGGAAATTAGCTTGGAATATTGTTTTATAACTAGAGGTCATATTGATCCCCAAATAGCGTATGGATGTTGTGCACCATTTGTAGTTGTGGGTTTATTTAAGGAGGTGAAGTTTAGATTCTGGAATATTTATGGGTAAAGCATCAGTCTTTGCAGAATTAATTTTATAATTAATTTTATAGCCCGACAATTTAGCATAGGACGTGATAACCGCATGAAGGTTAGGTAAAGAAGTAACGGGGTTTGTTAAGGAGAGAATCACATCGTCTGCGAATAGGGCGATTTTGAATGATCTACTTTTAAGGTGGATTCCCAAGATACCAGGGTTATTCCTAACTTGCACAGCCAGTGGTTCGATACTTAGAGCATAGAGCAGGGGAGAAAGGGGGCACCTCTGGCGCGTCCCATTTTTTATGGGCAAATGTTTAGAGTGGGCATGAGGAAGGCGGACCAGAGCAGTGGGTGATGAATACAAACCCCTCAGTGCTGTAACAAAAGGCCCCGACAGGCCGAAATGGTGAAGAGAGCGGAACATAAATGACCAATCCAGCCTGTCGAAAGCCTTCTCTGCATCTAAACTCAGCAAAAGGGCCTCCATCCCCTCCCTGTTGGCCACCTCAATCAGATCCATAACACGCCTAGTATTATCACCCGCCTGACGGAAGCGCACAAATTCGACCTGGTCTTTATGGATCAGATGTGGAAGCCATGTCCCCAGCCTTTCCGCCAGTATTTTGGTGAACATTTTTAGATCAGAGTTTAATAGACTGATTGGACGATAGTTTGCACATTACATCGGGTCTTTACCCTCTTTTGGAGAATTGAATCAGGTATCTCCCCATTTTCCATAAAATGGTTAAACAGTGAAACCATATGAGGGGATAAGACATCTGTGTATGTTTTATAATAAAGGTATGGCAACCCATCAGGACCAGGCGCCTTGCGGCCCGGTAGTTGTTTTATAGTTTCCTCAATCTCTTCCACTGTGATTTTCTGATTTAGGTCATATAGAGCGCTGCGTATTCGTGATGGCCACATGCTGCAGCATCACATATGTAGTCTCAGCCATATTGGATTTTCCCAGACATGACACAGATTCTTCGTCTGGGAATCTGCAGTCTCCTTCAGCTGTCTCCTCAATCCTTCACAACGGCTATAAGAGTCCTAAACAAGATAGTGGCAGCATGGGAGGCAGTTCCATAGCCTCAGCTGCACCTACGGCCTTTTCACCTATCCATGCTTAGACAAGGCCCAGGAAAAGGATGTGGTACGATGTACTCCCATCACAATGCATATGGCAGTAGTCCCGCTCACACCCGAAGATGCCCCTCAATCTACGAAGATTCGGGCAGTATTTCTAGTACTGACATCATTCAGTCATCTTCTGGCAGTCAGACTTGTCAGGATACAGTCAGACAATGCCACAACCGTGGCATATGTCAACCATCAGGGTAGAAACCGCAGTTTCCAAGTGATCATAGATGTTCGCCACATCCTTTACCGGGTGGAATCCTTGAACACTGTACTGTCAGCTGTTCTCATACCAAGTTAACCCACCAAGGGACTGATTCAGGGAAGCGGTCCGTTCATCCAGATGTCCTCCGTCAAGGCTGCCAGCGCCAGGGACCTATATATGTGGATCTGACGCCTCATGTCTCCATGCTACGGTTCCATCCCTTCTGGCCAGGTACTAGGACCTGCAATCAATACGACAGACGCACTAGTCCAAGACTGGATCTGTCTCCATCTCCACTATATTCTTCCCACTACCAGGATAGTGCGGAAGGTCAAACAAGAATGTCACCGGATCATCTTTGTGTTTTCAGACTGGCCCAGATGCGCTTGGACGCAAATTTTATCCAACTCATACCAGCAGTACCAGGACGACTAACAGACAGTCCAGACCTGCTCTCTCAGGGCCAGTTCTCCCTCGGAATTTCTCAACTCTGAAATTAGTGGCATAGCCTTGAGACCTGGAACTTAACACAAGGTTTTTTTTCCCTGGATATTGTAGCGACCATAGTCACAGCAAGTAAGCCAGCCTTCTCGACAATATACGACAATTGTAATCGCTTTGTTTATCTTTAGCTCTAAGCACCTATACGGGTCATTCCCCTTAGCATTATTTCATACCAAGAACTTTCCGTTTCTTACAGTCAGACCTAGACTCAGGTCTGTCCTTGAGATCTCTCACACAGCAGGTTTTCAGCCTGTTTCAACTTCTTCCAAAAAGGTCTTGCACCAGGCCTCTATGAAAATCCTTCTTTCAAAGGGTCTCCCATTTAAGGTCTCCATACAACAGGACTACTCCAGCGGGACCTGATCTTCGTCCTCACGGCTCTACAAGAGCCACTTTTTGAGCCTCTATGGGACATTACCCTTAGCATTCTCATCCAGACAGTAATATGTTTTGGTGGCAAATTATTTTTCTCTACAGAGGTATCGGTACTTTCAGCGCTCTCATGTAAACCATCTTTTGTGGTCCTCTACCTGAACAAGACGGTCCTACGGCTGGTCCCATCCTTCTTCATAGGCAGTATACTCCTTCCACCTCAATGAAGGCGGCTCTGTCATCGCTGCGCCCGACTCCAGTCTGTCTGGTCGTGAAGGACCTGCATATGCACGACTTTGTCAAGTCCTTATGCATCTAAGTATCCAAGATCAGTGCCTCTCGAAGAGGCTGGATTCTCTTTCTACCTTTTTCCAGAGGGCAGAAATAATGACATGTCAGCCTCTACGGCTCCTCTAACCTGGTGGATTCGTCTAACCATCCAAGACGCTTATACCATCGAAAACTCATCCCTTCCGGCATTGTCACAGCACATTCTACTATGGCCGTGATAGCCTCCTGGTTCGTTAGGCACCAGGTGTCAGCGCAACAAGTGTGTAGGCAGCCAAAGTGGTTAGCCTACACACATACTCAAGCCACTACAGGGCTTGCACTCAGTCTTCGGCAATCGCAGGTCTGGGTAGACGTGTCCTCCAGGCGACAGCAGCCCGCCTGTCGGTGCATAGTTCCTCACTGATCATGCTCAGTGTGACTAGCTCCATTGCTTTTTCCCACCCAGGGACTGCTTTGGGACGTCCCATGGTTCTGTGTCCCCCAATGAGGCGAAGGAGAAAAGGAGATTTTTGTGTACTCACCATAAAATCCTTTTCTCTTAGCCTCTAATTGGGGGACACAGCACCCACCCTATTGCCCTTGTGGGCCTTTTAACAGTTCTTACATACACTGTGTTCCAAATTATTATGCAAATTGGTTTTAAGTGTCATAGGGTTTTATTTTTTTCAATGAAACCCATTGATGGTATTGTGTCTCAGGGTTCTTTGGATCATTGAAATCAATCTCAGATATCTGTGATAATTAGTTTGGCAGGTCAGCCCAATAAAAGTAAAACTGGGTGTTCCACAATATTACGTAGGCCACAGTTTTCAAGTAACATGGGAAAGAAAAAGGATCTCTCTGCTGCGGAAAAGCAACAAATAGTGCAATGCCTTGGACAAGGGATGAAAACATTAGATATTTCACAAAAACTTAAGCGTGATCATCATGCTATGAAGAGATTTGTGGCTGATTCTGAGCACAGATGTGTTCGTGCAGATAAAGGCAGAATGAGGAAGGTTTCTGCCAGGCAAGTTCATCAGATTAAGAGAGCAGCTGCTAAAAAGGCCTTACAAACCAACAAACAGATATTTGAAGCTGCTGGTGCCTCCGGAGTCCCTCGAACCTCAATGTGTAGGATACTTCAAAGGCTTGCTGTGGTGCATAAACCTACTATTCGGCCACCCCTAAACAGTGCTCACAAGCAGAAACAGTTGCAGTGGGTCCAGATATACATGAAGACTAATTTTCAAACAGTTTGGTATACTGATGAGTGCCGAACAACCCTGGATGGTCCAGATGAATAGAGTAGTGGATGGTTGGTGGATGCCACCATGTCCTAACAAGGCTGCGACGTCAGCAAGGAGGTGGAGGAGTCATGTTTTGGGCTGGAATCATTGGGAAACAGCTGGTAAGCCCCTTTAAGGTTTCTGAAGGTGTGAAAATGACCTCTGCAACGTATATAGTTTCCAACTGAGAACTTTCTTCCATGGTACAAAAAGCAAAAACGTGCCTTTAGGAATAAAATCATCCTCATGCATGTCAATGCACCATCTCATGCTACAAAGAATACCTCTGAGCCATTGGCTGCTATGGGCATCAAAGGAGATAAACTCATGGTGTGGCTACCATCTTCCCCTGACCTCAACCCTATAGAGAACCTTAGGAGTATAATCAAGCAAAAGATCTATGAGGGTGGGAGGCAGTTCACATTAAAACAGCAGCTCTGGGAGGCTATTCTTACATCATACAAAGAAATACAAGCAGAAACTCTCCAAAAACTCACAATCAATCAATGGATGCTAGAATTGTGAAGGTGATATCAAAGTAGGGTTCCTATGTTAACATGTAACTTGGCCTGTTAGGATGTTTTGGAGTTAAATAGCTTTTTATTTCAGTGAATGTGACCTGTTAATGCTGCAAATTCAACAAATGAGCATTTTCACTTCTTTCAAACATATCAAATGTTTAGAAACTCTACTGTGCCTAATAATTTGGAACAGTGCATTTAGAGTTTTTTTAATTTTGAAGATTATACTGCTACTAGATGTGAGCCCGATTCTAAAGAATCGGGAGTCTAGAATCCGTATATAGTTTATTTATTAAGAATTAAAAACAATAAAATTATTCAGTGATATCTTTACATGAACTACATATGTTCGTATGGTCAATATCATTAGTGGAAAATTAAATTATTGTATCGTAAGGGTCTTGGAACACAAAGTGAGCTATACTTGTTACAGAGGAAATAGCTTGATTTTGAAAAGCAATATTAGTATTCTGCGTATTCGCCAGTTTGTGCTTGCCCACCAACCACGTCAAGGTGCCCTTACATCTGATGGGTCCCTAATCTAACTAATTCCTATTTATTAAGACTAAGACTTCTTTTACAGCAGCATTTTTCTGCAATGTGTAGAAGGTGGGGATGTAAAAAATTAAATTTCTGCACTTGGCACCTAAGGGCCTTACTGCAGCACACATGCAGCAAGTGCCATGCAATGTATATAGAACTTACGGTTAACCTGGGGTAAATGCGGCAAATGTGGCTTCAGCAGGTGCACCAAATGCAGGCAGTAAAAAACCACAGGTTACTGTGGTTTTTGCTGCCGAAACTGCTGTAACTACGTGTAGTGCACCTGCCGGCAGTGAAGGATAAATTCAATATACATTGCATGCAACTTATGGCAAATGTGCCATAAGTGAGCCGTTAGTCAGAAATTGTGCTTTTTCCACCAAAACTTCCACAAATAGGCAAAAACTGCTGCTGTAAAAGCTAAATCTGTATTTTGCTATCTATGTAATTCCTTATCTATCTATTTCCCTATCTATCTAACTTTAGAGAACACACCTTAAGATGGAGATGTGTGTGAACAGCCATCCCACCCGTCTCTTAGCTGTTCACAAAAACTCTCCCTGTTTAAAAAGAAAAGTAAATTTCTCAGCACCTATAATGCTGGACCTTTGTATTGTGGTTGATATCACCAAATAATAAAATTTGAGTGATACACATCTATCACCTTTAAGTAAATGTGTGTTCATATATATATATATATATATATATATATATATATATATGTATATATATATATATATATACTATGAAGTATCTAAATGAAGGATTTAAGATCCAAAAATAAGGACTATATATGTTACATGGCTATTTGGTAAATAAGTAGTTGAAATCTATATATCTATGGCTAAACTATGTTTGTTTGTTTTTCGTATTACAAGACTAAAATAATATTTTTGTATTTTTGATTTTTGTATTCCTATACATGTAACACTAAACTAATTTTTTTGTATTTTTTGTTTAATATAAAAAAAACTATGTACACTTAACTATCTATTTTTACCTAACTATCTATGAACAGAATTTAAGGTAAAATATTTTTATAAACAATATTTTTAGTGAACACTTTGGTACTATTGGGAAGTAATTTGCCTTAAGCTGGTGTATCAACAACGTGAACTTTAACATTACAGCGTTGCCTGACGCGAGAAAAGGCAACATACAGTTGACCATGGCCAAATGCTGGTTCAGGTAGAAAGATACCAACTCGATGAGTATTGGCCTTGAGATTTGTTAATGGTCATGGCAAACGCTGGCTTTACGGGAAACTGGCGGCGTCTTAATTTAAATGGTAATCCTGTGTCAGATGGACATAAATCGATACGTGGAATAAAAACAATATTTCCAGCTGCTGATCCAGTGATGACTTTAGCTTCTAT
Source organism: Allobates femoralis (assembly GCA_033576535.1). Lineage (NCBI taxonomy): Eukaryota > Metazoa > Chordata > Amphibia > Anura > Aromobatidae > Allobates > Allobates femoralis. The sequence continues at coordinate 366,263,736 of JARQOC010000001.1, read as the reverse complement.
GATGTTGGGAAGCAAAGCAGTAACAATCAAGCGAGTACCGTTGCACAGACCTTTTTTTGTGTGGAGGTTCGTAAGAGCAGATAATGTGCCACTTTAGTTTGCGATGTGAAGCATTCATTGGGTAAGTGAATGTAGAATTCCACTGGATATTGTAGGTTCTGATCATCAGCATCAATGGAATCATGACTGATATATTCTGTGTAGTCACCATTCGACGATCCATGATATTGGAGTTAACATTATCCACATCCTCATTTTTAGGGCATAGAATTGCATGTGATGCAGCAATGTTGATGCTCTCATTGTTGTTAATGTCAATAGAAATGTTGTCTCCAAAGATATCACGTATTAAGCAGCCAGTGGAAAGCATGTCTGAAGGTATTTCGATGACATCATCTCCAAGGTTAAAATCATTAGAATGTTCACCATTTCCCAGTTGACGCAACCAAGTACTGTATTGTTGTCAATGGAGCGCATGTTGTTAATGAGTGGCAGTCTAATGAAATGTTGCCAGTGTTGGGAATACTTAATGCAGCTCTCTACAATATCAGTTCTGGTTCCATGAGCGATGACAGGAAGGCATTGTCTAAAGTCTCCTCCCAGAACAATAACTTTAGCTCCAAATGGTGTTTGCTGTTTCTTGGAGACATGTGTTGTCATGACATCGCGTAAAAGTCTATCAATGACATGCAATGCATATTTAGAGAGCATTGTGCACTCATCAATGATACATAGTTTTGTATTCTTCAACTATTTGGCTGCCTCTGTATCAGTTTTAATGCGTGAAACAGAAGTTTCATTGACAGGGATTGAAATGCCATAAAGAGAATGGATTGTTCGTCCTCCTTCGAGTAAGTTGGCGGCAATTCCCGTGGTGGCACCCGGAGAGACAATGTGTCCTTCTCCTCTTAGCTGATGTAGCAGTAGATGATATAAGTAGGTTTTTCCACTCCCACCAGGACCATCAATGAAAAAGCACTTTGTACTGTCAGTAGAGTCTTGTAAAGCTTGACTGATAGTATTATAGCCAAGAGTTGTTCATCATTTAGAGTAGCTTTTATCTCCGCAGCTGTTTGTAACTCCACAATCTTATTATACAACGGGAGGAGGTGTGGTTTATTTACAGGTCGTGGTAATTGAAAATCTGTATAACTTTTCCCATGGCTTTTGAGAACATCTTGAACATCAGTCATAGCATAGCCTTCACAATTTATACAGTCGTCAGAATTGGAGTGGTATGCACGGCAGTAGTCCTGTACAAAGTGTTCCTTGAATTGATCCCATAACTGCAGAGGATTAGTTGGAGGGCCAAAAATGCAGATATAGACAAACATGTCTCTAAGCTGTGCTGGCATGTTGAGAATACATGCATCTTGTAGCGTATTTATCCATAGACTATCATCAAACAGTAATCCAAGAGCTAATGCTGCCTCTTTGAAAGTTTCATAAGTAACTGCATTGACTGTTTTAATACTCTCGAAACTTGTAGCACCTTTCACGTGTAATAGTAACAATCGCAAGTAGTAGCGTTCTTGATCTCTCACTCTGACAGTGTACATCCTTCCAATAACAGAGCCACCTCCTCGCTTTCTAAGTTCCCAAGACCCTCCATTCCAAACATAGTACTCAGGAATTTGGCGGTATAAGTAGTTATAAGCATGTTGGTCATTGACATTAAGCTGAAAGTAGGCCATAAGAGTGGAATTGTGATGAAGTTTTTGTCGGATGTTAGCAATGGAGTCATCCTCATGAAAATAGAGTGACTGAGAATGAGGCAAATGTACGGCAAGGTGAATGATGCTATGAGATTGCTTGTGCATAGGAGTAGCAAAAATGCGCCAAGCTGCCTCTGGTGCACTGACATATCTGGAATCCATAAATTGATGTGTTTCATCATGGTTAATGTGAGTCTGGCAAATGTCAAGGTTTGCTTTATCATGGCCTTTGTAGACATATTTAAACAAATATTTGACACTTTGAATTGAACCACAAACTTCCACATTAATATGGCACCTGTATTTCAAGAGTAGGAACGGATTGTATGGAACTACCCAAGAATTGTCAATTATTTTAGAGTGGTGTTGAATGGAAAGGCCAGAGCTTCTGCGATAAATGGGATAGGCATCTTTAGCTATGATGGTAGATGTTTGAAAATCTTTAGGGAAACCTTTAGTACATTTGCCGAGATCCATACATGGAGAATTTGGGTTGTATTCTCCACAGGGCCCATGAATCATATGTTGCAAAACAATGCCATGAAGTAGAGGGTAGTCTTTAGCATCAGGAATTTCTGCCCAGACGATATTGTCGACATCTTCCTTAGTCCTTAATTTAGAGTTGGTATCTAAAATGATTAAAATGTGTGCGTGTGGTAGACCACGTTTTTGGAATTCAATTACGTGCACCACAGCACAAACTTTTCCGAACAATCCTTTGTTGATGTAACAGAGCTTCTAACTTAATTCTGAACACACGTGCTACTAAATCAGGTCTGTGTTCCACACGCTGCCACGGCTGTAAATTAGATGTAATCTCGCTCCATTTAGGATTGCAGGTCATAGTGATGAACAAATCAGGGCGACCGTACTTGGTGACAAAAGCCATGGCATCCTGATACCGTTGCTGCATGTTCCTCAGACTACCTTCAAAGGAGGAAGGTAAAATGACGGTTTTGCCAATGGGGATGCCTTTTTGAATGGATCTGTTGAATAAATGCTCTTGTAATACACAGTAGTCTTCAACTTTTAAATCCTTTTGATGTTTGCGGATAAACTTTAGGCGATTTGCTTCGATTTTGACATAAGCATCGACAATATACTGTTGGGTGAGTTTGCCACCATTGAGTACTGGATTAAATGCTCTCTTACAGAAAGCATGTAGCAATAGTACTGCAGCTGTGTAATTCTGCGTGTACTTGGGGCTTGTTGTTTCATGTCATCATGCCAGCCTTGTTCTCCGTATGGGAAAAAGAGTGGATAAAGGAGGGCATCCAAATTGCTGTGCAGAATGCTGATAGGTTTTGTTTTTGGTGCCAAAGGATTGTTAGGGTCAGGTTTTAAGTGTATTAAAATATCACGATTGAATGGTGGCTCTCCATTGTCATTTTCGAATACAACAGCTACCTCATTGACAGTGGGGTGATTGTAGCGGCGAGGGTCTTGTGCGCGATCTTGTTTTAGGGCCATGGTTATATTAGGCATCACAGTACCATTTGCAAGAGCTTTAAGATGTTCCTCCTGTTCAACATCCCGATAAAATTTTGTATGCAGCTACAAAAGGATTAATAAGATCTAATTGAAGAGCAATCATACTCATCAAAGAAGGATGAAAATTTTGATTGTGTTGACATTGCAAGCGTTGTTGATTAGCCGAATTGGTATCTAAAATATAAAGCTGGGCATAGACTGGAACGTCATCATCAGACGGATGTAAGGTTCCTGTGCGATGATATATTTGTCCATGTATACGAAAGCAATATGGGCCATATCCAGGAGGTGGGGAAATATTGGCACCCATGGAGGCAAAGGCAAAGGAACTGTTAATGGCACGGATGTTTTCCATAAGATTCTTACTGAACTCACTTTGTCCTGTGAGCAAACGTGTGAAGACGTGAGGATATTGTGGTATAGGTACATGGACCTTACCCTTGTGACAACATAGACTGAACTTTTTATCGGATGGTATCTCAGCATTAAAATGGAATGCTTGACAATGTTCACAAACATAGTCCATAGGTCCACAGGAGTGTTGTACCACGGTACTGTCATCATCAGTGAAACGTTTGGAATGTATACGTTCAGATTGTGGTAATGGAGTTTTAGACGGATGCTTGAAGCCAACATATATAAAGCGTGGACCTGGTAGAGGATCTTCACTTTCCACAGATTGAATGAGGGTGGAGGTGTAAGGTGTTTCATGAGGAGAGTCTATGACTGTGGAGGTAAAAACAGTATTGTTGCGCGGTTCACAGTGTGGAGCAGCAGCATGTATGAAAGGTTTGATTGTTGCCATAGAAGAGTCATGTGTGCTGCATTTATTGAAAGCAGACTTAACGGTGTCAGGCGACATCGTTTCTGTTCAGGAGTGTGTGTAGCAGACTGTTTGCGCTTACGTGCAGAATGCGAAGCAAATACAGTAGGTTCAGGGTGTGCACATTCTATGGAAGGAGAGATGGAAGATGTATTGTGGTCAGAATCGAAGACTGTGGAGATGGAAGTAATATTTTTAGAACGTTGACGGCGTACAACAGCAGCGTGCTTAGCTAAGCGAACTTTTTTTTTGCTCAGCAGACTCATTCATAAAGCGTTTATTCCTAGTAACGTTTCTCTTGTCCAGGCGCTGGCGTCTCTCTTGTTCACTCTGATTGGCACACATTTTGCGGTTGACGTGCGGCATAGGCAGCTTTTTGCTCGCTGTCATTAGTATACTTTGTATGTGAAGAAATTTTAAGTGCGGCATTGGCAGCTGTTCGCTGTGTGTCATGACTATAGTTGTGTTCAGAGCTCATGTAGTTTGACATAAATAGCTATAACTGTATTGTTGTCAAATTAGAGATTAATAACAGGCAGTCTTGCACTGCAATAGTCAATGACAAAGTGGCAGTATATAGCTAAAGAAGCACATAGGAGTATAATAGAAATGTAAAAAAAAGTCAGAAGCAGGTCACAACTAAATAAATCTCGTTTTGATAAAGTTTGTTATCTGTTGTGAGGTGAAAATGGCAGGGAGGTTGAAATGCGACGTCAGTGGCACCGCCTCCACGCAGTATAAATTTACTGTGAGGTAAAAAAGGAAAGGTTGTAATATAAATAACAAAATGTGGCAGAATCACTTCTAAAGTAAATTAATATCGTTTTGATAATGTTTCTTATCTGTTTACATGTGAAAAAGGCAGCGAGGTAGAAATGGGACGTGACTGGTAGCGCCTCCAAGGAGTAGAGATTGGCTGTGAAGTTAAAAAAGCAAAATGTGTAATAGAATTAACAAAAAGACGGAAAAAAAAACCAGTATAGTTTTGATAAAGATGCTTATCTGTTTACATGAGAAACTGGCATGGAGCTTGAAATTAGACGTCACTGGGAGCGCCTCCACGCAGTATAAATTAGCTGTGAGGTAAAGAAAGGAAAATTTGTAATATAAATAACAAAATCTGTTAGAAAGACTTCAAAAGTAAATTAATATAACCACTGAGCCACCACACTCACTGCTAACCACTGAGGCACCGCACTCACTGCTAACCACTTAGCCACCGCACTCACTGCTAACCACTGAGCCACCGTATACAGTGCTAACCACTCAGCAACCGCACTCACTGCTAGCCACTGAGCCAGCGTATACTGTGCTAACCACTGAGCCAGCATATACAGTGCTAACCACTGAGCCACCGTATACAGTGCTAACCACTGAGCCACCATACAATGCTAACCACTGAGTCACCATATACAGTGCTAACCACTGAGCCACCATATACAGTGCTAACCACTGAGCCACCATATACAGTGCTAACCACTGAGCCACCATACAGTGCTAACCACTGAGCCACCATACAGTGCTAACCACTCAGCAACCGCACTCACTGCTAGCCACTGAGCCAGCGTATACTGTGCTAACCACTGAGCCAGCATATACAGTGCTAACCACTGAGCCAGCATATACAGTGCTAACGACTGAGCCACCATATACAGTGCTAACCACTGAGCCACCATACAATGCTAACCACTGAGCCACCGTATACTGTGCTAACCACTGAGCCACCGTATACAGTGCTAACCACTGAGCCACTGTATACAGCGCTAACGACTGAGCCACCATATACAGTGCAAACCACTGAGCCACCATATACAGTGCTAACCACGGAGCCACCATATACAGTGCTAACCACTGAGCCACCATATACAGTGCTAACCACGGAGGCACCATATACAGTGCTAACCACTGAGCCACCGTATACAGTGGTAACCACTGAGCCAGCGTATACTGTGCTAAGCACTGAGCCACCATATACAGTGCTAACCACTGAGCCACCATATACAGTGCTAACCACTGAGCCAGCGTATACAGTGCTAACCACTGAGCCACCATATACACTGCTAACCACTGAGCCACCATATACAGTGCTAACCACTGAGCCACCATATACAGTGCTAACCACTGAGACATCAAATACAGTACTATCCACTGAGCCACCGTATACAGTGCTAACCACTGAGCCACCATATACAGTGCTAACCACTGAGCCACCATATACAGTGCTAACCACTGAGACACCGTATACTGTGCTAACCACTGAGCCACCATATACAGTGCTAACCACTGAGCCACCATATACAGTGCTAACCACTGAGCCACCATATACAGTGCTAACCACTGAGCCACCATATACAGTGCTAACCACTGAGCCACCATATACAGTGCTAACCACTGAGCCACCGTATACAGTGCTAACCACTGAGCCACCGTATACAGTGCTAACCACTGAGCCACCGTATACAGTGCTAACCACTGAGCCACCATATACAGTGCTAACCACTGAGCCACCATATACAGTGCTAACCACAGAGCCACCGTATACAGTGCTAACCACTGAGCCACCATATACAGTGCTAACCACTGAGACATCAAATACAGTACTAACCACTGAGCCACCGTATACTGTGCTAACTACTGAGCCACCATATACAGTGCTAACCACTGAGCCACCATATACAGTGCTAACCACTGAGCCACCATATACAGTGCTAACCACGGAGCCACCATATACAGTGCTAACCACTGAGCCACCGTATACAGTGGTAACCACTGAGCCAGCATATACAGTGGTAACCACTGAGCCAGCATATAAAGTGCTAAGCACTGAGCCACCGTATACAGTGCAAACCACTGAGCCACCATATACAGTGCTAACCACTGAGACATCAAATACAGTACTAACCACTGAGCCACCGTATACTGTGCTAACTACTGAGCCACCATATACAGTGCTAACCACTGAGCCACTGTATACATGCTAACGACTGAGCCACCATATACAGTGCAAACCACTGAGCCACCATATACAGTGCTAACCACTGAGCCACCGTATACAGTGCTAACCACTGAGCCACCATATACACTGAAAACCACTGAGGCACATATAAGTGTTAACCACTGAGGCACCATATACAGTGTTAACCACTGAGCCACCGTATACAGTGCTAACCACTGAGGCACCATACACTGAAAACCACTGAGGCACCATATACAGTGTTAACCACTGAGGCACCATATACAGTGTTAACCACTGAGCCACCGTATACAGTGCTAACCACTGAGGCACCATATACAGTGCTAACCACTGAGCCACCATATACATGAAACCACTGAGGCACCATATACAGTGTTAACCACTGAGGCACCATATACAGTGTTAACCACTGAGCCACCGTATACAGTGCAACCACTGAGGCACCATATACAGTGCTAACCACTGAGGCACCATATACAGTGCTAACCACTGAGGCACCATATACATGTTAACCACTGAGCCACCGTATACAGTGCTAACCACTGAGGCACCATATACAGTGTAACCACTGAGCCACCATATACATGAAACCACTGAGGCACCATATACAGTGTTAACCACTGAGCTACCGTATACAGTGCTAACCACTGAGGCACCATATACAGTGCTAACCACTGAGCCACCATATACAGTGCTAACCACTGAGCCACCGTATACAGTGGTAACCACTGAGCCACCGTATACAGTGCTAACCACTGAGCCACCATATACAGTGCTAAGCACTGAGCCACCATATACAGTGCTAACCACTGAGCCACCGTATACATTTGCTAACCACTGAGCCACCGTATACAGTGCTAACCACGGAACCACCATATACAGTGCTAACCACTGAGCCACCGTATACAGTGCTAACCACTGAGCCACCATATACAGTGCTAACCACTGAGCCACCATATACAGTGCTGACCACTGAGCCACCATATACACACAATAAATGTCACCGCACTCCCCTAAATATTAGTAAATAAACGATATATGGATTATAGACTATGTGATTATTTATCATTGGGACGCCATCTAGTTTTGTAATAGAAATAACAAAATAGTTCAGAAATACTTGAAAACTAAAATAATATTGTTTAGATATAGATTGTTATAGGTTTACATGAGAAAATGGCAGGGAGGTAGAAATAGGACGTCACTGGGACCACCTCCAAGGAGTTGAAATTTGCTGTGAGATAAAAAAGATGAAAATGAGTAATAGAATTAATAAAATGTGTCAAAATGACTTGCAAAGTAAATGAATATCGTGTAGAGCAAGGTTGTTATCTATTTACATGGGTAAATGGCAGGGAGCGTGAAATTAGGCCCCTCGACGCAGTAAAAAGTGCTGTGAAGAGAAAAATTCAAATTTGGCGCCTGAAACGGTATTTGGCCCAACCAAGATGGCGGGTGCGACCTGAGGGGGCGTTATTCTGGGCGGGGACTGTGGGCGGGAACTAAAGAATGATTGCGGCCGCCATCTTGGTTGAGGCATTTAGCGGGGAAGATGCCGGCGAAGAGGAAGCAGGACGTGAGCTCCCGGCCGGAGTAAGAAGAGGTCGGGATCGGAGGGAAGACGTTTGGATGACCCGGAGGACGGGACGATCGAGGAAGACGGGGTGGTATGTATGAACTACGGGTGAACGCTGACAGTGTGTGTGTGTGTGTGTGTGTGTGTATGTGTGTATGTGTGATGTGGTTGGAATGGTATGTGTGTGTTTGGGAGGACTGTAGTGAGAGGCTGTGTGTGTGTTTGATGAAACAGTAGTGAGGGGGGCGAGCGGAACGTTGAAACGCCGGTGCCTGTAGCTGCACGGAAAGTTCTGCGCGGCTACCCCGCACTGTGACGTCAGCAGCATGGTCGAAGGCCATCACGGAAGTAAACCTTCGGGTTCTCTGGAAGTGGCCTTCGGCTTTTACTGCTATCATTGGGAGGTTTCTTCAATAAAATTTGATGTATACTCTAACGAGTGGTGACTTTTATTACACTGATCGTCATTTGCACCGACCATTTAGGAAAATCAGAAAAAAAGATCTTTTGCATAATAATTTGGAACACAGTGTAGCTTGTCAGCTGCTACAGGGTTGACATGTCTACACATGTTTGCCTATTATCACTCTGTTAACTGTTGAATGTTTAAACATGTGCCTGTTTGGCTACAGGCCTTGTAGTACTGTGAGCCTATTTACTTACAGGCCTTGTTATACAATTATTGCTCCGTTGACTCTTCACGGTTTACGCATGTGCCAGCTTAGTGACGGGCCTTGTTGTACTAATATTGCTTTGCTAACTCTTACCTGTTTACACAAGTGCCTATTTAATTTCAGGCCCTGTTACACTTTTATTAGCTTGTTAGCTATATCTGTTTACACAGGTTGCCTGTGTGGTTACAGGCCCTGTTTTACTGTTATTATATGTTAACTCTGCTACTGCTTTAGCACAAAACTGGTGAGGCAGTGCCTGCTCCAGGGGTGTATACTGCAGAGGAGGAGCCACTTAACTCTTTTGCAGAATCTGCTTAGTGTCGCCTCCTAGTGGACAGCAGCATAACACCCATGGTTCTGTGTCCCCCAATTAGAGGCTAAGAGAAAAGGATTTTACGGTGAGTACACAAAAATCTCCATTTTTTAGCTTTGAATTTTGGAGACGTTGTCAGTAGTTCATAGAATAAAAGAACAATGTCATTTTACTCAAAAATATACTTACAAAGATAGAAATCAGAGAAACTGAAAATTTTGCAGTGGTCTTTTAATTTTTTCCAGAGCTGTGTGTCATTATTTATTTATTTATATAGCGCCATTAGATTCCATTTACATATAGAAAATGCATGTGTCATATATATTACCTCACAGGAACATTTTTTTTAAACACATCTAATTGTGGAAGTTATTATTCCAAAATCTATTGATTATAATGAACTTTGTGGGAAAACCCCTTTAAGGTAAAATAAAACCTAATATTACCTCTTTCACCCTCAGGCATGCTTTCACCTTCCTGAGCAGGATACAGTTTCCTAACCAGTGTCACTTTCTGTATTAATACATCTGGAATGCTTCAGCATATCCAGTGATTCTGAGATTTTTTTCCATGATACATTGTGCTTCATATAGTGGTACATTTAGGGCAATATGATTTGCGTTAATAAATACCGTATTTTTTTAACTATAAGACACATTTTTTCTCCAAAAATTTTTTGAGGAAAGTGGAGGTTGCTTCTTATAATCTGAATCTACTGCTGTGCTGGCTGTGGGACTGCTCGGGGAAGCAGCGGCTTTTACAGCGGTGTCCGGAGGCAGGAGCAGGCTACAGAAGCAGCGGATGGTCACATGGGCCCGCTCATTAGGCTCATGTTATATGCAGTGCATCCCCCAGTCTATCACCTCTCAGCACTAAGAAGTGGGTGGGGGGAGCGGCGCATATTACATGAGCCTAACAAGCGGGTCCACAAGATCAGTGGCTGCAGCCCTGTGCGATCCTATGTGAAGAGTAAGTGCTTTCCATACATATTTCAAAACCTGGTGACATTGTCCCTTTAAGGATCCTGGCCAGGATGGTGCGGGAGGAGGGGCCTCATGGGGACACTGTACACTCTCTTCCCCGCAAACAATTTGGTCAGATTGTTAGCACCAATTTTATTGCAGGGCCAGTCCTTAACAATTGCTGTAGGATCAGTCCCTTATGTCTTTCCAGGGATGCCCACCAACCGCACATTGTTCCGCCTGGAGTGGTTTTGTAGATCCTCATTTTTATCAGCCAGAATGGCACGCTGCTTCAGACATTTAGTGTGGGACTTCTGCAGCATAGAAACTTGGTCCTCCAGTGTGCTCACTTTTTTTTCCACCACCCCCACTATGGTATCGGCCTTGTTCATGGCTGCCTTCATATTCACCATCTCCTCCTTTATACTGTCCACTCTTTTTGTAAGGGTAGTTAGTGCAGTTTTGCCAAACTAAGGCTCCTTTCACACTGGCGTTTTTGTCTTGATCCGGACAAAAATACGCATCTGCCAAGGGTCCCGCCTCACGGCCCGCACTTGTGGCAAGCCCCATGCATTGTCTATGGGGCTTGCGGCAGGTGCGGCCACGGAAAAAAACGTGGCCAACAGCGTTTTTTCGCGGACGCACCTGCCACAACTGCCGGAACCGCACCTGCTGCACACTTAGCACGCCCCATAGACAATGCATTAGGTTTGCAAGTGCGGCCGTTAGGCAGCATATGCAGTAAATCTGCCGCATTTTGGTGAAACCGCCAATGTGAAAGGGGCCTTAACCAGATCATATATGTCTATCATTGTGGGCTCCCCTACTGCAGGCTCTTCAGAAGTTTCCTGCACCATCATGCTCCTTCCGTCTCACCTCTCCCTCTGACCCCTCCTGTGCTGCATAGTCTTCCAGATCTTCTCCATCCAGTTTCTCCCCGGTCTCCTCCTCATCCCCTTCAGTCATCTTCTGTGCTGCTCCGTCCACTCATGCAAATTTTTCAAGTTTAGCAGCAATTTCAAGCTGCTTTGTGTATGCTGCATTAGTTGCACCGGACTTCTCTGCAGCCTCCACGCTGTCGGTGCCATCATTGACCTGGTTCCCTGCTCCTGCTCCCGCATCCCTCTATCTTTTTCTCACCCTAGCCGCCGTGCTCAGGTACATCACACGTCAGGGCAGGTTTCTGCGATCATCTGCCACCGGTATAGGGTGGTACTCTGGAGGCACTTTTAACCGGATAAAATCAGGATTACAGTGGAGGGGTCCTGAAAGCCGTCTGCTCACATGGTGTGCTAGGCCACACCCCGATAAAGCCGCTTTTCACTTGTTAAAGACTAAACTTCAGACAAGAAAGGCCCACAAACAAATAGCAACTGAAAACGGCTGCAGTAAAGGCCTGGAAGAGCACTAAAAAGGAGGAAAAACAGTATCTGTGGATGTCCATGTGTTAAAGACTTCAGGCAGTCATTGCTAACAAAGGGTTTTCAACTGAGCATTACAAATTAATTTTATTTACAATTATTTCATTTGTCATATTTTTTTTGAGCCCCTGAAATGAAAGGATTGAGTTTAAAAAACCTTTAGCTCCTCACATTTTTATGCACTCATTTTGTTCAACACACTGAATTAAAAATTATAATAAAAAATATATTAAGTTAATAGATATATTACGGGGAAAATAAGGTAGCCTTCGCTTTAGAAGACGCATTGGATTGTAAGACGCACCTGAAATTTGGTGAAGGAAAATATAAAAAAAAATAATGCCAGTGTCTGTCTTACAATCAGTTCATATGAACCCCCAACCTAGTATATATGCCCTATTCCTAGCAGATATATCCCCCACCCTTGTACATGCGCCCCCACCCCACCCATCCTTGTACATGGCCCCCAATCCTGAACCCATCGTGGTTTACCGAGGGGGAAGGGGCGTTGCAGTGGTGGAGCGAAGGTGCAGGAGGCAGGGTCCACGGAGAATGTGGGCAGTGGGACAAGGATGCGGAGCTGGAGCTGCAGGGGTGCCAAGACAATGTGCACTGGCGACCGCCATTTTCCGGGTTCCTGCAGGCACTGGCCAGCTGCAGCTCTGCCGCTATCAGCCAGGACTTCAAGAAAATGGCCATGGAGGCGGTGAATGCGCAAATCGAAATATCTACAAGGTTTAGGACCATATATACCTGGACTGGGGAAATTTATACCTTGATGGGGATGTACAGTAGATGTTTGGATGTTCGCAATATTTGGAGTAGAATAAACAACTAGCAATACAATAAAGCAAAAAAATATTCCAGCTTAAGACATTCATTATAATAAATCATATGTACAACTATATGAGCAACATTTTAAGAATAGGAGGGCAATAGTTGGTAAGGCAAAAGGGACAACATGGTTTATTAACAAATCCACATAAATACAGATTAAATCAAACAACAGTATCAGATACAATGAGGTTACAAGGTGTAAATACAGGAGTCAAAAAATTACGTGGATGAAGGAATCTCCCTAGATCACCTGATATTAAGCAGGTTTTCAGTTTAAATAACTTCAGCGAATAGGTGTTACCTAGCTTTGTCCTCCGTGCCTGTCAGCGTCCTCTCCCTCTCCTTCAGTGAAGCCGTTCTGTGCAAGCCGAAAATGGCCTGCTTGTCTACCTGCTGCTGATAAATATGTCACGCCCATCTCTGCACCTAAGAGCCTGGCCGCATCATAAAAAGGGTGGGGCTAAATCGCGTCATGAAAGGGGGCGGGGCTCCAGCATGCCTCGATTTAGCCCCGCCCCCTTCATGACGCAGCCAGGCTCTTAGGTGCAGAGATGGGCGTGCATAATTTATCAGGCAGCAGTAAACAGGCGGGGCATTTTCGGCTTGCACAGAACGGCTTCACTGAAGGGAGGAGGGGAGAGGACGCTGACAGGCACGGAGGACAAAGCTAGGTAACACCCATTCGGCTGAAGTTATTAAACTTTATAAACATATATCTTAGCTTCTACTAAACAGTTTTTTTAGCAAAAACGATTGCCCCAAATGTGTGTGCTGGGTGTAGGGACACATATTAACAGTCCGGGGGGTCATTTGGGGTGGTTGGTTCCCTTTAAATAATGCAGGTTACTAAGCCCATATCCTGTTCTGAGCAGAAAAGTTTTATGATCGCATTAAACATTTCCAGTTACATTCATCTGACAGACAGATTAGATAGGGTTAACAGCATTCTCACATTATATATCAGTGATGGCGAACCTTTCAGAGGCCGAGTGCCCAAACTGCAACCCAAAACCATATTATTTATGGCGAAGTGCCAACACGGTAATTTAACCTAAGTTATAGCAGTGGTTATCACAAGCGCTGCACGGGGGAAGAGCTAGCAGATGCCAACTCTCTTCTCTGTACAGGGCATGTAGTCCTAAAACCCTGATGATTAATTAAATTATTTTAACAATTAATTGATTTGAAACTTATCTTTGCAGTCTTCTCTTCTCTTCAGCAGTGGTCAGACTGCCCTTTCCAGACACAGCAGGGGGATTGACCTGTATGAAAAATGAAGAATATTAGACAGATAGGAGATAGATTTAATCATGGAATGCAAGCAAATTTCATACTGAAATCCTGGTCCCTATCTTGTAGCAAAATCTCCATACTAACACTATCCTTGCATTTAGGTGCTCCATCCTGACCCTCTCCTTGCATTTAGGTGCTCCATCCTGACCCTCTGCTTGTATAAGTGCTCCATCCTGACCTCTCCTTGTAGTAATGTGTCCATCCTGACCTTCTCCTTGATGTAATGTGCTCCATCCTGACCCCTCCTTGTAATATGTGCTCCATCCTGACCCTCTCCTTGTAGCTATGTGCTCCATCCTGATGCTCTCCTTGAAGTAATGTGCTCCATCCTGACTTCTCTCTTGAAGTTATGTGCTCCGTCCTGACCCCTCCTTGTAGTAATGTGCTCCATCCTGACCCTCTCCTTGTAGTAATGTGCTTCATCCTGACCCTCTTCTTGTAGCTATGTGCTCCATCCTGACCCTCTCCTTGTAGCTATGTGCTCCATCCTGACCCTCTCCTTGTAATAATGTGCTCCATCCTGACCCTCTCCTTGTAATAATGTGCTCCATCCTGACCCTCTCCTTGTAGTAATGTGCTCCATCCTGACCCTCTCCATGCAGTTAGGTGCTTCATCCTGACCCTCTCCTTGTAGTAATGTGCTTCATCCTGACCCGCTCCTTGTAGTAATGTGCTCCATCCTGACCCCCTCCTTGTAGTTACAGTATATGCTCTATACTGATCCTCTCCTTATAGTGTAGTGCTCCATCCTGACCCTCTCTTGGCAGTAATGTCCCTATCCTGACCCCCTTCTTGTAGTATTGTCTCCAGCCTTATCCCCTTGCACTATGCTCGATCCCTGTCCCTTTGCGGTAATGTCCCCATCCTGTCCCCATCATGTAGTAATGCCCCATCCTGAAGTAATGCCCTCCTTGTAATAAAGCCACAATCATGTCCCCTCTTGTAATAATGCCACCATCACCCCTTTATGTAATAATGCCACCATCATGCCCCCTCGTAATGCCACCATCATGCCCCCTCCTTGTAATAATACCATCATACCCTCTCCTTGTCATAATGCCACCATCATGCCCTCTCCTTCTATTAATGTCACCATCATGCCCCCTCCCCTCCTAATAATGTCATCATCATGCCCCCTCCTCCTGATAATGTCACCATCATGCCCCCTCCTAATAATGTCACCATCATGCCCTTTCCTACTAATAATGTCACCATCATGCCCCCTCCTTCTATTAATGTCACCATCATGCCCTCTCCTATTAATGTCACCATCATGCACTCTCCTCCTATTAATGTCACCATCATCCCCCTCCTGTTAATGTCACCATCATCCCCTCCTGTTAATGTCACCATCATCTCCCTCCTGTTAATGTCACCATCATCCCCCTCCTGTTAATGTCACCATCATCCCCCTCCTGTTAATGTCACCATCATCCCCCTCCTGTTAATGTCACCATCATCGCCCTCCTGTTAATGTCACCATCATCGCCCTCCTGTTAATGTCACCATCATCGCCCTCCTGTTAATGTCACCATCATCCCCCTCCTGTTAATGTCACCATTCTGCCCCCTCCTGATAATGTCACCATCATCCCCCTCCTGTTAATGTCACCAATCTGCCCCCTCCTGTTAATGTCACCATTCTGCCCCCTCCTGTTAATGTCACCATTCTGCCCCCTCCTGTTAATGTCACCATTCTGCCCCCTCCTGTTAATGTCACCATTCTGCCCCCTCCTGTTAATGTCACCATTCTGCCCCCTCCTGTTAATGTCACCAATCTGCCCCCTCCTGTTAATGTCACCAATCTGCCCCCTCCTGTTAATGTCACCATCTGCCCCCTCCTGTTAATGTCACCAATCTGCCCCCTCCTGTTAATGTCACCAATCTGCCCCCTCCTGTTAATGTCACCATTCTGCCCCCTCCTGTTAATGTCACCATTCTGCCCCCTCCTGTTAATGTCACCAATCTGCCCCCTCCTGTTAATGTCACCAATCTGCCCCCTCCTGTTAATGTCACCAATCTGCCCCCTCCTGTTAATGTCACCAATCTGCCCCCTTAAAATAAAAAAATAAAAATCATACTCACCTAGTAACTCCCGACTCCAGCGCTGCTCCTCTCCTCGCGTCTTCAGTCCTGGCGTCACATGACTGAGCGTTGTTCACATGACTGAGCGCGTCACATGACTGAGCGCGTCACATGACTGCGGTCACGTGACGCCAGGCGGAGCTTAGATACAGAGCCGGAGATGCGGAGGAAGGAGAAGCCTTCTCCGATCCGACACGGTTTTGAACTGCCGGCGCCATAATGCCGGCAGTTCATAGTGGCAGTGAGAGGCGAGGCCGCGTGCCAGGGAAGACGGCTCTACGTGCCATCCCTGGCACGCGTGCCATAGGTTCGCCATCACTGTTATATATAAAGCCCGAAGCCACTTCCTGCCAAACCCGAAACCACTTCCATAGTGTTGTGGTCGGATATTCGGCCAGCTCCACCCGCACAGGGTGGACCAAGATGGCCGCCCTTTGCGGGAGGATCGCGGCGAGCCAGGTCTCTCTCTCTCTCTTTTAAAGGGGCAGTCCCCAACCACATTTTAAAGGGGCGGTCCCCAACTATGTCTTAAAGGCGTCCAAACCACGTCTTAAGGGGCCATCCCCAACCAGTTCTTAAAGGAGCGGACCCCAACCAATTCTTAAAGGGGCTGTCCCCAACCACTTTTTAAAGGGGCGGTCCCCAACCACGTCTTAAAGGGCGGTCTCCAACCACGTCTTAAAAGGGCGGTCCCCAACATGTCTTAAGGGCGTCCACAACCACGTCTTAAAGGGGCCATCCCCAACCAGTTCTAAAGGCCGACCACAACCACTTTTTAAAGGGACAGTCCCCAACCATGTCTTAAAGGGGCGGTCCACAACCACGTCTTAAAGGGGCCATCCCCAACCAGTTCTTAAAGGAACGGACCCCAACCACTTCTTAAAGGGGCTGTCCCCAACCACTTTTTAAACGGGCAGTCCCCAACCACATTTTAAAGGGGCGGTCCCCAACCACGTCTTAAAGGAGCAGTCCCCAACCACATCTTAAAGGGGCGGTCCCCAACCACATCTTAAAGGGCGGTCCACAACCATGTCTTAAAGGGGCGGTCCACACACGTCTTAAAGGGGCCATCCCCAACCACTTCTTAAAGAAGCGGACCCCAACCACTTAAAGGGGATGTCCCAAACCAATTTTTAAAGGGGCGGTCTCCAACCACATTTTAAAGGGGCGGTCCCCAACCACGTCTTAAAGGGGCGGTCCCCAACCACATCTTAAAGGGGCGGTCCCCAACCACGTCTTAAAGGGGCAGTCCCCAACCATGTCTTAAAAGGCCGGTCCCCAACCATGTCTTAAAGGGGCGGTCCACAACCACTTCTTAAGGGGGCCATCCCCAGCCAGTTCTTAAAGGGCCGGACCCCAACCATTTTTTAAAGGGGCTGTCCTCAACCTCTTAAAGGGTCAGTCCCCAACCACATCTTAAAGGGGCGGTCCCCAGCTGTGTCTTAAAAGGGTGGTCCCCAACCACATCTTAAAGGGACCGTCCCCAACCAGTTCTTAAAGGAGCTGTCCCCAACCTCTTAAAGGTACAGTCCCCAACAACTTTTTAAAGGGGCAGTCGCAACCACGTCTCCCCAACCACGTGTTAAAGGGGCAGTCCCAAACCACTTCTTAAAGGGGTGGTCTCCAGCCTCTTAAAGGGACAGTCCCCAATAACTTCTTAAAGGGGCTGTCCATAACCACGTCTTAAAGGGGCCATCCCCAACCATGTCTTAAAGGAGTGGACCCCAACCACTTCTTAAAGGGGCTGTCCTCAACCTCTTAAAGGAGCAGTCCCCAAGCACTTCTTAAACGGGTGGTCCCCAAACACATCTTAAAGAAACAGTCCCAACCACATCTTAAAGGAGCAGTCCTCAACCACATCTAAAAGGGGCAGTCCCCAACCACATCTCAAATGAGTGGAAGCAAACAATCAGCGATATTGGCGTGGGATTTAAACCGTCTTCGCTGACTGGTCATGGCCGGCTGCGACCAATCAGTGATATTGCCGCAGGAGTTAAATGATAATGTATATATTTTATCCCGAAAAACCTGTGTATTCATTGCATTATTCTTAAATCTTCATAAATAAACTACATACATATTCTAGAATACCCGATGTGTTAGAATCGGGCCACCATCTATTAGTAAATAAAACTATATATGGATTCTAGACTACGCGATTCTTTAGAATCGGACCGCCATCTAGTATACTATAAAGTGCCAGTGCTTAGTGCCTAAAAGGCTGTACAGACTGCAGGAGGGTTGATTTAATACTGCCAGCACCCCGAAGAGGTCCGCTATTAATCTAGTTGCCCTGCAAAGTGGTTACCAGTAGCTATCAGCAGTTGGGAGATGCTCTGGTCACGCCAGCCCTGACATACGTTTCAAGTCCAAGCTTACTCAGGGGGCGTGGCCACAGCAGCTTCTCAACCTCTGTTTAAACCATGTGACACGGTCACATGGTACCAGATCTGCCAATCATGCAGGTTGTTGCCCGCAGGCCGCATCACACAGACCGCCCACCCAGCCACCGGTAGGTGTGTGGTGAGTGCAGGGACTGAGTGTGTGTCTGTGTTGTGAGTGCAGGGCTGAGTGTGTGCGTGGTAAATGCACAACTGAGTGTGTGTATGTGTAATGAGTGCAGGACTGAGTGTGGGTGTGGTGAGTGCAGGACTGAGTGGGTGTCTGTGTGTGGTTAGTGCAGGGCTGAGTGGCTTGTGTGGTTAGTGCAGGGCTGAGTGTGTGTAGCTAGTGCATGGCTGAGTGTGAGTGTGTGGCAAGGGAAGAGCTGAGTGTGTGTGTGTGTGGCTAGTGCAGGGCTGAGTGTGTGTGTGTGTGGCAAGTGCACGACTGAGGGTGCATGTGTGGCAAGTGCAGGACTGAGTGGATGTTTGGCAAGTGCAGGACTGTGTGCATGTTTGGCAAGTACTGGACTGAGTGTGTGTGTGTGGTGAATGCACGACTGAGTATGGGTGTGTGGTGAGTGTAGGACTGAGTGTGTGAGTTGAGTGTAGGACTGAGTGCATGTGTGGCGAGTGCAGGACTGAGTGTGTGTGTGGTGAGGGCACGACTGAGTGTGGGTGTGTGGTGAGTGCAGGACTGAGTGTGTGTGGGTTGAGTGCAGGACTGAGTGTGTGTGAGTTGAATGCTGGACTGAGTGTGTGGTGAGTGCAGGACTGAGTGTGCGTGGTGAATGCAGGACTGATGTGTGTGCGTGGTGAGTGCAGGACTGGGTGTGGTGATTGCAGGACTGAGTGTGGGTGGGGTGAGTGCAGGACTGAGTGTGGGTAGGGTGAGTGCAGGACTGAGTGTTGTGAGTGCAAGGCTGTGTGTGTGTGGTGAGTGCAGGACTGAGTGGGTGTGTGGTGAGTGTATGACTGAGTGGATGCGTGGTGAGTGCAAGACAGTGTGGGTCTGTGGTGAGTGCAGGACTGAGTGTGAGTGCAGGACTGATTGTGGGTGTGTGGTGAGTGCAGGGCTGAGTGTGGGTGTGCGGTGAGTGCAGGACTGAGTGTGTGCATGTGTGGAGAGTGCAAGACTGAGTGTGTGTCTGTGTGATATGTGCAGGACTGAGTGTGTGAGGTTAGTGCAGGACTGAATTTGTATGGCGAGTGCGGGGCTGAGTGTGTCTGTGTGTGGTGATTGCAGGACTGAATGTGTGTCTGTGTGGTTAGTGCAGGGCTGAGTGAGTGTTGAGAGTGCAAGACTGAGTGTGTGTGTGGTTAGTGTAGAGCTGAGTGTGTCTGTGTGGTGAGTGCAGGATTGAGCATATACGGCGAATGCGGTGCTGAGTGTGTCTGGTGAGTGCAGGACTGAGTGTATCTGTGTGTGGTGATTGCAGGACTGAGTGTGTGTCTGTGTGTGGCGAGTGCAGGACTGAGTGTGTGTGAGTTGACTGCAGGACTGAGTGTGTGTATTTGTGGTGAGTGCAGGACTGAGTGCGTGGTGACTGCAGGACTGAGTGTGGGTGTGTGGTGAGTGCAGGACTGAGTGCGTGGTGAGTGCAGGACTGAGTGTGTGCTTGGTGAGTGCAGGACTAGGTGTGGTGAGTGCAGGACTGAGTTTTTTCTGTTGTGAATGCAGGGCTGAGTGTGTGTGTGTGGTGAGTGCAGGACTGAGTGTGGGTGTGTGGTGAGTGCAGGACTGAGTGTGGGTGTGTGGTGAGTGCAGGACTGAGTGTGGGTGTGTGGTGAGTGCAGGATTGAGTGGGTGTGTGGTGAGTGCAGGGCTGAGTGTGTCTGTGGTGAGTGCAGGACTGAGGGTGGGTGTGGCGAGTGCAGGACTGAGTGTGTGTGCGTGGTAAGTGCAGGACTGAATGTGTGTGAGGAGTGCAGGACTGAGTGTGTGTGTGTGGTGACTGCAAGACTGAGTGTGCGTGGTGAATGCAGGACTGAGTGTGTGCGTGGTGAGTGCAGGACTGAGTGTGGGTGTGGTGCTTGCAGGACTGAGGTGTGTGTGTGTGTGTGGCTAGTGCAGGATGAGTGTGGGTGTGTGGTGAGTGCAGGACTGAGTGTCTGTTGTGAGTGCAAGGCTGAGTGTGTGTGTGTGTGTGTGTGTGGTGAGTGCAGGACTGAGTGTGGGTGTGTGGTGAGTGCAGGACTGAGTGTGTGTGTGTGTGTGGCTAGTGCAGGGCTGTGTGTGTGTGTGGCTAGTGCAGGGCTAAGTGTGTGTGGCAAGTGCAGAGCTGAGTGTGTGTGGCAAGTGCAGGACTGAGTGTGTACGTGGTGAGAGCAGGACTGAGTGTGCATGTTTCGCAAGTACTGGACTGAGTGTGTGTGCGTGGTGAATACTTGACTGAGTATGGGTGTGTGGTGAGTGCAGGACTGAGTGTGTGTGGGTTTAGTGCTAGACAGAGTGTGGGTGTGTGGTGAGTGCAGGACTGAGTGTACGAACGTGGTGAGTGCAGGACTGAGTGTGTGGTGAGTGCAGGACTGAGTGTGGGTGTGTGGTAAGTGCAGGACTGAGTGTGTGTCTGTGTGATAAGTGCAGGACTGAGTGTGTGAGGTGATTGCATGACTGTGTGTGTGGTTAGTGCAGAACTGAATTTGTATGAGCTAGTGCGGGGCTGAGTGTGAGTTGACTGCAGGACTGAGTGTGTGTGAGTTGAGTGCAGGACTGAGTGTGTGCTTGGTGAGTGCAGGACTGAGTGTGTCTGTTGTGAGTGCAGGGCTGAGTGTGTGCATGTGTGTGTGGTGAGTGCTGGACTGAGTGTGGGTGTGTGGTGAGTGCAGGACTGAGTGCATGAGCGTGGTGAGTGCAGGACTGAGTGTGGGTGTGTGGTGAGTGCAGGACTGAGTGTGTGTGCGTGATGAATGCACGACTGAGTGTGGGTGTGTGGTGAGTGCAGGAGTGAGTGTGTGTGGGTTGAGTGCTGGACTGAGTGTGGGTGTGTGGTGAGTGCAGGACTGAGTGTACGAGCGTGGTGAGTGCAGGACTGAGTGTGTGTCTGTGTGACGAGTGCAGGACTGAGTGTGTGTGCGTGATGAATGCACGACTGAGTGTGGGTGTGTGGTGAGTGCAGGAGTGTAGTGTGCATGGTGAGTGCAGGACTGAGTGGGTGTGTGGTGAGTGCAGGACTGAGTGCATGAGCGTGGTGAGTGCAGGACTGAGTGTGGGTGTGTGGTGAGTGTGGGTGTGTGGTAAGTGCAGGACTGAGTGTGTGTCTGTGTCATAAGTGCAGGACTGAGTGTGTGAGGTGATTGCATGACTGTGTGTGTGGTTAGTGCAGGACTGAATTTGTATGTGCGAGTGCGGAGCTGAGTGTGTCTGTGTGTGGTGATTGCAGGACTGAATGTGTGTCTGTGTGGTTAGTGCAGGGCTGAGTGATTGTTGAGACTGCAAGACTGAGTGTGTGTGTGGTTAGTGTAGGGCTGAGTGTGTCTGTGTGGTGTGTGCAGGATTGAGCATGTACGGCGAATGCGGTGCTGAGTCTGTGTCTGGTGAGTGCAGGACTGAGTGTGTGTCTGTGTGACGAGTGCAGGACTGAGTGTGTGTGGTGGTGATGCAGGACTGAGTGTGGGTGTGATTGAGTGAGTGAGTGTGTGTGAGTGCTGCAGGGAGTGTGTGTGAGTTGGCAGGAGAGGTGTGTGTCTTGGTGAGTGCAGAGTGAGGTGTGTGTGAGTGCAGCTGAGTGTGGTTGTGTGTGTGTGCAGGACGGGTGTGTGGTGAGGCAGGTGAGTGTGTGAAGTGTGTGAGGCTGTATGTGTGTGGTATGGCGTGATGAAATGCACGACTGAGTGTGGGTGTGTGGTGAGTGCAGGACTGAGTGTGCATGGTGATGTGCAGGACTGAGTGTGTGTGCGTGGTGAGTGCAGGACTGAGTGTGGGTGTGGTTGAGTGAAGGACTGAGTGTGTGTGAGTGACTGCAGGGAGTGTGTGTGGTTGAGTGCAGGAGAGAGTGTGGTTCTTGGTGAGTGCAGGAGTGAGTGTGTGTCTGTTGTGAGTGCAGGGACTGAGTGTGTGTGCATGTGGTGTGGTGAGTGCAGGATGGGTGTGTGGTGAGTGCAGGGACTGAGTGTGTGTAAGTTGAGTGCAGGACTGAGTATGTGTGGGTTGAGTGCAGGACTGAGTGTGTGTGAGTTGAATTGCAGGACTGAGTGTGGGTGTGGGTGAGTGCAGGACTGGTGTGTGGTGTGCAGGACTGAGTGTGTGGTGGGTGAGTGCTAGAGACTGAGTGTGGGTGGGTGAGTGCAGGACTGAGTTGTGTGTGAGTGCAAGGCTGTGTGTGTGTGGTGAGTGCAGGACTGAGTGGATGCTTGGTGAGTGCAAGACTGAGTGTGGGTCTGTGGTGAGTGCAGGACTGAGTGTGTGTGCATTGTGAGTGCAGACTGAGTTGTGGGTTGTGGTGAGTGCAGGGCTGAGTGTGGGTGTGCGGTGAGTGCAGGACTGAGTGTGTGCATGTGTGGAGAGTGCAAGACTGAGTGTGTGTCTGTGTGATTGTGCAGGACTGAGTGTGTGAGTGTGTGCATGGACTGGTGTGTGGTTGGTGCAGGACTGAGATTTGTATGGTGAGTGCGGGGCTGAGTGTGTTGTGTGGTGATTGCAGGACTGAATGTGTGTCTGTGTGGTTGTGCAGGCTGAGTGAGTGTGAGAGTGCAGAGATGGTGTGTGTGTGGTTGAGTGTAGAGCTGAGTGTTGTCTGGTGTGGTGTGTGCAGGATTGAGACATGTACGGGAATGCGGTGCTGAGTCTGTGTCTGGTGAGTGCAGGACTGAGTGTATTGTGTGTGTGGTGATTGCAGGACTGAGTGTGTGTCTGTGTGTGGCTGAGTGCAGGACTGAGTGTGTGTGCGTGATGAATGCACGACCGAGTGTGTCTGTGTGTGGCGAGTGCAGGACTGAGTGTGTGTGTGTGGGGAGTGCAGGACTGAGTGCGTGGTGAGTGCAGGACTGAGTGTGTGTGAGTTGAGTGCAGAACTGAGTGTGTGTGAGTTGACTGCAGGACTGAGTGTGTGTGAGATTCGACTGCAGGACTGAGTGTGTGTGTGTGGTGAGTGCAGGACTGAGTGTGTGTGAGTTGACTGCAGGACTGAGTGTGTGTGAGATTCGACTGCAGGACTGAGTGTGGGTGTGTGGTGAGTGCAGGGCTGAGTGTGTTTGTGGGGCTAGTGCAGGACTCAGTGTGTGTATGTGTGGCTAGTGCAGGACTGAGTGTGTGTGCGTGATGAATGCACGACGAGTGTGTCTGTGTGTGGCGAGTGCAGGACTGATGTGTGTGGTGTGGCTGTGTGGTGAGTGCAGGACTGATGTGCGTGGTGAGTGCAGGACTGAGTGTGTGTGAGTTGAGTGCAGGAACTGAGTGTGTGTGAGTTGACTGCAGGACTGAGTGTGTGGTGAGTCGATGCAGGACTGAGTGTGGTGTGTGATGCAGGACTGAGTGTGTGAATTGACTGAGGATGGTTGGTGTGTGTGTGAGTGCAGGACTGAGTGGTGTGGATGCAGATAGTGTGGTGTGGTAGTAGGCTGGTGTGTGGTAGTGAGGCGGTGTGGGTAGTGGTGGTGTAGTGCAGGGCTGAGTGTGTGTCTGTGTGTGGAGTGCAGTGGCTGAGTGTGTGTGTGAGTGCAGGACTGGTGTGGTGTGTGGTGAGTGCTAGCGACTGAGTGTGTGTCTGTAGTGTGTGATGTGGCAAGGGAGCTGAGTGTGGGTGGTGTGTGCAGTGCAGGACTGAGTGGTGTGTTGTGAGTGCAGGGACTGAGTGTGTGGTGAGTGCAGGACTGAGTGTGTGTTATGTGAATGAGTGCAGGACTGAGTGTGGGTGTGTGGTGAGTGCAGGACTGAGTGTGGGTGTGTGGTGAGTGCAGGACTGAGTGGTGGGTTGTGTGGTGGTTAGTGCAGGGCTGAGTGTGTGTCTGTGTTGTGAGTGCAGGGCTGAGTGTGTGTGTGTGGTGAGTGCAGGACTGAGGTGGGTGTGTGGTGAGTGCAGGACTGAGTGTGTGTCTGTGTTGTGAGTGCAGGCTGAGTGTGTGTGGTGAGTGCAGGACTGAGTGTGTGTCTGTGTTGTGAGTGCAGGGCTGAGTGTGTGCGTGGTAATGCACAACTAAGTGTGTGTATGTGTAATGAGTGCAGGACTGAGTGTGGGCGTGGTGAGTGCAGGACTGAGGGTGGGTGTGTGGTGAGTGCAGGACTGAGTGGTGTGTGTGTGGTTAGTGCAGGGCTGAGTGGCTTGTGTGGTAGTGCAGGCTGAGTGTGTGTAGCTAGTGCATGGCTGAGTGTGAGTGTGTGGGCAAGGGAAGAGCTGAGTGTGTGTGTGTGTGGCAAGTGCACGACTGAGGGTGCATGTGTGGCAAGTGCAGGACTGAGTGGATGTTTGGCAAGTGCAGGACTGTGTGCATGTTTGGCAAGTACTGGACTGAGTGTGTGTGTGTGGTGAATGCACGACTGAGTATGGGTGTGTGGTGAGTGCAGGACTGAGTGTGTGAGTTGAGTGCAGGACTGAGTGCATGTGTGGCGAGTGCAGTACTGAGTGTGTGTGGTGAGGGCACGAACTGAGTGTGGGTGTGTGGTGAGGGCACGACTGAGTGTGGGTGTGTGGTGAGTGCAGGACTGAGTGTGTGTAAGTTGAGTGCAGGACTGAGTATGTGTGGGTTGAGTGCAGGACTGAGTGTGTGTGAGTTGAATGCTGGACTGAGTGTGGGTGTGTGGTGAGTGCAGGACTGAGTGTGCGTGGTGAATGCAGGACTGATGTGTGTGCGTGGTGAGTGCAGGACTGGGTGTGGTGATTGCAGGACTGAGTGTGGGTGGGGTGAGTGCAGGACTGAGTGTGTGTGGGGTGTGGTGAGTGCAGGAGTGAGTGTGCATGGTGAGTGCAGGACTGAGTGTGTGTGCATGGTGAGTGCAGGACTGAGTGTGGGTGTGAGTTGAGTGCAGGACTGAGTGTGTGTGAGTTGACTGCAGGGAGTGTGTGTGAGTTGAGTGCAGGAGAGAGTGTGTGTTCTTGGTGAGTGCAGGGCTGAGTGTGTGCATGTGTGTGTGGTGAGTGCAGGACTGGGTGTGTGGTGAGTACAGGACTGAGTGGGTGTGTGAGTTGACTGCAGGACTGAGTGTGTGTGAGTTGACTGCAGGACTGAGTGTCTGTTGTGAGTGCAAGGCTGAGTGTGTATGTGTGTGTGTGGCTAGTGCAGGGCTGAGTGTGTGTGTGTGGCTAGTGCACGACTGAGGGTGCATGTGTGGCAAGTGCAGGACTGAGTGCATGTGTGGCAAGTGCAGGACTGAGTGCATGTTTGGCAAGTACTGGACTGAGTGTGTGTGGTGAATGCACGACTGAGTATGGGTGTGTGGTGAGTGCAGGACTGAGTGTGTGAGTTGAGTGCAGGACTTAGTGCATGTGTGGCGAGTGCAGGACTGAGTGTGTGTGTGGTGAGGGCACGACTGAGTGTGGGTGTGTGGTGAGTGCAGGACTGAGTGTGTGTAAGTTGAGTGCAGGACTGAGGGTGGGTGTGTGGCGAGTGCAGGACTGAGTGTGTGTGTGCGTGGTAAATGCAGGACTGAGTATATGTGTGTGGTGAGTGCAGGACAGAATGTGTGTGAGTTGAGTGCAAGACTGAGTGTGTGTGAGTTGAGTGCAGGACTGAGTGTGTGATGACTGCAAGACTGAGTGTGCGTGGTGAATGCAGGACTGAGTGTGTGCGTGGTGAGTGCAGGACTGAGTGTGGGTGTGGTGCTTGCAGGACTGAGTGTGGGTGGGGTGAGTGCAGGACTGAGTGTCTGTTGTGAGTGCAAGGCTGAGTGTGTATGTGTGTGTGTGTGGTGAGTGCAGGACTGAGTGTGGGTGTGTGGTGAGTGTAGGACTGAGTGTGTGTGCATGGTGAGTGCAGGACTGAGTGTGGGTGTGCGGTGAGAGCAGGACTGATTGTGTGTGTGGTGAGTGCAGGACTGAGTGTGGGTGTGTGGTGAGTCCAGGACTGAGTGGGTGTGTGGTGAGTGCAGGACAGAGTGTGTGCGTGGTGAATGCAGGACAGAGTGTGTGCGTGGTGAGTGCAGGACTGGGTGTGGTGATTGCAGGACTGAGTGTGGGTGGGGTGAGTGCAGGACTGAGTGTTGTGAGTGCAAGGCTGTGTGTGTGTGGTGAGTGCAGGACTGAGTGGGTGTGTGGTGAGTGTAGGACTGAGTGGATGCGTGGTGAGTGCAAGACTGAGTGTGGGTCTGTGGTGAGTGCAGGACTGAGTGTGTGTGCATTGTGAGTGCAGGACTGATTGTGGGTGTGTGGTGAGTGCAGGGCTGAGTGTGGGTGTGCAGTGAGTGCAGGACTGAGTGTGTGCATGTGTGGAGAGTGCAAGACTGAGTGTGTGTCTGTGTGATATGTGCAGGACTGAGTGTGTGAGGTGATTGCATGACTGTGTGTGGTTAGTGCGGGACTGAATTTGTATGGTGAGTGTGGGGCTGAGTGTGTCTGTGTGTGATGATTGCAGGACTGAATGTGTGGTTAGTGCAGGGCTGAGTGAGTGTTGAGAGTGCAAGACTGAGTGTGTGTGTGGTTATTGTAGAGCTGAGTGTGTCTGTGTGGTGAGTGCAGGATTGAGCATGTACGGCGAATGCGGTGCTGAGTCTGTCTGGTGAGTGCAGGACTGAGTGTATCTGTGTGTGGTGATTGCAGGACTGAGTGTGTGTCTGTGTGTAGCGAGTGCAGGACTGAGTGTGTGTGCGTGATGAATGCACGACCGAGTGTGTCTGTGTGTGGCGAGTGCAGGACTGAGTGTGTGTGAGTTGACTGCAGGACTGAGTGTGTGTGTGTGGTGAGTGCAGGACTGAGTGCGTGGTGAGTGCAGGACTGAGTGTGTGTGTGAGTTGAGTGCAGAATTGAGTGTGTGTGAGTTGACTGCAGGACTGAGTGTGTGTGAGTTGACTGCAGGACTGAGTGTGGGTGTGTGGTGAGTGCAGGACTGAGTGCGTGGTGAGTGCAGGACTGAGTGTGTGCTTGGTGAGTGCAGGACTGAGTGTGTCTGTTGTGAATGCAGGGCTGAGTGTGTGCATGTGTGTGTGGTGAGTGCAGGACTGAGTGTGGGTGTGTGGTGAGTGCAGGACTGAGTGGGTGTGTGGTGAGTGCAGGACTGAGTGTGGGTGTGTGGTGAGTGCAGGACTGAGTGGGTGTGTGGTGAGTGCAGGGCTGAGTGTGTCTGTGGTGAGTGCAGGACTGGGTGTGTGTGCGTGGTAAGTGCAGGACTGAATGTGTGTGAGGAGTGCAGAACTGAGTGTGTGTGAGTTGAGTGCAGGACTGAGTGTGGGTGTGTGGTGACTGCAAGATTGAGTGTGCGTGGTGAATGCAGGACTGAGTATGTGTGCGTGGTGAGTGCAGGACTGAGTTTGGGTGTGGTGCTTGCAGGACTGAGTGTGGGTGGGGTGAGTGCAGGACTGAGTGTCTGTTGTGAGTGCAAGGCTGAGTGTGTGTGTGGTGAGTGCAGGACTGAGTGTGGGTGTGTGGTGAGTGCAGGACTGAGTGTGTGTATGGCTAGTGCAGGGCTAAGTGTGTGTGGCAAGTGCAGGGCTGAGTGTGTGTGGCAAGTGCATGACTGAGTGTGTACGTGGTGAGAGCAGGACTGAGTGGTGCATGTTTCGCAAGTACTGGACTGAGTGTGTGCGCGTGGTGAATGCAGGACTGAGTGTGGGTGTGTGGTGAGTGCAGGACTGAGTGTGTGTGGGTTGAGTGCTAGACTGAGTGTGGGTGTGTGGTGAGTGCAGGACTGAGTGTGCGTGGTGAATGCAGGACAGAGTGTGTGCGTGGTGAGTGCAGGACTGGGTGTGGTGATTGCAGGACTGAGTGTGGGTGGGGTGAGTGCAGGACTGAGTGTGGGTGGGTGTGAGTGCAGGACTGAGTGTGTGTGCATGGTGAGTGCAGGACTGAATGTGGGTCTGTGGTGAGTGCAGGACTGGTGAGGGTGTGCGGTGAGTGCAGGACTGAGTGGGGTGTGTGGTGAGTGAGACTGAGTGTGGTGTGTGGTGGTGCAGGACTGAGTGTGGGTGTGTGGTAAGTGCAGGACTGAGTGTGTGTCTGTGTGTAAGTGCAGGACTGAGTGTGTGAGTGATTGCATGACTGTGTGTGTGGTTAGTGCAGGATGATTTGTATGTGCGAGTGCGGAGTGAGAGTGTCTGTGTTGGTGATTGCAGGACTGAATGTGTGTCTGTGTGGTTATGTGCAGGGCTGAGTGAGTGTTGAGAGTGCAAGACTGAGTGTGTGTGGTATGTAGGGCTGGTGTGTTGTGTGGTGAGGCAGGACTGATGTGGTTGTGTGGTGGTGCAGGACTTGAGATGTGGGTGATGCGGTGAGTGCAGTACTGGTGTGTGCTGTGGTGAGAGTGCAGGACTGATGGTGTGCTGGTGATTGTGCTAGGACTGAGTGTGTGCAGGTGATGCATGACTGGTGTGTGTAGTGCAGACTGATTTGTATGGCGAGTGCAGGACTGGTGATGTGTGTGGTGATGCAGGACTGAGTGTGTGTCTGTGTGTGGCGAGTGCAGGACTGAGTGTGTGTGGTTGAGTGCAGGACTGAGTGTGTGTGGTGAGTGCAGGACTGGTGCGTGGTGAGTGCAGGACTGAGTGTGGTGTGTGAGTTGAGTGCAGGACTGAGTGTGTGTGAGTTGAGTGCAGGACTGAGTGTGTGTGAGTTGAGTGCAGGACTGAGTGTGTGTGTGGTTAGTGTAGGGCTGAGTGTGTCTGTGTGGTGTGTGCAGGATTGAGCATGTACGGCGAATGCGGTGCTGAGTCTGTGTCTGGTTAGTGCAGGACTGAGTGTGTTGTTGTGAGTGCAGGGCTGAGTTTGTGCATGTGTGTGTGGTAAGTGCAGGACTGAGTGTGGGTGTGGTGAGTGCAGGACTGAGTGCATGAGCGTGGTGAGTGCTGGACTGAGTGTGGGTGTGGTGAGTGCAGGACTGAGTGTGGGTGTGTGGAAAGTGCAGGACTGAGTGTGTGTCTGTGTGATAAGTGCAGGACTGAGTGTGTGAGGTGATTGCATGACTGTGTGGTTAGTGCAGGACTTGAATTTGTATGCGAGTGCGGAGCTGAGAGTGTCTGTGTGTGGTGACTGCAGGAACTGAATGTGTGTCTGTGTGGTTATTGCAGGGTGAGTGAGTGTTGAGAGTGCAAGACTGAGTGTGTGTGGTTAGTGTAGGGCTGAGTGTGTGTGCATTGTGAGTGCAGGACTGATTGTGGGTGTGTGGTGAATGCAGGGCTGAGTGTGGGTGTGCGGTGAGTGCAGTACTGAGTGTGTGCATGTGTGGAGAGTGCAAGACTGAGTGTGTGTCTGTGTGATATGTGCAGGACTGAGTGTGTGAGGTGATTGCATGACTGTGTGTGGTTAGTGCAGGACTGAATTTGTATGGCGAGTGCAGGACTGAGTGTATCTGTGTGTGGTGATTGCAGGACTGAGTGTGTGTCTGTGTGTGGCGAGTGCAGGACTGAGTGTGTGTGAGTTGACTGCAGGACTGAGTGTGTGTGTGTGGTGAGTGCAGGACTGAGTGCGTGGTGAGTGCAGGACTGAGTGTGTGTGTGAGTTGAGTGCAGAACTGAGTGTGTGTGAGTTGACTGCAGGACTGAGTGTGTGTGAGTTGACTGCAGGACTGAGTGTGGGTGTGTGGTGAGTGCAGGACTGAGTGCGTGGTGAGTGCAGGACTGAGTGTATGCTTGGTGAGTGCAGGACTAGGTGTGGTGAGTGCAGGACTGAGTGTGTCTGTTGTGAATGCAGGGCTGAGAGTGTATGTGTGGTGAGTGCAGGACTGAGTGTGGGTGTGTGGTGAGTGCAGGACTGAGTGGGCGTGTGGTGAGTGCAGGACTGAGTGTGGGTGTGTGGTGAGTGCAGGACTGAGTGGGTGTGTGTGAGTGCAGGTTGAGGTGTTGTGGTGAGTGCAGGATGGGTGGAGTGTGCGATGTGCAGACTGATGGTGTGCTGGTAGTGCGGTGAGTGTGTGATGAGTGCAGGACTGAGTGTGTGTGGTTGTGTGCAGGACTGATGTGTGGTGTGTTGGTGACGAGGACTGAGTGTGCGTGTGTGATGCAGGATTGAGTGTGTCTGTGTGACGAGTGCAGGATGAGTGTGTAGTGCTGATGATGCAGACTGAGTGTGGGTGTGTGGTGAGTCAGGACTGAGTGTGCATGAGTGTGCTGGATGCAGTGATGTGAGTGGTGAGTGCAGGACTGAGTGTGTCGTGAGTTGAGTGCAGGACTGAGTGTGTGTGAGTTGACGAGGATGAGTTATGCAGACTGAGTGTGTGCAGGCTGGTGTGTGTCAATGTGGTGTGTGGTGAGTGCAGGACTGAGTGTGTGTGCTGTGTGCAGGACTGAGTGGTGTGTGAGTTGATGCAGGACTGAGTGTGTGTGTGAGTTGACTGCAGGACTGAGTGTTCTGTTGTGCAGTGCAAGGTCTGAGTGTGTATGTGAGTGTGTGTGTGCTAGTGCAGGGTGAGTGGGTGTGTGGCTTGTGCACGACTGAGGTGCTGTGTGAGTTGACTGCAGGACTGAGTGTCTGTTGTGAGTGCAAGGCTGAGTGTGTATGTGTGTTGTGTGTGGCTAGTGCAGGGCTGAGTGTGTGTGTGTGGCTAGTGCACGACTGAGGGTGCATGTGTGGCAAGTGCAGGACTGAGTGCATGTGTGGCAAGTGCAGGACTGAGTGTGCATGTTTGGCAAGTACTGGACTGAGTGTGTGTGTGGTGAATGCACGACTGAGTATGGGTGTGTGGTGAGTGCAGGACTGAGTGTGTGAGTTGAGTGCAGGACTGAGTGCATGTGTGGCGAGTGCAGGACTAAGTGTGTGTGTGGTGAGGGCACGACTGAGTGTGGGTGTGTGGTGAGTGCAGGACTGAGTGTGTGTAAGTTGAGTGCAGGACTGAGTATGTGTGGGTTGAGTGCAGGACTGAGTGTGTGTGAGTTGAATGCAGGACAGAGTGTGTGCGTGGTGAGTGCAGGACTGAGTGTGGGTGTGTGGTGAGTGCAGGACTGAGTGTGCGTGGTGAATGCAGGACAGAGTGTGTGCGTGGTGAGTGCAGGACTGGGTGTGGTGATTGCAGGACTGAGTGTGGGTGGGGTGAGTGCAGGACTGAGTGGGTGTGTGGTGAGTGTAGGACTGAGTGAGTCTGTGGTGAGTGCAGGACTGAGTGTGAGTGCAGGACTGATTGTGGGTGTGTGGTGAGTGCAGGGCTGAGTGTGGGTGTGCGGTGAGTGCAGGACTGAGTGTGTGTCTGTGTGATATGTGCAGGACTGAGTGTGTGAGGTGATTGCATGACTGTGTGTGGTTAGTGCAGGACTGAATTTGTATGGCGAGTGCGGGGCTGAGTGTGTGTGTGTGTGGTGATTGCAGGACTGAATGTTTGTCTGTAGGGTTAGTGCAGGGCTGAGTGAGTGTTGAGAGTGCAAGACTGAGTGTGTGTGTGGTTAGTGTAGAGCTGAGTGTGTCTGTGTGGTGAGTGCAGGATTGAGCATGTACGGCGAATGCAGTGCTGAGTCTGTGTCTGGTGGAGTGCAGGACTGAGTGTATCTGTGTGTGGTGATTGCAGGACTGAGTGGGTGTCTGTGTGTGGCGAGTGCAGGACTGAGTGTGTGTGTTGACTGCAGGACTGAGTGTGTGTGGTGAGTGCAGGACTGAGTGCGTGGTGAGTGCAGGACTGAGTGTGTGTGTGAGTTGAGTGCAGAACTGAGTGTGTGTGAGTTGACTGCAGGACTGAGTGTGTGTGAGTTGACTGCAGGACTGAGTGTGGGTGTGTGGTGAGTGCAGGACTGAGTGCATGGTGAGTGCAGGACTGAGTGTATGCTTGGTGAGTGCAGGACTAGGTGTGGTGAGTGAAGGACTGAGTGTGTCTGTTGTGAATGCAGGGCTGAGTGTGTGCATGTGTATGTGGTTAGTGCAGGACTGAGTGTGGGTGTGTGGTAAGTGCAGGACTGAGTGTGTAAGGTGATTGCATGACTGTGTGTGGTTAGTGCAGAACTGAATTTGTATGAGCGAGTGCGGGGCTGAGTGTGTCTGTGTGTGGTGATTACAGGACTGAATGTGTGTCTGTGTGGTTAGTGCAGGGCTGAGTGAGTGTTGAGAGTGCAAGACTGAGTGTGTGTGATGGTTAGTGTAGGGCTGAGTGTGTCTGTGTGGTGTGTGCAGGATTGAGCATGTACGGCGAATGCAGTGCTAAGTTCTGTGTCTGGTGAGTGCAGGACTGAGTGTGTGTCTGTGTGACGAGTGCAGGACTGAGTGTGTGTGCGTGATGAATGCACGACTGAGTGTGGGTGTGTGGTGAGTGCAGGACTGAGTGTGGGTGTGTGGTGAGTGTAGGACTGACTTGATGTGTGGTGAGTGCAAGACTGAATGTGGGTGTGGTGAGTGCAGGACTGAGTGCGTGGTGTAGTGGCAGGACTGAGTGTGTGGGTTGAGTGCTAGACTGAGTGTGGGTGTGTGGTGAGTGCAGGAGTGAGTGTGCATGGTGAGTGAAAGGACTGAGTGTGTGTGCGTGGTGAGTGCAGGACTGAGTGTGGATGTGAGTTGAGTGCAGGACTGAGTGTGTGTGAGATTGACTGCAGGACTGAGTGTGTGTGAGTTGAGTGCAGGACTGAGTGTGTGCTTGGTGAGTGCAGGACTGAGTGTCTGTTGTGAGTGCAGGGCTGAGTGTGTGCATGTGTGTGTGGTGAGTGCAGGACTGAGTGTGGGTGTGTGGTGAGTGCAGGACTGAGTGCATGAGCGTGGTGAGTGCTGGACTGAGTGTGGGTGTGTGGTGAGTGCAGGAGTGAGTGTGCATGGTGAGCGCAGGACTGAGTGTGTGTGCGTGGTGAGTGCAGGACTGAGTGTGGGTGTGAGTGAGTGCAGGACTGAGTGTGTGTGAGTTGACTGCAGGGAGTGTGTGTGTGAGTTGAGTGCAGGAGAGAGTGTGTGTTCTTGGTGAGTGCAGGACTGAGTGTGTCTGTTGTGAGTGCAGGGCTGAGTGTGTGCATGTGTGTGTGGTGAGTGCAGGACTGGGTGTGTGGTGAGTGCAGGACTGAGTGGGTGTGTGAGTTGAGTGCAGAACTGAGTGTGTGTGAGTTCACTGCAGGACTGAGTGTGTGTGAGTTGACTGCAGGACTGAGTGTCTGTTGTGAGTGCAAGGCTGAGTGTGTATGTGTGTGTGTGTGGCTAGTGCAGGGCTGAGTGTGTGTGTGTGGCTAGTGCACGACTGAGGGTGCATGTGTGGCAAGTGCAGGACTGAGTGTGGGTGTGTGGTGAGTGTAGGACTGACTTGATGTGTGGTGAGTGCAAGACTGAATGTGGGTCTGTGGTGAGTGCAGGACTGAGTGTGTGTGCATGGTGAGTGCAGGACTGAATGTGGGTCTGTGGTGAGTGCAGGACTGAGTGTGGGTGTGCGGTGAGTGCAGGACTGAGTGTGGGTGTGTGGTGAGTGCAGGACTGAGTGTGTGTGTGTGGCTAGTGCAGGGCTGTGTGTGTGTGTGGCTAGTGCAGGGCTAAGTGTGTGTGGCAAGTGCAGGGCTGAGTGTGTGTGGCAAGTGCAGAACTGAGTGTGTATGAGCGAGTGTGGGGCTGAGTGTGTCTGTGTGTGGTGATTGCAGAACTGAATGTGTGTGTGTGTGGTTAGTGTAGGGCTGAGTGTGTCTGTGTGGTGTGTGCAGGATTGAGCATGTACGGCGAATGCGGTGCTGAGTCTGTGTGTGTGAGTGCAGGACTGAGTGTGTGTCTGTGTGACGAGTGCAGGACTGAGTGTGTGTGCGTGATGAATGCACGACTGAGTTGGGTGTGTGGTGAGTGCAGGAGTGAGTGTGCATGGTGAGATGCAGGACTGAGTGTGTGTGCGTGGTGAGTGCAGGACTGAGTGTGGATGTGAGTTGAGTGCAGGACTGAGTGTGTGTGAGTTGAGTGCAGGACTGAGTGTGAGTAGTGGTGAGTGTGTGTGGAGTGTAGGCTGAGTGTGTTGTGGTGAGTGCAGGATGAGCAGTCGGAATGTGGTGCTGTTGGTGGTTAGTGCAGGACTGAGTGTGTCTGTTGTGAGTGCAGGGCTGAGTGTGTGCATGTGTGTGTGGTAAGTGCAGGACTGAGTGTGGGTGTGGTGAGTGCAGGACTGAGTGCATGAGCTGTGGTGAGTGCTGGACTGAGTGTGGGTGTGTGGTGAGTGCAGGACTGAGTGTGGGTGTGTGGTAAGTGCAGGACTGAGTGTGTGTCTGTGTGATAAGTGCAGGACTGAGTGTGTGAGGTGATTGCATGACTGTGTGTGGTTAGTGCAGGACTGAATTTGTATGTGCGAGTGCGGAGCTGAGAGTGTCTGTGTGTGGTGATTGCAGGACTGAATGTGTGTCTGTGTGGTTATTGCAGGGCTGAGTGAGTGTTGAGAGTGCAAGACTGAGTGTGTGTGGTTAGTGTAGGGCTGAGTGTGTCTGTGTGTGTGAGTGAGGACTGATTGTGGGTGTGTGGTGAATGCAGGGCTGAGTGTGGGTGTGCGGTGAGTGCAGTACTGAGTGTGTGCATGTGTGGAGAGTGCAAGACTGAGTGTGTGTCTGTGTGATATGTGCAGGACTGAGTGTGTGAGGTGATTGCATGACTGTGTGTGGTTAGTGCAGGACTGAATTTGTATGGCGAGTGCAGGACTGAGTGTATCTGTGTGTGGTGATTGCAGGACTGAGTGTTGTGTCTGTGTGTGGCGAGTGCAGGACTGAGTGTGTGTGAGTTGACTGCAGGACTGAGTGTGTGTGTGTGGTGAGTGCAGGACTGAGTGCGTGGTGAGTGCAGGACTGAGTGTGTGTGTGAGTTGAGTGCAGAAACTGAGTGTGTGTGAGTTGACTGCAGGACTGAGTGTGTGTGAGTTGACTGCAGGACTGAGTGTGGGTGTGTGGTGAGTGCAGGACTGAGTGCGTGGTGAGTGCAGGACTGAGTGTATGCTTGGTGAGTGCAGGACTAGGTGTGGTGAGTGCAGGACTGATGTGTGTCTGTTGTGAATGCAGGGCTGAGTGTGTGCATGTGTGTGTGGTGAGTGCAGGACAGAGTGTGGGTGTGTGGTGAGTGCAGGACTGAGTGGGTGTGTGGTGAGTGCAGGACTGAGTGTGGGTGTGTGGTGAGTGCAGGACTGAGTGGGTGTGTGGTGAGTGCAGGGCTGAGTGTGTCTGTGGTGAGTGCAGGACTGAGGGTGGGTGTGTGGCGAGTGCAGGACTGTGTGTGTGCGTGGTGAGTGCAGGACTGAATGTGGGTCTGTGGTGAGTGCAGGACTGAGTGTGGGTGTGCGGTGAGTGCAGGACTGAGTGTGGGTGTGTGGTGAGTGCAGGACTGAGTGTGTGTGTGTGGCTAGTGCAGGGCTGTGTGTGTGTGTGGGCTAGTGCAGGGCTAAGTGTGTGGCAAGTGCAGGGCTGAGTGTGTGTGGCAAGTGCAGGACTGAGTGTGTACGTGGTGAGAGCAGGACTGAGTGCATGTTTCGCAAGTACTGGACTGAGTGTGTGTGCGTGGTGAATGCATGACTGAGTATGGGTGTGTGGTGAGTGCAGGACTGAGTGTGTGTGTGGGTTGAGTGCTGGACTGAGTGTGGGTGTGTGGTGAGTGCAGGACTGAGTGGGTGTGTGGTGAGTGCAGGACTGAGTGTGGGTGTGTGGTGAGTGCAGGACTGAGTGGGTGTGTGGTGAGTGCAGGGCTGAGTGTGTCTGTGGTGAGTGCAGGACTGAGGGTGGGTGTGTGGCGAGTGCAGGACTGTGTGTGTGTGCGTGGTAAGTGCAGGACTGAATGTGTGTGAGGTAGTGCAGGACTGAGTGTGTGTGAGTTGAGTGCAGGACTGAGTGTGGGTGGTGTGGTGACTGCAAGACTGAGTGTGCGTGGTGAATGCAGGCCTGAGTGTGTGTGCGTGGTGAGTGCAGGACTGAGTGTGGGTGGGGTGAGTGCAGGACTGAGTGTGGGTGTGGGTGAGTGTAGGACTGACTTGATGTGTGGTGAGTGCAAGACTGAATGTGGGTCTGTGGTGAGTGCAGGACTGAGTGTGTGTGCATGGTGAGTGCAGGACTGAATGTGGGTCTGTGGTGAGTGCAGGACTGAGTGTGGGTGTGTGGTGAGTGCAGGACTGAGTGTGGTGTGTGTGGCTAGTGCAGGGCTGTGTGTGTGTGTGGGCTAGTGCAGGGCTAAGTGTGTGGCAAGTGCAGGGCTGAGTGTGTGTGGCAAGTGCAGGACTGAGTGTGTACGTGGTGAGAGCAGGACTGAGTGCATGTTTCGCAAGTACTGGACTGAGTGTGTGTGCGTGGTTAATGCATGACTGAGTATGGGTGTGTGGTGAGTGCAGGACTGAGTGTGTGTGGGTTGAGTGCTGGACTGAGTGTGGGTGTGTGGTGAGTGCAGGACTGAGTGTATGAGCGTTGTGAGTGCAGGACTGAGTGTGGGTGTGTGGTGAGTGCAGGACTGAGTGTGGTGTGTGTGGTAAGTGCAGGACTGAGTGTGTGTCTGTGTGATAAGTGCAGGACTGAGTGTGTGAGGTGATTGCATGACTGTGTGTGGTTAGTGCAGAACTGAATTTGTATGAGCGAGTGCGGGGCTGAGTGTGTCTGTGTGTGGTGATTGCAGGACTGAATGTGTGTCTGTGTGGTTAGTGCAGGGCTGAGTGAGTGTTGAGAGTGCAAGGCTGAGTGTGTGTGTGGTTAGTGTAGGGCTGAGTGTGTCTGTGTGGTGTGTGCAGGATTGAGCATGTACGGCGAATGCGGTGCTAAGTCTGTGTCTGGTGAGTGCAGGACTGAGTGTGCGTCTGTGTGACGAGTGCAGGACTGAGTGTGTGTGCGTGATGAATGCACGACTGAGTGTGGGTGTGTGGTGAGTGCAGGAGTGAGTGTGCATGGTGAGTGCAGACTGAGTGTGTGTGCGTGGTGAGTGCAGGACTGAGTGTGGATGTGAGTTGAGTGCAGGACTGAGTGTGGATGTGAGTTGAGTGCAGGACTGAGTGTGTGTGAGTTGAGTGCAGGACTGAGTGTGTGTGAGTTGAGTGCAGGACTGAGTGTGTTCTTGGTGAGTGCAGGACTGAGTGTATCTGTTGTGAGTGCAGGGCTGAGTGTGCATGTGTGTGTGGTGAGTGCAGGACTGAGTGTGGATGTGTGGTGAGTGCAGGACTAAGTGGGTGTGTGGTGAGTGCAGGACTGAGTGGGTGTCTGTGTTGTGAGTGCAGGGCTGAGAGTGTGTGTGGTGAGTGCAGGACTGAGGGTGGGTGTGTGGCGAGTGCAGGACTGAGTATGTGTGCGTGGTAAATGCAGGACTGAGTATGTGTGTGGTGAGTGCAGGACTGAATGTGTGCGTGGTGAATGCAGGACTGAGTGTGTGCGTGGTGAGTGCTGGACTGAGTGTGGGTGTGGTGCTTGCAGGACTGAGGTGGGTGGGGTGAGTGCAAGGCTGAGTGTGTATGTGTGTGTGTGTGGTGAGTGCAGGACTGAGTGTGGGTGTGTGGTGAGTGTAGGACTGAGTTGATGTGTGGTGAGTGCAAGACTGAATGTGGGTCTGTGGTGAGTGCTGGATTGGGTGTGTGTGCATGGTGAGTGCAGGACTGAGTGTGGGTGTGCGGTGAGAGCAGGACTGAGTGTGTGTGGAGAGTGCAGGACTGTGTGTGTCTGTGTGATAAGTGCAGGACTAAGTGTGTGAGGTGATTGTATGACTGTGTGTGTGTGTGTGGTTAGTGCTGGACTGAATTTGTATGGCGAGTGCGGGGTTGAGTGTGTGTGAGTTTGGCTAGTGCAGGGCTGAATGTGTGTGTGTGGCTAGTGCAGGGCTGAGTGTGTGTGTGGCTAGTGCAGGACTGAGTTTGTGCGTGGTGAGAGCAGGACTGAGTGAGCATGTTTCGCAAGTACTGGACTGAGTGTGTGTGCGTGGTGAATGCATGACTGAGTATGGATGTGTGGTGAGTGCAGGACTGAGTGTGTGAGTTGAGTGCGGGACTGAGTGTGGGTGTGTGGTGAGTGCAGGACTGAGTATGTGTGTGTGGTGAGTGCAGAACTGAGTGTGCATGTGTGGCGAGTGCAGGACTGAGTGTGTGTGTGGTGAGGGCATGACTGAGTGTGGGTGTGTGGTGAGTGCAGGACTGAGTGTGTGTAAGTTGAGTGCAGGACTGAGTATGTGTGGGTTGAGTGCAGGACTGAGTGTGGGTGTGTGGTGAGTGCAGGACTGAGTGTGCATGGTGAGTACAGGACTGAGTGTGTGTGCTTGGTGAGTGCAAGACTGGGTGTGGTGAGTGTAGGACTGATTGTGTCTGTGGTGAGTGCAGAACTGATGTGTGTGTGTGTGTGGTGAGTGCAGGACTGAGTGTGGGTGTGTGGTGAGTGCAGGACTGAGTGGGTGTGTGGTGAGTGCAGGACTGAGTGTGGTGGGTGCAGGACTGAGTGTGAGTTGAGTGCAAGGCTGAGTGTGTGTTTGCTGAGTGCCGGACTGAGTGTATGAGTTGAATGCACAACTGAGTTCGGGTGTGTGGTGAGTGAAGGACTGAGTGTGGGTGTGGTGAGTGCAGGACTGAGTGTGTCTGTGTTGTGAGTGCAGGACTGAGTGAGTGTGTGGTGAGTGCAGGGCTGAATGTGTGTGTGGCTAGTGCAGGGCTAAGTGTGTGTGTGGCTAGTGCAGGACTGAGTGTGTGTGCGTGGTGAGTGCAGGGCTGAGTGTATGTTTGTGCATGGTGAGATGCATATCTGAGTGTGTCTGTTTTATGAGTGCAGGGCTGAGTGTGTGTGGTTAGTGGAGGGCTGAGTGTGTGTGTGCTAGTGCAGGGCTGAGTGTGTGTGTGTGTGACGAGTGAAGGACTGTGTATGTGCATGGTAAGTGCAGTACTGAGTGTGTGTATGCTGAAACAAAAAATCAGGGCTGCAGCTGTCTGGTCGAGGTAAAGTGGGTGCATCAGCACAGGGGTAAAAAAATTGAGCAAAAGAAGAAAAAAGGTACCCCTATATAGCAAAGCACAACCAAAGAGATTTTTGATGCAAGTGAGAATTTATTTGATAATAAAGTGTGATGGCACAAAAGAGCCAGAGACAAGCATATAAAAACAATTAAAACAAAACTGGTCCAGACCAGCCCTCCCTCTGTATAATGCACTCACATTACAGGATAATGACCAAAAAAGTCAAAAAACGGGATGACAGAGACTATTCACATGTGTTACAATAGAGTAATTACATCAAAATAGAACACAAGAGTGAACAATGAATACAATAAATAGTCATAAATATATAAATAAAAATAACCTGTGGTCAATGACAATTGTGGAATATATCACAGTATGTCAGGGGAATCAAACCAAAAAAGGTGGAAACAACAACATTGTTGCCAGAGAAGTAGACATATAGTAAATATCAACACAGTTATCCACAAATCGTAGCCACACACAGGTATAAAAGGACACAGTTATGAAACAATATTCAGAAGTTCCCAATATAGGTTAATGTCCAAATATGTACTTAAGGTGACCACATTCAAGGGCATGAATTCCCCAGAGAAGACTGAATGAATAAACAGGTTACCACAATAGCTGTAACAAGGTGCCCACAGAGGAGGGGAGGCGGCCAGGCCCCACGCGTATCGCCAGGAGGCTTCGTCAGGAGCTGGTGAGAGAATCAGGGTGAAGCTCTTTTATATGATAGCGCCAGGTGAAGTATAATGGGATATTCCCATAACATCCGGCACCTCCCGGCGAGGGCATCACGCACGGGGAGGAAGGTTGTAGGCGGACCGGGACATTCCTAGCGTCCTTTCCGGTGACGCGGCGCCAACCAAATGTGTAAAGTCTCTGGTTGGCGCCTGCGTCATATCCGGAACCGCAGCGAGGAGAGAGGAGGCGGTGGTTTATTTACACGCATCACATCTAATGACGCAGCGCCAGCCAGGGGAGTGATAGTAATATCCCCGGCTGGCGCCAACGTCATATATGGAGCTGTGATGTCAAGGTGCCATAAGGTGGAGGGCACAGAGAGCCATATAATGCATATAATATACAGAAAGTGACTGTAACAAGGATTAAAGTGCAGGCCAGAATGATCCACAGGGCGAGAAATCCATGAATAATTAGGGATCGGGATGTATAGGTGAATGATGGACTTTTAGAACAAGTAAATCAATAGAAAACCAGAAGGGTACCTTTACACACAGCTACATTTGTAGCTTGTCACCAGGTAACTTACTGGTTGCAGTGAAATCATGGATACATGGTTCTATCTTGTTGCTGTGTACAAATGGAATAATCTCCCCATGATTTCACTGCAACCAGTAAGTTACCTGTAGCCACCCAAGAAATGTAGCCGCGTGTAAAGGGGCCCGAAAGGCTAAATCAAGGACACTTTGACCAGGACACTATAAACTAAGTGCATAGACCCCACCAAAGAGGGAGTGGAGATAGGTAATTGATAATGGATCCTTCTCTTATTGAATTATAAGACCTCTATCAAGGTACCAATGGACCCCAGAGGAGAAGTCAAGGGTATAGGGCAGTGATGGCGAACCTTTCAGAGGCAGAGTGCCCAAACCGCCACCCAAAACTAAATTATTTATGGCGAAGTGCCAATATGGTAATGTAACCTAAATTACAGCAGTGGTAATCATAAGCGCTGCACAGAGGGGAGAGCCAGCAGATGCTAACTCTCTTCCCTGTACAGGGCTTGTAGTCCTGAAACATTGATGATCAATTCAATTATTTTAACAATTAATTGATTTTAAACTTACCTTTGCAGTCTTCTCTTCTCTTCAGCAGTGGTCAGACAGCTCACGTGTACTGCACATTGAAGCTGAGTCGCTGCCACTGCCCTTTCTAGAAACGGCAGGTGGACTGATCTGTATGGAAAAAATGCAGAATATTAGACAGAAGATAGATTTTATCATGGAGTGCAAGCATATTTCATACTGAAATCCTGGTCCCTTATCTTGCAGTAATGTGCTCCATCCTGACCCTCTCCTTGTAGCTATGTGCTTCATCGTGACCCTCTCCTTGCAGTAATGTGCTCCATCCTGACCCTCTCCTTGTAGCCATGTGCTCCATCCTGACCCTCTCCTTGTAGCTATGTGCTTCATCGTGACCCTCTCCTTGCAGTAATGTGCTCCATCCTGACCCTCTCCTTGTAGCCATGTGCTCCATCCTGACCCTCTCCTTGTAGCTATGTGCTTCATCGTGACCCTCTCCTTGCAGTATGTGCTCCATCCTGACCCTCTCCTTGTAGCTATGTGCTCCATCCTGACCCTCTCCTTGTAGCATGTGCTCCATCCTGACCCTCTCCTTGTAGCTAATGTGCTCCATCCTGACCCTCTCCTTGTAGCTATGTGCTCCATCCTGACCCTCTCCTTGTAGCTATGTGCTCCATCCTGACCCTCTCCTTGTAGCTATGTGCTCCATCCTGACCCTCTCCTTGCAGTTGTGCTCCATCCTGACCCTCTCCTTGCAGTTGTGCTCCATCCTGACCCTCTCCTGGCAGTAATGTTCCTATCC
Source organism: Allobates femoralis (assembly GCA_033576535.1). Classification (NCBI taxonomy): domain Eukaryota; kingdom Metazoa; phylum Chordata; class Amphibia; order Anura; family Aromobatidae; genus Allobates; species Allobates femoralis. Next base: position 366,221,741 of record JARQOC010000001.1, on the reverse strand, counting down.
TGACCCCCTTCTTGTAGTAATGTATTTTCTTATGATGTGCTCCATCATGACCCTCTCCTTGTAGCTATGTGCTCCATCCTGACCCTCTCCTTCTATTTATGCGCTCCATTCTGATCCTCTCCTTCTAGTTATGTGCTCCATTCTGATACTCTCCTAGCTATATGATCCATCCTGACCATCCCATGCTTTATGGCCCCACCTGACCTCTCTTGCAGTTTTGCTCCATCTGACCCTCTCCTTGCAGTTGTGCTCCATCCTGACCCTCTCCTTGCAGTTGTGCTCCATCCTGACCCTCTCCTGGCAGTAATGTTCCTATCCTGACCCCCTTCTTGTAGTAATGTATTTATCCTTATCCCCTTGTAGTATGCCCCATCCTTGTCCCCTTCGGTAATGTCCCTTCCTTGTCCCTTGTGGTAATGTCCCCATCCTGCCCTTATAATGTAGTAATGCCCCATCCTGCTGTAATGCCCTATCCTAGTCCCCTTGCAGCAATATGCCCCATCCTGCAGTAATATGCCACATTCTTGTCCCCTTGCAGTAATATGCCCCATCCTGCAGTAATATGCCCCATCCGTGTCCCCTTGAAGTAATATGCCCCATCCTGCAGTAATGTATCTCATCCTTGTCCACTTGCCATTAATATGCCCCACCCTTATTCATTTGCAGTAATATGCCCGATCCTGCACTAATGTGCCTCATCCTTGGCCCTATGCAGTAATATGCCCCATCCTGCACCAATATGCCCCATCCAGCAGTAATGTTCCCCATCCTTGTCCCCATCACATAGTAATATGCCACATCAGCCCCATTACATAATATGCCCCATCCTGCCCCCATCACATAATAATATGCCCCATCCTGCCCCTCACAGTAATGCCCCATCCTGCCCCTCACAGTAATGCCCCATCCTGCCCCTCACAGTAATGCCCCATCCTGCCCCTCACAGTAATGCCCCATCAGCCCCTCACAGTAATGCCCCATCAGCCCCTCACAGTAATGCCCCATCAGCCCCTCACAGTAATGCCCCATCAGCCCCTCACAGTAATGCCCCATCCTGCCCCTCACAGTAATGCCCCATCCTGTCCCTCACAGTAATGCCCCATCCTGCCCCTCACAGTAATGCCCCATCAGCCCCTCACAGTAATGCCCCATCAGCCCCTCACAGTAATGCCCCATCCTGCCCCTCACAGTAATGCCCCATCCTGCCCCTCACAGTAATGCCCCATCAGCTCCTCACAGTAATGCCCCATCATCCACTTGCCATTAATATGCCCCACCCTTATTCATTTGCAGTAATATGCCCGATCCTGCACTAATGTGCCTCATCCTTGGCCCTATGCAGTAATATGCCCCATCCTGCACCAATATGCCCCATCCAGCAGTAATGTTCCCCATCCTTGTCCCCATCACATAGTAATATGCCACATCAGCCCCATTACATAATATGCCCCATCCTGCCCCATCACATAATAATATGCCCCATCCTGCCCCTCACAGTAATGCCCCATCCTGCCCCTCACAGTAATGCCCCATCCTGCCCCTCACAGTAATGCCCCATCCTGCCCCTCACAGTAATGCCCCATCCTGCCCCTCACAGTAATGCCCCATCCTGCCCCTCACAGTAATGCCCCATCAGCCCCTCACAGTAATGCCCCATCCTGCCCCTCACAGTAATGCCCCATCAGCTCCTCACAGTAATGCCCCATCAGCTCCTCACAGTAATGCCCCATCAGCCCCTTACAGTAATGCCCCATCCTGCCCCTCACAGTAATGCCCCATCCTGCCCCTCACAGTAATGCCCCATCCTGCCCCTCATAGTAATGCCCCATCCTGCCCCTCATAGTAATGCCCCATCCAGCCCCTCATAGTAATGCCCCATCCTGCCCTCATAGTAATGCCCCATCCAGCCCCTCATAGTAATGCCCCATCCAGCCCCTCATAGTAATGCCCCATCAGCCCCTCATAGTAATGCCCCATCAGCCCCTCATAGTAATGCCCCATCAGCCCCTCATAGTAATGCCCCATCCAGCCCCTCATAGTAATGCCCCATCCAGCCCCTCATAGTAATGCCCCATCCAGCCCCTCATAGTAATGCCCCATCCAGCCCCTCATAGTAATGCCCCATCAGCCCCTCATAGTAATGCCCCATCCAGCCCCTCATAGTAATGCCCCATTCAGCCCCCATAGTAATGCCCCATCCTGCCCCTCATAGTAATGCCCCATCCAGCCTCTCATAGTAATGCCCCATCCTGCCCCTCATAGTAATGCCCCATCAGCCGCTCATAGTAATGCCCCATCCTGCCCCTCATAGTAATGCCCCATCCTGCCCCTCATAGTAATGCCCCATCCAGCCCCTCATAGTAATGCCCCATCCAGCCCCTCATAGTAATGCCCCATCCAGCCTCTCATAGTAATGCCCCATCCAGCCTCTCATAGTAATGCCCCATCCTGCTATAGATTATGAAGAGAAAAAAAAGTCATACTCACCTTCCTGCTGCAGTTTCCTCTTCTGACATCTTCTTCTCCAGTGTCTTCTCCTCCCGACCCGCGCTGAGTGCGGTCACGTGACGCCGGGTGCGTCACATGACCGCTGTCACATGACGCTGACCGGGAGGGCGGGGCTTGGAAGTGTGTTAGAGAGAGGAGAAATGTCTCCTCTGCTCCGACACAGCCTTGATCTGCCGGCGCGCGCGTCGGCAGATCACAGCAGCAGTGTAGTGGCGAGGCCGTGTGCCAGGGGAAGCGGCTCTGCGTGCCACCCCTGGCACGCGTGCCATAGGTTCGCCATCACTGGTATAGGGGGTCTTGCCTCTCATATTCATAGTAGGTGATTCAGTCCAAGAGATATAATGACATAAGCCGTATGGCAACTGTCCAAGTGAGGAAAATAGTTTATGTCCATAAATATATCATAAGGAGGACATCAATTGAAGTTTATCCTGCAATAGACAACTGTATGGTAGAATGGAAGAGTCCACAGGGCAGCCTTCCATGTAAAGTGTGTGTATGTGCATGGTGAGTGGCAGAACTGAGTATGCATGGTGAATGCACGACTGCGTGTGTGAGTTGATTGCAGGACTGAGTGTGTGTGAGTTGAGTGCAGGGCTGAGTGTGTGTGTGTGCGTGTGTGTGGGAAGTGCAAGATCCGCATCCAGCATCCTGCACACACTTGTAGGAGCAATACACTTGTTCCCCAGCTTTTACTGGATAAATACTATCCATGGTGCTGAGGATAAAACTTCAGGAGCATGGATAGCATTGACCAGGAAATTCAAACACCGCTGGTGTTTGAAAGTCCATGCTATTCATGGCGCTGAAGTTTTTTTTTTTTTTTTTAAACATTAAATTTTTTTGAAAGAAAATTTTTTTTGCATAAATTGAGCAACAAACATACATATGGTGCTGAAGTTTTATCCTCAGCACCATGGATTGCATTTACTGGCCGATTTAATCAGCTTTCACCGCTGCTGTCACAGTGGTAAAAGCTGATAGGTTACTGTGGCGGCAACCTGGCAATTTCAAACACTGCTGCTCATCTCCCGCCGCTCGGAGGGTCATCCCGACATCCTCGAATCCCACAATCCACTGCGCCGTCAGGAAGTACACACCGACCGCCATATTGCTACATCTAAGTGATGGGTCCCTTAATATGGCGATCGCTGCACTCCCAGCTGTCTCCCTACCCCCCCTGCACCCTTCTCTGCTTCCAGCAGCCCGGCATCCGCTCCTCTCTGCCTGCCCCCAGCTGTCCACAGTACTCCTGCACGGCGATCCCATAAGTGAGAACTTGCTTAGAGGGCCTGTGGTGGTGTCAGAATCATGGGCGGAGCCATGTCACATGACTCTGACATCACCTCAGGTCCTTAAGCTTCACAATAAAATCCACTGTCCAAATATACTTTGTTTCACTCAACACAAATAAAACCAAAATCTCCCGTACTTCCCACGGAAGACAAATGAAACTGCTGTCTCTTTAACACAATTGATTAATTTTATTAAAGCGAACCTGTCACCCCCCCTGGACATCAAAAGCTATAATAGCCACCTTCTGCAGCACTAAGGCTGCATTCAGGGAAGGTGGCTATAAGCTTTTGATGCCCTTTATACTATTAAATATGAACTTATATAAAGCCTTACTCTTAAGAAGACCTAAGACCGGGAGGCGGGGTTTCGCCTCCTCCGACCCGCCTCCTCTTGTCAGTCATGGTGCTCGCCTGCTGCTGCCTCCCCTCATGAACGCGCGCCTCCGTTCTCGTCTATGGCGCCGCGCATGCGCTGTGCGCCGGGTGTCCAGGAAGTCGTCGGGCCCGGAACCAGCCTAATACTTTCCAAGGGGCACATTTTATACCCTACTACACACTTTAAACTTGGTACCCCTCGCAGCACATTAATTCAGACCCCTGCTGGTAATTACCTTAAGTTCCAGGCTGTACTGTCGCTGTTCTGCTACACTGGCTCCACTCCCCTCCAGCCAACGTACGTTTCAAGTTTCTTTTTTTCTCTTCCTCAGGTCTGAATTAATGTGCTGCTAGGGGACCCTGTTTAAAGTGTGTAGTAGGGTATAAAATGTGCCCCTTGGAAAGTATTAGGCTGGTTTCCGGGCTGTATGTGATGGTGAACTTGTACTTTTCTGAGCACCAGAATTAAAGCTATCTGATGATATACACTACATTGGGGCACCCTTAGTTATACTGTTGTTTGCTTTGAGAAGTATTTATATTGGAATTTTAACAGTAATGGATTTTAACCTGTAATAATTTGGGTACCTTGATAGATGTATTAAATTGTTAATATTAATAAAAAATTTATCAATTGTGTTAAAGAGACAGCAGTTTCATTTGTCTTCTGTGGGAAGTACTGGAGATTTTGGTTTCCTTAAGCTTCACAGACTGGGGGAGCAAACACAGCAGCAGCCACACACCCACACTCATTCCTGCACTCACCACACACACACACACACACTCAGTCCTGCACATATACTCAGTCCTGCACTCACCACATAGACACTGAGCCCTTCACTCACCACGCACATACAAGCACTCAGTCCTGCACTCACCACACACTCACACTCAGTCCTGCACTCACCACACACCCACACTCAGAACATTCATCCAGAGTGCCCCTGTAAGAAGGGAAAGGAGAGCTCTGTGTCGACTCGCTGGTGCCCAGCTGCCCTGAAGTAAGTGTCAAGTTTGTACACACCCACACTCAGTCCTGCACTCACACCACATACCACACTCAGTCCTGCACTCACCACACATACACTCAGTCCTGCATCACCACACAGAAACACACTCAGTCCTGCAATCAATTCACACACACTCAGTCCTGCACTCAAATCACACACTCAGTTCTGCACTCACCACACAATCACACTCAATCCTGCACTCAACACACACACTCAGTCCTCAACTCACACACTCAGTCCTGCACTCACCAAATGCTCACACTCAGTCCTGCACTCACCACACACAGACACACTCAGTCCTGCACTCACCACACAACACATCAGTCCTGCACTCAACTCACACACTCAGTCCTGTACTCACCACACACCCACACACACTCAGTCCTGCACTCACCACGAACACACACTCAGTCCTGCACTAGCCACACACACACACTCAGCCCTGCACTAGCCACACACCCACACTCAGTCCTGCACTCACCACACATCCACTCAGTCTTGCACACACCCACACTTAGCCCTGCACTCACCACACACACATACATGCACTCACTCAGTCCTGCACTCACAACACAGACACACTAAGTCCTGCACTCAACTCACACACTCAGTCCTGCACACACCCACACTTAGTCCTGCACTCACCACACACCCACACTCAGTCCTGCACTCACCACACATTCAGTCCTGCACACACCCACACTCAGTCCTGCTTTCACCACACACCCATACTCAGTCCTGCACTCACCAGAAACCCACATTCAGTCCTGCACTCACCACACATCCACACTCAATCGTGCATTCAACTCATACACTCAGTCCTGCACTCACCACACACCCACACTCAGTCCTGCACTCAACTCACACACTCAGTCCTGCACACACCCACACTCAGTCCTGGTTTCACCATACACCCATACTCAGTCCTGCACTCACCAGAAACCCACATTCAGTCCTGCACTCACCACACACACAACACACACACACACAGTCCTGCACTCGCCACACATACACACACTCAGTCCTGCACTCACCACATGCCCACACTCAGTCTTGCACTCACCACACTCCCACAGTCCTGCACTCACCACACACACACTCAGTCCTGCACTTACCACACACCCACCCTCAGTCTTGCACTCACCACACACCTACACTCAGTCCTGCACTCACCACACACACTCAGTCCTGCACTCACCACACACCACACCTCAGTCCTGCACTCAACTCACACAGATTCAGTCCTGCACTCAACTCACACACATTCAGTCCTGCACTCACCACACACCCACACTCAATCGTGCATTTACCACTTGCACACACTCAGTCCTGCACTTACAACACAGACACACTCAGTCCTGCACCCACCACACACCTACCCTCAGTCCTGCACTCACCACACACACACTCAGCCTGCACTCACAACACAGACACACTCAGTCTTGCACTTACCACACACCCACACTTAGTCCTGCACTCACCGTGCACACACCCACACTCAGTCCTCCCACTCAACTCACACACACTCAGTACTGCACTCACCACACACACTCAGTCCTGCACTCGCCACACATGCACACTCAGTCCTGCACTCAGCACACACTCAGTCCTGCACTTGCCACACATGAACACTCAGTCCTGCACTCACCACGCACACAGACTCAGTCCTGCACTTGCCACACATGCACACACAGTCCTGCACTTGCCACACACACTCAGCCCTGCACTAGGCACACACACACACACTCAGCCCTGCACTAGCCACACACTCAGCCCTGCACTAGCCACACACACACACACTCAGCCCTGTACTAGCCACACACATACACTCAGCCCTGCACTAGCCACACACACACTCAGCCCTGCACTAGCCACACACACACTCAGCCCTGCACTAACCACACACGCACACTCAGTCCTGCAATCACCACACACAGACACACTCAGCCCCGCACTCGCCATACACACTCAGTCCTGCACTAACCACACACACACACACTGTCATGCAATCACCTCACACACTCCTGCACTTACCACACAGACACACACTCAACCCTGCACTCACCACACACCCACACTCAGTCCTGCACTTACCACACACTCAGTCCTGGACTCACCACACACCCACACTCAGTCCTGCACTCACTACGCACACACTCAGTCCTGCACTCACCACACACCCACACTCAGTCCTGCACTCAACTCACACACACTCAGTCCTGCACTCAACTCACACACACTCAGTCCTGCACTCACTATGCACACACTCAGTCCTGGACTCACCACACACCCACACAGTCCTGCACTCACTACGCACACACTCGTCGTGCACACACCCACACTCAGTCCTGCACTTGCCACACATGCACACTCAGTCCTGCACTAACCACACACACACACACTGTCATGCAATCACCTCACACACTCAGTCCTGCACTTAACCACACAGACACACACTCAGTCCTGCACTCACCACACACACCCACACTCAGTCCTGCACTTACCACACACTCACACTCAGTCCTGGACTCACCACACACCCACACTCAGTCCTGCACTCACTACGCACACACTCAGTCCTGCACTCACCACACACCCACACTCAGTCCTGCACTCACTATGCACACACTCAGTCCTGGACTCAACTCACACACACTCATCCTGCACTCACTATGCACACTCTCAGTCCTGGACTCACCACACACCCACACAGTCCTGCACTCACTACGCACACACTCAGTCGTGCACACACCCACACTCAGTCCTGCACTTGCCACACATGCACACTCAGTCCTGCACTAACCATACACACACACACACTGTCATGCAATCACCTCACACACTCAGTCCTGCACTTAACCACACAGACACACACTCAGTCCTGCACTCACCACACACACACACACACTCAGTCCTGCACTCACCACACACCCACACTCAGTCCTGCACTCACCACACACCCACACTCAGTCCTGCACTCACCACACACCCACACTTAGTCCTGCACTCACCACACATCCACTCAGTCTGGCACACACCCACACTCAGTCTTGCACTCACAACACAGACACACTCAGTCCTGCACTCACCACACTCAGTCCTGCAATCACCACACACCCACACTCAGTCCTGCACTCACCACGCACACACACTCAGTCTTGCACTCAACTCACACACACTTAGTCCTGCACTCACCACAAACGTACACTCAGTCCTGTACTAGCCACGCACACACACTCAGCTCCGCACTAGCCACACACACTCAGCTCTGCACTAACCTCACACACACTCAGCCTTACACTAACCACAGACACACACTCAGGCTTGCACTTTCCACACACACTCACTCAGTCCTGCACTCACCACACAGACACACACTCAGTCCTGCACTCACTGCACAGACACACTCACTCTTGCACTCACCACACAGACACAAACTCAGCCCCGCACTCACCATACACACTCAGTCCTGCACTCACCACACACACACACTCAGTCTTGCACTCAACTCACACACACTCAGTCCTGCACTCACCACACACTGACAGTCAGTCGTGCATTCACCATGCACACACACTCAGTCCTGCACTCGCCACACATGCACACTCAGTCCTGCACTCATCATGCACACACACTCAGTCCTGGACTTGCCACACATGCACACTCAGCCCTGCACTTGCCACACACACACACACACTCAGCCCAGCACTAGCCACACACACACTCAGCCCAGCACTAGCCACACACACACTCAGCCCTGCACTAGCCACACAAACACACTCAGCCTGCACTCACAACACAGACACATTCAGTCATGCACTCAACTCACACACTCAGTCCTGCACTCACCACCACACCAACACTCAGTCCTGCTCTCACCACACACCCACACTCAGCCGTGCACTCACCACACACTCAGTCCTGCACTCACCACACACACTCAGACCTGCACTCACCACATACCCACACTTAGTTGTGCACTCTGCACACACATGCACACACTCAGTCCTGCACTCAATGCACACACACTCAGTCCTGCACTCATCACGCACAGACACACGCTCAGTCCTGCACTCACCACAAACGTACACTCAGTCCTGCATTCACCATGCACACAGACTCAGTACTGCACTCTCCGCACATGCACACTCAGTCCTGCACTCGCCACACACATGCACTCAGCCCTGCACTAGCTACGCACACACACTCAGCTCTGCACTAGCCACACACACTCAGCTCTGCACTAACCACACACATACTCAGCTTGCACTTTCCACACACACTCACTCAGTCCTGCACTCACCACACAGACACACACTCAGTCCTGCACTCACTGCACAGACACACACTCACTCTTGCACTCACCAGACACACCCAAACTCAGCCCTGCACTCACCATACACACTCAGTCCTGCACTCACCACACAGACACACACTCAGTCCTGCACTCACTGCACAGACACACACTCACTCTTGCACTCACCACACACAGACAAAAACTCAGCCCGCACTAACCACACACACACACACACTCAATCTTGCACTCTCCACATACACTCACTCAGTTCTGCACTCACCACACACAGACACATAGTCAGTCCTGCACTCACTACGCATAGACACACACTCAGTCTGCTATCACCATACTCAGCCCCACACTCGCCATACACACTCAATCCTGCACTCACCACACATAACACTCAGTCCTGCACTCACCACACACATTCAGTCTTGCACTCACCACAGACACACTCAGCCCTGCACTCACAAAACAGACACACTCAGATCCTGCACTCACCACACCCCACACTCTGTCCTGCACTCAACTCACACACATTCAGTCCTGCACTCAACTCACACACCCACACTCAATCGTGCATTTACCACTCACACACACTCAGTCCTGCACTCACAACACAGACACACGCAGTCCTGCACCCACCACACACCTACCCTCAGTCCTGCACTCACCACATACACACTCAGCCCTGCACTCACAACACAGACACACTCAGTCTTGCACTTACCACACACCCACACTCAGTCCTGCACTCAACTCACACACACTCAGTCCTGCACTCACCACACACACACTCAGTCCTGCACTCGCCACACATGCACACCAGATCCTAGCACTCAGCACACCACACTCAGTCCTGCACTCGCCACACATGCACACTCAGTCCTGCACTCACCACGCACACACTCAGTCCTGCACTTGCCACACATGCACACACAGTCCTGCACTTGCCACACACACTCAGCCCTGCACTTGCCCTACACACACTCCAGCCCTGCACTAGCACACACACACTCAGCCCTGCACTAGCCACACACTCAGCCCTGTACTAGCCACACACACACACTCAGCCTGTACTAGCCACACACACACTCAGCCCTGCACTAGCCACACACACACCCCTACAGCCCTGCACTAATCACACACACGCCACACTCATCCTCAATCACCCACACACAGACACACTCAGCACCCGCACACTCGCCATACACAACTCAGTCCTGCACTAACCACACACACACACTGTCATGCAATCACCTCAACTCACACTCAGTCCTGCACTTGCCACACAACACACACTCAGGCCTGCACTCACCACACACACCACACTCAGTCCTGCACTCACCACACACCCACACTCAGTCCTGCACTCACCATGCACACACACTCAGTCCTGCACTCACCACACACCCACACTATCAGCCTGCACTCACCACACACACCACACTCAGTCCTGCACTCACAACACAGACACACTCAGTCCTGCACTCACCACCACTCAGTCCTGCAATCACCACACACCCACACTCAGTCCTGCACTCACCACGCACACCACTCAGTCTTGCACTCAACTCACACACACTCAGTCCTGCACTCACCACACACCGACAGTCAGTCGTGCATTCACCACGCACACACACACTCAGTCCTGCACTCATCATGCACACAACACTAAGTCCTGCACTTGCCACACATGCACACTCAGCCCTGCACTTGCCACACACACACACACTCAGCCCAGCACTAGCCACACACACACAGCCTCGCACTAGCCATACACACACTCAGCCCTGCACTAGCCACACCAAACACACTCAGCCTGCACTCACAACACACCAACACTTAGTCCTGCTCTCACCACACACCCACACTCAGTCCTGCACTCACCACAGACATACACTCAGTCCTGCACTCACCACACACACACCCTCAGTCCTGAACTCAACCTACACACACCCAGTCCTGCACTTTACTTACACTCAGCCGGCACTCACCACACACTCAGCCGTGCACTCACCACACACTCAGTCCTGCACTCACCACACACACTCAGACCTGCACTCACCACATACCCACACTTAGTTGTGCACTCTCCACACACATGCACACACTCAGTCCTGCACTCAATGCACACACACTCAGTCCTGCACTCATCACGCACAGACACACGCTCAGTCCTGCACTCACCACAAACGTACACTCAGTCCTGCATTCACCATGCACACAGACTCAGTACTGCACTCTCCGCACATGCACACTCAGTCCTGCACTCGCCACACACAATACACTCAGCCCTGCACTAGCCACGCACACACACTCAGCTCTGCACTAGCCACACACACTCAGCTTTGCACTAACCACACACACTCAGCCTTACACTAACCACAGACACACACTCAGGCTTGCACTTTCCACACACACTTACTCAGTCCTGCACTCACCTCACAGACACACACTCAGTCCTGCACTCACTGCACAGACACACACTCACTCTTGCACTCACCACACACAGACACAAACTCAGCCCCGCACTCACCATACACACTCAGCCCTGCACTCACCACACAAAGACACACTCAGTCCTACACTCACCACACACAGACACTCAGTCCCGCACTAACCACACACACACACACACACACTCAATCTTGCACTCTCCACATACACTCACTCAGTTCTGCACTCACCACACACAGACACACTCAGTCCTGCACTCACTACGCATAGACACACACTCAGTCCTGCTATCACCATACTCAGCCCCAGACTCTCCATACACACTCAACCCTGCACTCACCACACATAGAAACACTCAGTCCTGCACTCCCACACACATTCAGTCTTGCACTCACCACAGACACACTCAGCCCTGCACTCACAAAACAGACACAACTCAGTCCTGCACTCAACTCACACACTTAGTCCTGCTCACACACACACTCAGCCCTGCACTAACCAGACACACACTTGGCCCTGCACTAACCACACACACACACAGTCTTGCATTCTCCACACACTCATTCAGTCCTGCACTCAACACACAGACACACACTCACTCCTGCTCTCACCACTCACAGACACACACTCAGCCTCGCACTCGCCATACACACTCAGTCCTGCACTGACCACACAGATACTCGGCCCTGCACTAACCACACACACTCAGTCTTTCACTCTCCCACACACACTCACTCAGTCCTGCACTCACCACACACAGACACACACTCAGTCCTGCAATCACCACACAGACACACTCAGTCCTGCACTCACCAGACACAGCCTCAGCACCGCATTTGCCGTACATGCTCAGTCCTGCACTCACCACACAGACACACACTCAGCCCTACACTAACCACACACACTCAGTCTTGCACTCTCAACACTCACTCAGTCCTGCACTCACCACACAGACACACACTCAGTCCTGCACACACCACACATCGACACTCACTCAGTTCTGCACTCACCACACACAGACACGCTGAGCTCTGCACTCACCACACACACACTCAGCCTCGCACTCACCTCACACTACACACACTCAGTCCCACACTCGCCACACACATACACACTCAGTCCTGCACACACCACACACACACTCAGTCCTGCATTCACCACGCACACACGCTCAGTCTTGCACTCAACTCACACACTTAACCCCACAACACACATGCACTCCCCACACACACACCCAGCCCCGCAATCACCACTAACACACACACACTCAACCTGGCACTCAGCCCTGCACTGAGAGAGTGACCACAGCACAGGGGAGGGGCAGACAGTGAGCCCAGGGTAGGGAGCAAATAATGAGCATAGAGGAGGTGCAGAGAATGAACACAGGGGAGGGGACAGAGAATGAGCACAAGAGAGGGGGCAAAGAGCGAGCACATGGGAGTTATGCAGAGAGCCAGCACAGGGGAGGGGTGCAGAGAGCCAGCACAGGGGAGGGGTGCAGAGAGCCAGCACAAGGGAGGGGTGCAGAGAGCCAGCATAGGGGAGGGTTGCAGAGAGCAAGCACAGGGAACAGAGAGGGAGCACAAGGGAGGGGGGCATAGAGCGAGCACACTGGACCAGAGAGTGAGCACAAGGGAGGGGGGCAGAGAGCGATCACAGTGGAACAGAGCGAGCACAAGGGAGGTTTGGCAGAGAGCGAACACAAGGGAGGGGGCAGAGAGCGAGCATGGGGGTGTAAGAGACGAGCCAGCACAGGGAGTGGCACAGACAAGGCAACACGGGGGCAGAGAGCGAGGGGAAAAAATACAGACAAAAATACAGCGCCATACAGTCTGCCCCATTGTGATGTCACCGCCCACCCGAAGCGATAGCTCGGGCTCCTCTCATGCTAATGGGGGAAGGAATAAAGGGAAGTTGAAAATGACCACCTTTGTTGTGAGCTGCTGTCTTTATGATTTAAGGATTCACATGTACCAGGATAGACTCACTGGATGGAAAAGCGCCACGAACGAGGTAATTAACCCACACAGTTACAAGGTGCTGCAGGCCATCAATTTTTTTAGTCATAGAATCAAATGATTCCGTCTGAAAAGAAAAAAAAAATTGAGTAACTACGGATTAATCAGATGATCCTGTTGATGCCCTGAAACCTGTAATAATCGTGGAAGATGATAAGCTCTTCACAAAACTCTGTCAACCATGCGTGCGGACCGTACTAATCCTGCAAAGTTCCAGGCATAGGACATGTGTGAATTGCCTTGTTACACTGTTACAAAATTCTCATAGGGTATAAATAAAGGAACCTCAAGAGATCTTGCTCGGAACACAGCTTATAGCCAGGGATGTGGAGAGTATCCAACGTCACCAAGTAACAAAACAAAGAGACATCTACCACAAGGAAAGAGCCATGCCCGCTAAACCTAACTCAATAGGAGGGAGTGTGGTATAAATGACACATTTTTCCAGGCTTTAAACAGATTAGCCTTCCTCAGTTAGTGCTGATTCTGTGACTGTCCAGCATGGTCATGGATCCTGGGTGGAGACCATGCCTTACCCTTCTGTAACTACAGTGCAAATCCATTCAGTTTTCTTTATAAATGAAGTAGTTGGCAACCATCGATGAATGAGTTAATAATGGTGAAATGCATAACTTCAGGTTAGGTATACATCATACCTAACAGTATATAAATATGTATATATATATATATATAATATATATATATATATATATATATATATATATGGATCACTCTAGATATATATCCACATGCATATGTAATATATTAATCTTTCTCCTTACAGCGAGGTGGCCTGATGTACGGTGTTCATTTTAGGACATAATCATTTCTGATGTTTTACTTTGAGAAATGACCAAGTATTATTAAATATTATTAACTATGATTTATTGTTAACAATTCCATAGAATAGTGGTAATACACATACAGTGTTACCTTTTTCTATATCATTGCTATATCATTGCTATCAGAAACAGGAGCATCGTAACTTCATCAGGTCTCCAGGGCACATGGGCCGTGTTTTACTGATTGGTACCTTACAGGTACTGACCTTTTACTGTTGAACAAGTTCTAATGAATATTGCTTGTGTTTAAAACAGTAAGAGCACAATTTTCATGTGTGTACCACAATTTTATTATATTGTGTTTCGGGTACCTGCGATACAACTTGTCTATCAAGCCCTACTTCACTCTCTCTACTCCATATACGGATTCCACAACTAGTTACACATGGTAGATTCTGATAATAAGGGATACAGTAGGGATACACTCACAGTATAACTAATGTTTCATGTAAAATCCCTTACTCATTTAGAACAATTAGAATGTTGGCTCTACTCGCAGATGTACCCAACCTTTCTGAGTTTGATCGCTGGTGTGGTTTTCAATTAAGTCTTCCTGTCCTCTGCAGCTGCTGCTGGACACTTTTGGGGGCTTTGCTTTATTCCCTTCACACCTCTGTAATGCGTAAAGCACAAACTAATCTTAGCCTAAGAGAAAGGTTAATGCTGATGATGCTGGCTAAACCTGTGCCATCAAAAGCCGAACAAAAAAAGGAAAAGGCGGCAGTAAAGAAGGGAACTAAAGGCAAACAAGAAGAAGCCAAGGACGACCTGTCATTTGAAAATGGAGACACAAAATGTGTGCACATGCTAAAAATATTCCTCATGCATGTAGAAAGTAAACCAATGGACACAATTGTTAAAATAAAAAAACAAAAAAAAAAGGAGGAAATCCCAAAATCCCACCATGTTTTTGTTTATTTTAGTTGTGGTTTTTTTTTTTTTTGAAAATTATGTTTATTAAACTTTTGTTTTATCCAATAAATTAAAGTCAGAACAAACATTGAAAAGTCATCATTTGTCACCAATAATATATCAAATGTATTCCGACTTCGACACTAACAAAAAAATCAACTGTAACAATCCCCTCCCTCCTCCCCCCAACACCCCTCGTCGTCATATTTAAGCACCTGATTGTGGTATAATAATTATCATCAATTTATTGGCCATCTAATCTAAGCTTTCCTAATGTGCCCCCCAACTCCTCCAAACAGTACCATTGAGTATTTTGGAATGGTGGCATAAATTCTTTTAACTCTGTCTTAGATAATTGATGTTCTATGAAGTATCGCCAGGTAGCGAAAAAATTTTCGTTTTATTCTCTTTATCTGTTAGAGCCTCTAATCTCTCCAGCCTCATGACATGTTCCAAGTCTATTCGTAAAGCCTCGAGTGTGGGCGGGCCTGAATCTAGCCAGTGTCGTAAAATGAGGCGTTTGAATGCAAGCATGACTATGTGCAGGAACGCTCTCCATTTGGCAGGGATGCCATAATCCGCAAAATCATGAAACACCCATGCTTTTTTATCCAAAGGCACTCTTAGGCCCAAAACGCCCCCAACCCACCCTTGAACTAAAGACCACTTCCCCCTGATCACTTCACATTCCCACATTCCGTGAAAGAGGTCAGGTCTAGGTGATGTGCATTTCGGACACGATTGTTTTCTGTCCGGATTGTTTATAGATGGAGGGATATTAAAGCCCAATATAGCTCTATGAATCAACCGGTAGTGTGTGTCTCGCCACCTTTCGTCTATCACATGCCTTCGTATCTCTTTCCATCCCGCGAGAATCATCTCCTCCACCCCCTCTTCACCCAGTCTTGTCTCCCACCCTTTAAAAAGATTTCGTGGTCCAGAGGGGATCAGATTGTTTCGGAGGCTAAGGTAAATGGAAGAAATATTGGCCACAGGAGCCTCATGAGACAATAGAGAATCTAGTGCCGATACACGACATTCCAATGTTAAGTCCCGTAGCCGCGAAAACAGATGTCCCTTGATTTGAGCATATTGCAGAACAAAAGAGGGACCCAAACACCATCTCGTATCCATTTCTTTTGCCGTCATCCATCTACTATCAGGTGTCCACATTAGGTCTCCCATGTTCTTGATCCCTCTGTCTCGCCATAATGAATACAGTGCGTTGTCATGTCCCTGGGGAAATCTGGGTTGCCCCACAACGGAGCATATTTCGTGACTCTCCAAGCTAGTCCCATCTTGCATCTGATAGCCTTCCACGCTGCCCTCGTATCTCGGAATATAATAGAATGTTTGATGTGTGGGTCAAGCACAGTATTCGAGGCATGGAGAATCGCGCCTAAATCCCATGGTGCACACCACTGCGACTCGAGTTCGTAGTCCGAATGTGTGCTCGTGCCTCTTAGCCAATCTATTGCATGTCTAAAGACACAAGCCAGGTTGTATCCCCGCACATTGGGGAAGGTCATTCCCCCCTCCTCTTTGGAAAACATTAGGGTGCGTAATTTAATCCTGCTTCTTCTCCCTCTCCAGAGGAAACCAGAGAATGCCCTGTTCAGCCTGTTGACATCAACATGACGAAGTAGGAGAGGTATTGTCTGTAGAGGGTAGAGCAGGCGTTGAAAACTCACCATTTTAACAAGATGTATTCTGCCCATTAAAGACAGCGGGAGAGATTTCCAACGTTCTAGTTCCCGTTCAATTTTTAGTATAATAGGTTGAAAATTTAGTCGATAGATGTCTCTGGCGTCGCTCCCCAAAGTTATGCCTAAGTATTTGATCTCTTTTGTGGCCACTGTGATCCCCTGATATGTACCTTGTCCCCACTCGTCCCGTAAGACCCTTCTGCCCCTTTCATTGAGGGCATGATCTCGCATTTTGATAAATTTAGACGGAACCCCGAAATTGTCTTAAATTCCTCAAACCTCTCCAGAACTCCCCCAAGGTCCCCCGCAGGATCATCCATATAGAGAATAATATCATCTGCAAACAGGTTCGCCTGTAGGGTCGACTTTCCCACCTGTATTCCTGTAAAACTGCCAGGCCTATTGAGGTATCTCGAGAGAGGTTCAATCGCCAAATTGAACAAGAGCGGGGACAAAGGACACCCTTGTCTCGTTCCCCTTTCCAACCCAATAAAGTCAGATAAAAACCCGGTGTGTGTATACGCGCTCGTGGGTTTGCATATAGGACACCCAGGAACCTCCTAAAACTGCCTGTTAGCCCCATTCTGTCTAGAACCTGCTCCAGCCATGGCCTAGCCACACTATCGAAGGCTTTCTCCGCATCTAGCACGACCATGGCCGGAGCCCTCCCTTCTGTATTCCTGCCCAATCGGACCGCCTCCAGCACCATCAGTGCCCTACGGACATTGCATACGGTTGATTTACCTTTAATGAAACCTGCTTGTTCCTTCCCCACCCACCTTGGGAGTATGTTCGCTAGCCTGTCTGCCATAATTTTTGAAATGATTTTAAGATCTTGATTAATCAGGGAAATTGGTCTGAACGAGGCCGGATCATCCATTGGTTTGTTTCCTTTGGGCAGAAGCTTAATGTAGGCAGTGTTCATGTGGTCAGGAATTTGCTCCACCCTCAAGAAGTCATTATACAGTAGTTTTAAATGTGGGACAATCTGTTCAGCTAAGATTTTATATAGACTTGCACCGAAGCCATCTGGGCCCGGGGCTTTGTGGATATTCAATTGTTTGATGACATTTGTAATTTCGGTCTCCGACACTTCCCTATTTAATTCCTCTAAGTCATCCTCAGACACCTCCGGCACCGCCACTCCTCCAGCCACTTCAGACCTAATAGTCTGTCACTTGATTTTTTACTATACAACTCTGAATAGAAGTTACCCAATATAGAATTGATCTCTTTGGGGTCGGATGTGTTATCCCCATTTTGGTTCTTCATGCTCGCTATTTGTGAGACTTCGTTTCTACCTTTGGCCAAATGCGCCAAAATTCGTCCAGCTTTATCCCCATATCTATGTAGGTAGCCTCCCTGGCAGTTTTACCCATGACCTCCCGTTTTCGAGCCCACACATCAAAGTTCTTTTTGGCCTCAAGCCAGGCTGTTTTATTATTACCTCTTGGGTCTTGTTGGTATCGTCTAAAGTTATTACTTACAGAGTGGCTGGCCTCCAGATAAGCTGCGTGGGTCTTTTTCTTAACAGTCGCTGCATGCGCCAGGATTCTACCACGTAAGACCACCTTGGCCGTTTCCCAAAACAAAGACGACCTCATTGCCTCCGGTGGGTTACATTTCACATAGTCAGTCCACCACTCCCCTAGTAGTCGATGGAAATCTTTGTCTCCCTTCAGAAACTGTGGGAACCTCCAGATGAAGTCAGAACCCCTGGGGAATGAATCGCTTAGCGTTAAGACCACTGGGCAGTGATCTGAAATCAGCATGTCTAGAATCTCAGACTTTTCAATCTTTGGAAGCAGATCTCCGCTGGCCAGTAGAAGATCAATTCTCGACCATGTCCCATGAGGGTGCGAGAAGTGTGTAAATTGGCGGTCCTCCGGATGTTGAAGACGCCAGACATCATGCAATTTAAGATCCTCCACTAGTCCCCGGAGAGGCCCCAGGTGCGTCACCTCCAATCCCGCTCTCCGTGTTCCCCCTGGTCCAGATCTGTCCTCCCCCACCTCCATGACCTCGTTCATGTCACCTCCTATAATTAGTGATGTCAACTCCCCCTTCACCAATTCCCGCCCCAATTCAGTAAAAAAAAATGGTCCGATCCACGTTGGGTGCATATACATTGTGTATGTCTAGGGATCCGCTGGGTGTCTCCAGTACCACCTGCACATGTCACCCTTGATCATCATGATGACAGTGTTTTAGTTTATACTGAAGTCCCTTATTTATCAGTGTGATGACCCCTGCTTGACGACCTGTCGCTCCCGACCCACATACCTCCCCCACCCACATCCTATGCATTCTAAATAAATCGTGTTGCGGGAGACGAGTCTCCTGTAAGAGTGCAATGTCTGCCTTTAATCTACGTAAATGGCGAAGCACCATCATACGTTTCTCTGGGGATTTTAATCCCTTGACGTTCCAGGTTATAATTCTAACCATTATTTAGCATGTAGTACTGAGCAAGATTTCTCCCCCGTTTCCTGCAGCAACAAATCTTAAAGCGACAAAAGCGAACAACCTCATAGATTATATTATACCTCAATTTGTCTCCCTCCTGTCTGTTTTTGACAAGAAATTCTTTGGAGTCCTCAGTTAGACGACTATTCCCCAATTCCCCCAACATTTGTAGAATTAACCATATAACTGCCCCCTTAACACCCCATCCCTCCCACCTCCCCCGCTTCATACCCAAAAACATCTTTAGTCCACCTGACTTCCTTTTTTTCCGAGGCAGACGCCAACCTCAAGGCGCCAATCAAGCCTCTTGCATTATTATGTTATCTGTCCCTGTCCGCACGGACAGCATCTTCTGTAGAAATATGAGGAGAAAAGAAAAATATAAAAGCCAAGTTAGCCTATGTCAGCCAATGTCATCATTCCGGGACTGTCTCAGGGGTTACTGGACTCCTTCTCCCTGGCGGTGAGCCATTCTGCCCCGAACGCGGTGAGCCCTTTGAGGATCTCATGAACACCCTCATTGCTTCGTCAGGATCCTGCCACCTTTGAAATGATCCATCTTCATTCCTCGTCCTAAGCACTGCAGGATATTGCAGTTGAAACTGGATTCCCCTCCGGTATAGCATACCGCAAACGTCACTGAAGGCTCTGCGCTGTCTAGCCACCACAGCAGAGAAGTCCTCATGTAGGACCACCCTGTGTCCCATAATTTCTAGGGGCCTCCTCCTGGCCCTAAATGCTCTGAGCACCCTGTCTTTGTCTTTAAAGTCAAGGAATTTGGCTATAGCCTGCCTTGGACCCCTGGATCTTCTGTCAGAGCGGCTGGTGTCCTCCATATTGGGTGGTCTTTCACTGCCGCTTCGTGGGGGCCCCAGCCTGTGTGGTCTCTCCACCTTGCAGACTCCCTGTATGCCCAGAGCCTCCCGCAGCAATTTTTCAAAGATACTGTCTAGCTGTTGGTTAGGGACAGATTCAGGGAGACCAGTCATGCGCAGATTACTCCTTCTAGACCGATTCTCCAAGTCCTCCAGTTTATCAGCCATCCACATATTATTTTTCTTGACCTCTGTTAATTCCTGCTCTTTTGTCAGTAGTCTGTCCTCCAAATCAGAGACCCTCTGCTCAAGCTGGTCTAGTCTGCCCGCGTGTTTAGCTGCAGTCTCTTGTAAATCCTCCACTGCCTCTCTCACTGCCACTCGCACCGCGGCCGTTATCTCTCCCTTCAGGGACTCAAACATGTCCCTCGTAATTGTGGAGGATTCACTGTCTATGCTCCGGGGTGACGTGCCTCCCCCTCCTTGGCCCCTGGGCTGCCCCTGGCTGGTGCGGGCTCCCCCCTGCTCCCTTCGGTCTGACCTTTGCGGCTGGGGGGGTTCCTGAGCCGCGCTCTCCTTCCTCCTCGGCTGCTGTGCAGGCGCCGCCATCTTGGGCTTTCCCGCCACCTTCTCGTTCTGTCTCGGCCCCGCTCTCTGGCCGCCTCCTCCGTTCCGCAACCAGCGCTCCACTGTTCCCGGGAGTCGCGGTCGTCACACGGTGTCTCCTGCTGCTGTCCGCCCGCTCCGGGGGTCTGTAATGACGGTCTGTGGCCCGTTGGCGCCCGGAGCTCCCTCACTCCGTGGTGTCCACCGCGGCGCCGGAACCGGAAGTTAGTTGTGGTTTTTATTAAGTATTTGACATGTTCTGCCCACTTATACTATAATCATGCATATAGAAAGTAAAACCATGCACACAATTATATAAAATGCACATATTCACAACATTTTTGGGATGCACTTACTATGCTATCTAATAATCAGGGCCATATTTGGAGTTCCTGCTGCCCTAGGCACTGTCAGCGGTGCCCTCACCCCCCCCCCCCATCACGGCTCCTCCCCCCATTTCGGCCCCTCCTCCTGTCACGGACAATCTTCCCCCTAGTCACAGCCATCCCCCCAAGCTTCATGTAGTTTCTACTCCCACATTTCATCATGTAGTACATATAAAAGGTTTGTCCAACCACACTCCAGAGCATACTGATAGGATGTTTACATTATGAGCCCCAATGGGGACAGTGTTGATGTATGTAAAGTGCTGTGGAGTCCATAGTGTAAAATAAATGCAAAAAATATTATGCTTATATTATGTCACAATACAAGGATTTGAAGATCTTCTATTTCGAGGTCAGGGGCTCTCTAATGCCATTTTGCTGCCTGTCTCGCTGTCTTCCTCTTTTGACACTGCAGTGCGGTGGACAAGAGAGCATTAACTGGTTAATAACAAGAAGTATGGAGTGTGTACTAACTGAGCCATAAACCCATACCATGAAGTATGGAGTGTGTACTAACTGAGCCATAAACCCTTCCCATACCATGAAGTATGGAGTGTGTACTAACTGAGCCATAAACCCTTCCCATACCATGAAGTATGGAGTGTGTACTAACTGAGCCATAAACCCTTCCCATACCATGAAGTATGGAGTGTGTACTGACTGAGCCATAAACCCTTCCCATACCATGAAGTATGGTGTGTGTACTAACTGAACCATAAACCCTCCCCATACCATGTCCAGCAGACATTGTAGGATTAGTATATGGATTTTAGTACTAGGGTACGGACACACTGGTGTGAAACTCGGATGAGTGCAATGTGTGATTTTATCGCATTGCAGTCGGACCAATGTAATTCAATGTCTGAGAGCATATTGTCAAGTGTCGGACACTTTTTCTCATCCAGATTCAGGATGAGAAAAAGTCACAACATGCTGCAACAGTATGAGATTCACGTGTGAGACTCACCAATGCAAGTCTATGAGTCCGACAAAATCACAGACCACACACAGCGCACACTGACAGCACACGAACCATCAGAGTCCGACACGAATACATTATCATTCTGCAGCTGAGAATACTGTAAAATGTTCCTGTAAATGATTATACAGTAATAGCTGCTGAGAAAAAAAACCAGATTGCACACAAAAACATCACATGGATGTCATCTGAGAGAAATGTACACTCGCACAGTAGTTGGATGCCAAACGGACCAAAAAACAGATGTCACTCGTCCGACTCTCCTAGAAACAGATTGATTTTAAGGCGGCGGGAGACCGTGTACCACCATGTCCTCAGCTCCGTGCACAGTGTACCACCATGTCCTTAGCTCCGTGCTGTGCACAGTGTACCACCATGTCCTCAGCTCCGTGCACAGTGTACCACCATGTCCTCAGCTCCGTGCTGTGCACAGACAGTACCACCATGTCCTCAGCTCCGTGCTGTGCACAGTGTACCACCATGTCCTCAGCTCCGTGCTGTGCACCACCATGTCCTCTGCCCACACTCCACCATGTCCTCTGCACATCCTCCCTCAATGTCCTCTGCACACCCTCCATGTCCTATGCACATACCCCTCCATGTCCTCTGCACATCCCCTCTATGTCCTCTGCACACCCTCGATCTATGTCCTCTGCACACACTCCACCATGTCCTCTGCACACACTCCACCATGTCCTCTGCACACCACTCCACGTCCTCTGCACACACCCCCATGTCCTCTGCACATCCCATGTCCTCTGCACACCCCCTTCACATCCTCTGCACACACCCCTTTTCCTATGCACACCCCCTCGTCCTCTGCACATCCCCTCATCCTCTGCACACCCCCCACGTCCTCTGCACACACCCCCATGTACCTTGTAAAGTCAGTCCCAGTTCCTCCTAATCTGGCAATTCTTCTTGCCGGGCAAAATATAGCTCCGCCCACCTGAGTCACATGTGCGTGACGTTATCGCACGTCCTGTTCCACCCGGCATCTGTCCCCGCCGGCAGTGCTATGATCCTGCCGCCCACCGACCTCAGCCAGCGTCACGCACCACTACTACTAGTGAGGTGAGGCGGGAGGGCGCGATGACCGCTGGGGGGGGGGGGAGAGATGTCGGGGGCGGGGTCACCCGGTCGGGGCTCAGAGCAGGAAAAAAAAGACAACACCACTCTTAGTTGCCGCCCTCTCCGATTAGCGCACGTGCCTGATGGCAAATACGGCCATGCTAATAATCACTAGTATTATAAGGTTTATTATTATAGGGATGACAAATATGTCTGATATTTACTAATGTGTTAGATTCATTTTAAAAGGTATACTAAAAAGGTTTTGACTGTTAAAAATAAAGAGGGAATCCCACCATGTTTTTGTTTATTTTAGTTGTGTTTTTTATTAAGTATTTGACATGTTCTGCCCACTTATACTATAGTGATGCATATAGAAAGTAAACGCACGCACACAATTATATAAAATGCATACATTCACAACATGTTTACGATGCATTTACAATACTATCTACTAATCACTAGTATTATAAGGGTTGTTATTATTATAGAGATGAAAAATATGTGTGATATTTGCTAATGTGTTAGATTAATTTTAAAGGGTGTACTAAAAAGGTTTTGATTGTAAAAAAAAATAGGAGGGAATCCCACCATGTCTCTGTTTATTTTAGTTGTGGTTTTTATTAAGTATTTGACACGTTCTGCTCACTTATACTACAGTCATGCATATAAAAAGTAAACGCACGCACACAATTATATAAAACTAGATTAATGCACGATGCTATCGCATCGGGAGGATGGTTATGTGATGTTGAGGATGTTTTGTGTGACAGTAAGAACAGCACACCTTGAGATGGAGATGTGGTGAACAGCCATCCCACCCACCTCTTTAGCTGTTCACAAAAACCCGTCCCTGTTGTAAAAGAAAAAAGAGAATTTTGTTTACTTACCGTAAATTCTTTTTCCTTTAGTCCTTAAATCTGGGAGACCCTGACATTGGGTGTTATATGCTGCCCCCTGGAGGTCACACCAATTATAGGAGAGTTTTCTCCTCCTTCTCCTCTGCAGCATATACGCCCCCTGCAGGAATACTGTCAGTTTGGTATATAAGCAGTTGGAGGAAAACAGTGCACTGTAAAACAAATCCAGGCCAACCAGGCCTAACAGGAAAAGTATAAAGCCAGAACAATGGCCAACAGTGAGAACTATGTGCTGTACAAGAGACACAGGTACGCCCGTAGGGCAAAGGGGTGGGTGCTGGGTCTCCCAGATTTAAGTACTAAAGGAAAAAGAATTTACGGTAAGTAAACAAAATTCTCTTTTTCCTTGTCGTCCAAAATCTGGGAGACCCTGACATCGGGACGTCCATAAGCAGTCCCTGGGTGGGAAAAAAACACTGCACCCTGAAAGGCAACTCAGACATTTACAGGTGGGCAACAGCCGTCTGGAGAACGCGTCTGCCCAGACCTGCATCCCCTGAGGCATGAACATGTACCTGGTAATGTTTAGAAAATGTGTGTAGGCTTGACCAAGTGGCGGCCTGACACACCTGTTGGGCTGAGGCTTGGTGCCGCAAAGCCCAAGAAGCGCCCGCGGCCCTGGTGGAATGCGCCTTGAGTCCCGTCGGGGGCGACGTGTGCGAGACCGAATAGGCCTCTAATATGGCCGTCCTGATCCAACAGGCAATCGTGGCCTTAGAGGCAGAAGAGCCCTTGCCGCGTCCGGCTGTGAGAACAAAGAGAGTCAGTCCGACGCAGAGGAGCTGTGAGAGACAAATACACTCTCAGAGCCCTGACCAAGTCCAAGTTGTGGAGGGCCTTTTTCTGGTCATCATAATGGGAGACCCAGACAATGGGGTTTAGGGCACTGCCCTCCGGAGGTCACACTAGGTACTACAAGTTTGTAGACACCGCCTCCTCCGCTTATAAACCCCTACCGCAGGGAACATCCTCAGTTTTAAACTTAGTGTGCTCGGAGGATCACGCTTTGCTTGCACTTCACTGCATTCTCACTACTTACGTGATGGCGTCTGAAGACAAGGTAATATGGTCCTGGTCGGGACCTGCGACAGCCTCCCCGCTCACCCTTGTGGCACACGCAGGTGGAGGTACCGGAGGGCCTAGGGCCTGGACACTTTGTGTTCTCCTGGTACGCTGTCGCGCTCCTTTCCATCCCTCTCTGGGGGGGCTCTGGAGAGTGGGAGATGGGAGCCTTGCACAGCTCCGCTCCGTCCGAGGCCTCCCTAAATGGTGCTTACAGACCGGACTGGAGCCAGCCCAGTCCGAGGCCTCCCTAAATGGTGCTTACACTCCGGACTGGGCTGAACCCCCGTCCGAGGCCTCCCTAAATGGTGCTTACAGACCGGACCGGCACTGAGGCACTCTGTGTCTCCTGTGTGCCTGGGGGTAGTGTCTGTCACTTTATGTGTCCTGACACTCAGACCGCGCGTTACCCTCGGGTCCGCGGATCTGGAGGTGTACCCTGTGCTGGGGTCACCCTGGCTGACCGCCCTGTGTGTCACAGGGGCTGAGGCCGTAGACTGCTGATCTTCGGATGTAATTGCAGTCCGTGTGTGTGTACTGTGTTTTACACTATTTCCCGCGCTGCGGGCTCCAGCACCTCCATTTTGAGGCTGCCTGGAAGAGAGGTGGCAGCCCTTGCGGTGACGTCACCGGGGGGGGGCGTGTGTGTGTGCTTCCCGCGTGTTCTCGGCGCCGCCCACGACTTTACTGGCGGCGGCCATCTTCTCCCTCACTTCCCGGCTGGGTTCTACGGCAGCGCGTGTCTGCACTTCAGAGGGAGACCGGAACTCGCGGAGGTCACACACACACACCACTTCCTCCCACCGCTTTACTGCGGTCGGTAAGCCACCGGGATTCCCGGTTTGTTTGTCTGTACGACTTGGCTTATACATCCCCTACTGTGGCTATGTCCTCAGTTAGGAAGCTTGCTGCTAAGGCGGCGGATGCCACCATTACCTGTACTACATGCAATGGTACACTGGTGGAGGGGTCCTGCAATAACTGCGGACGCCCAGAAGCCCGGACTGGCTCTGCTGAGGCAGCAGCTCCGGCGCTGTACCCTGAGGTTCGGGTGATCCCAGGACCATGGGAAACGCAGAATAGGATCAATGAATCCCTGCTGTCCCAGATGTCCTCCATGTCGCAGTCACTGGAGGCACTTCATAGGAGACTGGAAAACCCAGCTACTCCTTCCAGCTACCCCCGGGTGTCTCCCTCTTCTGCTGTGAGACCCCTTAAGCGAGCTCGTCGTGAGGAGTCACCCGAGCTCCAGGCTCTCTCTGAGGAGGAGCGTTCCTCTGATGGTGAGGAAGATGATGGGGGTTCTACTCTCGGGTCTGTGTCTAAACCTCCAGATGGGGTGGAGGATCTGGTGTCCTCCATCAATGAGACCTTACGTCTCGTGACTCCCCCTGAAGAGGTTGTCGTGCACCCGAAGGAGGTCTATCAATGGCTGCGGCCAGAGGCTAGACCGAGTGGCTCCTTCATGGACCACACTAATTTTGGAAGGGTGGTTAGAGCACCCAGGTTACATCCTGGGCGGCGCTATGTCCGCAAACCTAAGGACAATCGCTTCCCCTTCTCCCAGGAGGTGCTTCAGGAATGGTCGCAGTCTCCAAAGGTGGACGCTTCCATGACTAGAATTGCTGCACGCTCCCTGTTTTCTGCCTCTGATAGCTCCTCATTGAAGGACGCGACGGATAGACAGGTCGAGCAACTCGCCAAGTCTTCCTATGAGGCTGTGGGGTCTTCATTTGCCCCTAATTTTGCCACGGTCTGGACCTTACAAGCGATTACTACCTGCTTGGATGGTATCACGGACCTGGCAAGATCCAGTCCTGAGGTCCTGGCGCTTACCGAGAGGGCAAGGGCCTATGCGGATTATGCCAGGACGGCATCTTTGGAAACTGCCACTCGCTCAGCTGTGGCTTCGGCCAATGCGATAGCGATCCGCAGGTTGTTGTGGCTACGTCTTTGGGACTCAGACGCCACGTCTAAGAAGATTTTGCAGAATCTTCCGTTCGCTGGTGACAGGCTTTTTGGCACCGAGCTGGACAAGCTGATAAAGGATTCTGCTGAGTCTAAGATACCGCAGAATAAGCCTAAGCCACGGTATACCGTTAAAAGGAACCCTAAACAGTGGTCCTTTCGCTCCAGCTCGCAGTCATCCGCGACGTCCGCTCGCGCGGACCGAGGGGGCAAGCCAGCTACTCAGTGGCGCTCCAAGAGTCGTCAGAAGAAGCCGGCGGGGGCAGCAGCTGCCACCCCCAAGCCCGCCTCGACATGACTCGCTCTCTCATCCTGCCTCCCCACAGGTGGGGGGCCGCCTGTCTCAATTCCAGGACAGGTGGCTACTTCACGTTCAAGATCAGTGGGTTCGAGACGTAGTCTCGCGAGGTTACAGGATAGAGCTGACATCAAAACCATTATCCCGATTCCATCGGTCTGTTCCATCCCCAGAAAAGGCTCAGGCTTTTCACCTGGTGTTGGAAGCACTCCGCAGAGACGGAGTAGTGGTCCCAGTGCCCACGGTAGAGAGGTTCAGGGGTTTTTACTCCAACCTCTTTATTGTCCCGAAAAAGGACGGCTCCTTTCGACCGGTCCTGGACCTCAAATTGTTCAACCGTCACGTGTTGGTTCGGAAGTTCCGCATGGAATCCCTGCGCTCCGTGATCGCGGCTGTGTCGCAGGGAGACTTCCTAGCGTCCATCGATATCAGGGACGCTTACCTTCACGTGCCCATTGCACCGGCTCATCAGCGCTGGTTACGATTCGCAGTGGGGGACGAACACTTCCAATTTGTGGCCCTACCCTTCGGGTTGGCCTCAGCACCACGGGTGTTCACGAAGGTGATGGCCTCTATGATGGCTCTCCTGCATGTGCAGGGTCACGCCGTCATACCCTATCTGGACGACCTATTGGTCAGGGCGCCATCGGAAGACCTTTGTCGGGTGAGCCTGGAAGTGACCATGAGGTCTCTGGAACAGTTCGGGTGGCTTATCAATACTCAGAAGTCGACCCTGGTTCCGACCCAGTCATTGACATATCTGGGCATGGACTTCCACACGGACTCGGCCCTGGTGTCTCTACCTCAAGCCAAGCAGCTGGCGATCCACTCAGGAGTACAGAATGTTCTCCTGTCACCTCACTCATCCCTTCGGGCGTTGATGAGACTGGTGGGACGCATGGTAGCGGCGATAGAGGCGGTGCCCTTTGCACAGTTTCGTCTCCGTTCTCTCCAGCTGGAGATTCTTCGCCGATGGGACAAGAGAGCGATATCTCTGAATCGGTTGGTGGCACTGTCACAACCGACCAGGGACTCCCTGCAGTGGTGGCTCCAGCCACGTCACTTGTCACGGGGCCGGTCATTTCTCAAACCATCATGGTTAGTGGTGACCACCGACGCCAGTCTGAAGGGCTGGGGGGCGGTGTTCTTACACCACAGGGCTCAAGGCCTCTGGACTCAGTCGGAGTCGACGTTGCAGATCAACGTACTGGAGATCAAAGCGGTCTATCTGGCGCTCCTGGCGTTTCAGAAATTCCTGACAGGACAGCCCATTCGGGTGCAGTCCGACAATGCGACGGCCGTCGCCTACATAAATCATCAGGGAGGGACCAGAAGCGCTCAGGCCCTCGCCGAAGTCCACCGCATTCTGTCGTGGGTAGAGGAAAACGACTGCCTGATCTCCGCAGTTCACATCCCAGGGGTCGAGAACTGGGAGGCCGACTACCTGAGCCGGCAGGGGATGGACGCCGGAGAGTGGTCTCTACATCCAGACGTCTTCCGGGACATCTGCGGCAGATGGGGCACTCCGGACGTGGATCTGATGGCCTCGCGGCTCAATCATCAGGTGCTGCAATACATGGCGAGATCCTGGGATCCTCAGTCCTCTGGGGGCGGATGCCCTGATCCTGAGTTGGTCCGGTTTCCAGCTGCCATATGTGTTCCCACCTCTGGCTCTGATTCCCAGGGTTCTGTGGAAAATCAGGTCGGAGTGCAGAGTAGCCATTCTAGTGGCTCCGGATTGGCCCAGGAGGTCCTGGTATCCGGACCTGTGGCAACTGTCAGGCGGACACAGGTGGGCTCTTCCAGATCGCGCAGACTTACTCGCGCAAGGCCCATTCTTCCACCTCAATTCCAAGGCCCTCAGATTGACTGCATGGCTCTTGAGGCCTGGCTGCTGACTTCCAGGGGTTTCTCCCCTACAGTGGTGGCCACTATGAATCGGGCTAGGAAGCCCGTTTCCAGGAAAATGTACCACAGGACGTGGAAAATCTTTTTTACCTGGTGTGCCTCTGGTGGACGGTCCCCGTGGCCCTTGTCCATCCCGACGTTGTTGGCCTTCCTACAGTCGGGTTTGGAATTGGGATTATCCCTTGGCTCTTTGAAAGGTCAAGTATCAGCATTTTCTGTGCTGTTTGACAGGCGATTGGCGCTCCTCCCGAAGGTCCGTCAATTTCTGCAGGGGGTGTCGCGGATGGTTCCGCCCTACAGGAGACCTCTGGACCCGTGGGACCTTAACATGGTCCTGGCGGCATTACAGAAAC
Organism: Allobates femoralis; assembly: GCA_033576535.1. Taxonomy (NCBI): domain Eukaryota; kingdom Metazoa; phylum Chordata; class Amphibia; order Anura; family Aromobatidae; genus Allobates; species Allobates femoralis. The sequence goes on along the minus strand of JARQOC010000001.1, from coordinate 366,191,486 downwards.
CGCCGTTTGAGCCTCTGAGGGATGTTCCTCTATCTCGTCTGTCCCAGAAAGTGGCCTTTCTGGTGGCGATTACATCTCTGAGGAGGGTCTCAGAATTGGCTGCACTATCGTGCAAGTCACCCTTTCTGGTGGTTCACCAAGACAAGGTGGTGTTGCGCCCACGGCCAGAATTCTTGCCGAAGGTGGTTTCCACTTTTCACCTGAACCAGGAGATTGTTCTCCCATCATTTTGCCCTGCTCCCGTTCATCAGGTTGAGCGCGATCTCCATACTCTGGATCTCGTGAGAGCTATACGCATTTATGTGTCCAGGACCGCCTCCTTTAGGAGTTTGGATTCCTTATTTGTTCTTACGACAGGTCGCTGTAAGGGGTCCGCGGCTTCGAAGTCAACCTTGGCCAGATGGATTAAGGTTTCCATTCAAGAGGCTTACCGGTCTTCTGGTTTGCCTCTCCCGGTGGGATTGAAGGCTCACTCTACCAGAGCCGTAGGTGCCTCCTGGGCCTTGCGACATCGAGCGTCTGCTCTACAGGTGTGTCAGGCGGCCACTTGGTCCAGCCTACACACTTTCTCTAAGCACTATATGGTGCATGCCCATGCCTCTGCGGATGCAAGTTTGGGCAGGCGGGTTCTCCAGGCGGCGGTTGCCCACCTTTAAAGGGAACCATGTGTTATCCGTCTTGTTGAGGAACTCTTCCCGCCCTGGGGTATTGCTTTAGGACATCCCCATTGTCTGGGTCTCCCATTATGATGACCAGAAAAAAGAGAATTTTGTTTACGTACCGTAAATTCTTTTTTCTTTAATCATCAATGGGAGACCCAGCACCCACCCAGTTGTTCCGTTGCATGTTTTGCAGTTGATCTGTTCCCTGTTGGGACAGTGTTTGCCGGGTTGTTGAACCGTCTGTGCACGGCATTCTTCCCGATGTTTCGGGTGTGGTTTATTTCCTCCTCGCAGCTTATGGACCAAACTGAGGATGTTCCCTGCGGTAGGGGTTTATAAGCGGAGGAGGCGGTGTCTACAAACTTGTAGTACCTAGTGTGACCTCCGGAGGGCAGTGCCCTAAACCCCATTGTCTGGGTCTCCCATTGATGATTAAAGAAAAAAGAATTTACGGTACGTAAACAAAATTCTCTTTTTCAAACCTGTGAACCGGGTTTGGACAAAAGGAAGGAAGAGAAATGTCCTGGTTGAGGTGGAAAGGGGAGACCACCTTTGGGAGAAAGGAAGGAACGGGACGCAGTACAACCTTGTCCTGATGTACCACCAAGAAGGGAGGCTTGCATGACAACGCCGCCAAATCTGACACCCGCCGAAGCGAGGTGATAGCCACCAAGAATGCCACCTTTTGCGAAAGGGTGGACAAGGGAATATCCGTTAATGGTTCAAATGGAGGCTTCTGGAGAGCCGAGAGAACCAAATTGAGATCCCACAGTTCTAGAGGATGCTTGTTGGGTGGGACAATGTGGGCCACCCCTTGCATAAATGTGAGAACCTGTGGGAGCCTATCCAGACTCTTGGAATAAAGGACAGAAAGAGCTGAAATCTGTCCTTTCAGAGAGCTTAGGGAAAGACCAGTGTCTAGACCCGACTGAAGAAACAAGAGTAATGTAGGCAAGGAGAAGGGCCACGGGGAGTGGCCTTTAGCAGAACACTAGGAGAGAAAAATTCTCCACGTCCGGTGATAAATTTTCAGCGAGGCAGGCTTACGAGCCTGTTTCATGGTGTCCTGAACTTCCCGGGGAAGACCCGATTGTGTCAGGACCCAGGATTCAAGGGCCAAACAGTCAACCTGAGGGCCGCAGAATTGTGGCGGAAGAATGGACCCTGAGAGAGAAGGTCTGGACGATCTGGAAGACTCCAAGGTTCGCCGTCAGCGAGTTGGAGCAGTTCCGGGAACCAGGCTCTCCTGGGCCAATTGGGTGCGATTAGAATCACACGGTGACATTCCGCCCCTTTCTTACGGAGCACCCGAGGTAACAGGGCCAGAGGTGGGAACACGTATGGCAGGCGAAACTGAGACCAATCCTGGACCAGTGCGTCCGCTGCCAGAGCCCTGTGGTCGCGGGCCCTGGCTATAAATGCCGGAACCTTGTTGTTGAGGAATGACGCCATCAAGTCGACATCCGGAGTCCCCCACCGCCTGCAAATGGCTTGGAATACTTCCGGGTTCAGAGACCATTCGCCCAAGTCCATGCCTTGACGGCTGAGATAGTCCGCTTCCCAGTTGTCCACACCCGGAATGTGGACCGCGGAGATGGAAGATCCTGTGGCCTCCGCCCAGGATAGTATCTTGTGGACCTCTAGCATCGCCAGGGTGCTGTGAGTGCCTCCCTGATGATTGATGTAAGCGACAGCCGTGGCGTTGTCCGATTGGACCCTCACCTGGCAGCCGCTCAGGAGGGACTGAAACGCTAGAACGCCAGATAAGCCGCCCTGATTTCCAGAATGTTGATGGGAAGGGAGGACTCCACCCTGAACCCTGTGTTGAAGGAACACCGCTCCCCAGCCGGTGAGGCTGGCGTCCGTGGTGACCACCGACCATGACGGCGGGATAAGGGATCGACCCTGAGACAGGGACAGGTATGACAGCCACCACTGGAGAGATTCCCTCGTTTCGGGGGACAGGGAGATCTTGTGATCCAAGGTCCTCGGATTTTTGTCCCAGACTCAAAGGATCTCCAGCTGAAGAGGACGCAGATGGAGTTGTGCGAATGGGACTGCTTCCATCGAGGCCACCATCTTTCCTAGGATCTGCATCAGGCGCCTGATGGAGTACGAGCGAGGTGAAAGGATGGAGCGTACTCCCGCTTGGAGGGAGACGGTCTTCTCATGAGGCAGTCACACTAGAGCTGCTCGAGTGTCGAATTGCATCCCCAGATACACGAGACTCTGGGTGGGTATGAGAACCGACTTCGGAAGGTTGACGATCCAGCCAAACTTCCTGAGAGTCGACAGAGTAGTGGAAACGGCCTGCAGGCAATCCTGATGAGAGGGTGCCTTGACAAGGAGGTCGTCCAGATAAGGGATGACCGACAGCCCCTGAGAGTGAAGTACGGAGACCACTAAGGCCATCACTTTGGTGAATACTCATGGGGCGGTGGCCAAGCCGAAGGGGAGGGCCACGAATTGGAAATGGTCGTCCCCAATCGCAAACCGCAGGGACCTTTGGTGAGCTGGGGCGATGGGGATGTGCAGGTATGCATCCTTGATGTCTATGGATGCTAAGAATTCCCCTTGAGACATCGAGGCTATCACTGAGCGCAGTGATTCCATGCGAAAATGTCTCACTTTGACGTGCTTGTTGAGGAGCTTGAGGTCCAGACCGGGGCGAACGGACCCGTCCTTTTTGAGCACAATGAAGAGATTTGAGTAAAATCCCTGAAACCGTTCCCTTTCGGGAACTGGGATGATGACTCCTTCCCGCTTTAGGGACTCCGGCGCTTGATGAAAGGCATGGGCCTTGGCGGGAGGGGGAGATGTCATGAAGAAACGGCTTGGAGGGACTGAGTTCAGTTCTATGAAGTAGCCGTGAGTGACAATATCTCGCACCCATTGATCTAGGATGTCGGAAAGCCAAATATCCCGGAACTGGGACAATCTGCCCCCGACCAGGGGTGTGGAGCTGGATCCGTGCGAGTCATGCAGAGGCCGTCTTGGACGGCTTCTGACCAGAAGACTTTTGCTGGCGAGAACGCCAGGAAGCACCCTGGCCTTGGCAGGGCTGGGACTTGTCAGGACAAAATGTCGGTAGAGGAGGGCTGTCTGGAGAACCAGCCAGGGGAACGAAATGGACGAAAGGAACGAAACCTTGCAGCTTTCTGCTGCGCAGGCTTGTTTCCTTTTTGTTGGGGCAGGAGTGTACTTTTGCCTCCTGTTGTGTCCTTGATAAGTTCTTCCAGACGTTCACCGAAGAGACGATCCCCGGTACAGGGGATCCCTGTGAGGTGCTTCTTGGAAGAAGCGTCACCCTTCCAATCCCGGAGCCAGAGGATTCCCCGAATGGCAAGGGAATTGGCGGCTGCCACTGCTGAACACCCGGCTGAGTCAAGCACGGCGTTCAGAGCATACTTTGATACCATGGCCATTTGTTCGAGGAGGATACGCCTCAGGAACTACATCGCAGGTCATGGAGTGAACTGCATCCGCAAATGCAGAAAGGGCCTTAAGGGCCCAGGCAGTTGCAAAGGTGGGAGGGAACATAGCGCCAATTGCGTCATAGGTTGACTTGGATAGAAGTTGAATCTGACGGTCTGCCGAGTCCTTCAGGAGCTGTCGACGATGGAAATCGTGGTTCTGGTAGCCAATCTGGCTACGGCCGGGTCAACCTTAAGGGGTTGAGACCAGCTAGATAGTACTGCCGGGGCAAACGGATACTTGGGATCCGTGGATTTCAGTAAGAAGCATTTTGCCTTGCATGCCTTGGGCTTCTGCACCGTGTCCGTAAAGTCAGGATGATCAGAGAAGATGCTGGCAGGTTTCTTAGGATCCCTGAGCGAGACCTTGGTTCGCTGCTCAGACTGTGTGTCAGGAGCAGGCAGGTCCAGGATGCTATTGATAATGGAGACAATATTGTCAACCAAAGTGTCCCCTTCAGGGATAGATTCAGAGGCCGTCTGTTCTGACTCAGAGGCAGAAGAGTCCTCTTCCTCACCCTCCTCCAGAGACTCCCTCGACTGGGATCTGGACGAGGAGGGAGATGGGTCTCGGCGGCGTTTCTTGGCTCTGGGGCCTCCGAGAGACAGAGTGGCCCTGTCACGCCTCGCCGGAAGAGAAGGACCCGGAACCGAAGAGGATCCGTCCATTTCCAAGTCCACTGAGGAGCCGGTGGCAAGACCGGGGGTAAGGCCGCCTGAGCCCCAGAGGGGGTAGGGGCATCCACCTGGGACAGGGTTCCAAGGATATCCAGGGACCCATTCTGCACACAGGCAGGGCAGTGGGTATTGACACTCTGCTCAGGCAATATGACCTTGCACACTGTACAAGTTGCATACAATTTTGGAACCCTGGGGGTCTTACCCTTGCTCTTGCAAGCACACATAGTCTGACCCAATCCTGTGTATTTGATACCAAAGACAGTCTAACTGAAGGAGGGTGCCACAGAGGAGAATCCACACCAAATGGTGTGGCTTACCGCTCAGTCAAACGGCTGTGAGTTCAGGTCCCCAATCTGAGTCTCCCAGAGCAGCAGCTATGAGTAGGATAGCGTGGCAGGCCTCGGCGGATCGCAGCTGGAGATGCGGGGGCCCCCATGTGTCTGGAGAAGAGGGGGCCAGCTCAAATTACCGTGTGGTAGAGCCTGCATCAGGAGCCTGTGACTGCCAGGAGTTGAACTCCGTCACAGGGTGCCACACAGTGACTGTGTAAAGGCCAGGGGAACAGAGAACTGTAAACCCCTCTGTTGGCTCCCACCTCACCAGAGGCCCTTTGAAAGAGTATGGTGAGGGAGCACGGCATATGGGGCCGAAGGCCCATGCCGGGGGACCCCGATGGTCCCCTAAGCTTCATCTGTAGCAGGAGCTTCAGTGTGGAGATGTGCCTCCAACGACACCAAATCACAAACTGACAGTATTCCTGCAGGGGGCGTATATGCTGCACAGGAGAAGGAGGAGAAAACTCTCCTATAATTGGTGTGACCTCCAGGGGGCAGCATATAACACCCGATGTCAGGGTCTCCCAGATTTTGGACGACAAGGAAATAATATTTCTCAGCAGTTATGCTGCTGGACCTTAACATCCGGGTTCATATCACCAAATAAAAGTATTTGGATGATACACATCTCCCCTCTTATACTAAATGTGTGTTAATCTTAGATTTAGAAATATGTGTAAATGTATCACACCTGTTTTCATGTAGATAGGATGTTTAGATAGTGACCCTCAAGAGGGACAGCATTACTGATGTATGTAAAGTGTTATTGAATTAATAGTACTACCGTGTTTCCCCGAAAGTAAGACACTGTCTTACATTTTTTTTACCCCAAAAAGTCCCACTATGTCTTACTTTCGGGGTATGTCTTATATTGGGAAAATAAATGTCGATTTTTGTTTTAACCATAAAATACAGCCCCCAGGAGTGTGGTATACAGCAACCTCCCCAGTGGTATATACAGGCCCCAGCAGTGTTACAGCAGCAGCCCCAGTGGTGTATACAGCTGCAGCTCCCCAGTGGTATATACATGCCCCAGCAGTGTTACAGCAGCAGCCCCAGTGGTGTATACAGCTGCAGCCCCCAGTGGTGTATACAGCTGCAGCCCCCAGTGGTGTATACAGCAGCAGCCCCCAGTGATGTATACAGCTGCAGCCCCCAGTGGTGTATACAGCTGCAGCCCCCGTGGTGTATACAGCTGCAGCGCCCAGTGGTGTATACAGCTGCAGCCCCCCCTCCCATGAATATACAGGGCCCCCCCCCCCTTGCTGCCGCCAACCTGTAAAGTAAAATATCATTCTACTTATCCCCGCCGGTGTCCCGCTGCTGTCCCGCTGCCATCACGCTCCTTCGCCTTCATCTGTCTTCCATCTCCGGCGCACAGACAATGACGTCAGTCTGTGCGCCGGAGAAGGAAGTTGGATAAAGCCGGAATGAAGGCGGAAGAGCGTGATGGCGGCAGGACACCGGCGGGGATAAGTAGAATGATATTTTACTTTACAGGTTGGCGGCAGCGTGGGGGGGGAAGGGCGCCTGTATACTCATGGGCGGGGGGGCTGCAGCTGTATATACCAGTGGGGCGCCCCCGAAAGTAAGACGGTTTATTACTTTCGGGGTATGTCTTACATTACCCGACCCCCCTAAAACCGGCACCATGCCTTACTTTCAGGGGCGCCCTACTTTCGGGGAAACACAGTATATAAAAGAATTAATAATTATATTATAATAAACCTATAGATGGTAGCCCGATTCTAACGCATCGGGTATTCTAGAATATAGAAATAGAGATTGCATGGGGAAGGCGGTGAGGGCTGAATTGGGAGGAACTTTGAAGAAGGAGCGGCAGGGAAAGGACGGCGTGGCAGGGGGGGGAGGGAGGACAGGAGCAGGGGGAGAGATAGAGACAGAGGCAGGGAGGAGGAGGACGAAGCGGCGGGGTGGGGGAGGACGGAGCAGCACAGGCAGGGGGAGGATGGAGTGGCAGAGGGGAGGAGGACAAAGGAAGGAGGAGGAAGGGGTGGGGGAGGATGGAGCGGCACAGGCAGGGGGAGGACAGAGCGGCAGGGGGAGAATGAAGCACAGAGCGGTGGGGGGGTGGAGGACAGGATGAAGCGGCGGGGTGGGGGAGGACGGAGCAGCACAGGCAGGGGGAGGACGAAGGATAGAGTGGCGGAGGTGAGGAGGACAAAGGAAGGAGGAGGAAGTGGTGGGGTGGGGGAGGATGAAGTGGCACAGGCAGAGGGAGGACAGAGCAGCAGGGGGGAGGAGGACGAAGCGGCGGGTGGGGAGGACGGAGCAGCACAGGCAGGGGAGGATGGAGGATGGAGTGGCAGAGGGAGAAGGACAAGGAAGGAGGAGGACGGTGGGGGGGAGGATGGAGCGGCACAGGCAGGGGGAGGACGGAGCAGCAGGGGAGGACAAAGCACAGAGTAACAGGGGGAGGAGGATGTAGGATGAAGCGGCAGGGTGAGGGAGGACGGAGCAGCACAGGCAGGGGGACGGACGGAGGATAGAGTGGCGTAGGTGGGGAGGACAAAGGAAGGAAGAGGAAGCGTGGGGGAGGATGGAGCGGCACAGGCAGGGGGAGGACAGAGCGGCACGGGGAGGACGGAGCACAGAGCGGCGGGGGAGAGGAGGATGAAGGACGAAGCGGCTGGGGTGGGGGAGGCCGGAGCAGCACAGGCAGGGGGAGGATGGAGTGGCGGAGGGGAGGAGGACAAAGGAAGGAGGAGGAAGCGGTGGGGGAGGATGGAGCAGCACAGGCAGGGGGAGGACAAAGCACAGAGCGGCAGGGGGAGGAGGACAGAGGACAAAGCGGTGGGTGGGGGAAGCTGGAGCAGCACAGGCAGGGGGAGGACGGAGTGGCGGAGGGGAGGACAAAGGAAGGAGGAGGAAGCGTTGGGTGTGGGGAGGATGGAGCGGCACAGGCAGGGGGAGGCCGGAGCACAGAGCGGCAGGGGGGAGGAGGACAGAGGACAAAGCGGCGGGTGGGGGAGGATGGAGCAGCACAGGCAGGGGGAGGATGGAGGGAGGACGACAAAGGGAGGAGGAAGCGGTGGGGTGGGGGAGGATGGAGTGGCACAGACAGGGGAGGATGGAGCACAGTGGCGGGGGGGAGGAGGACAGAGGACAAAGCGGCGGGGTGGGGGAAGACGGAGCAGCACAGGCAGGGGGAGGACGGAGGATGGAGTGGCGGGGGCGAGGAGGATAAAGGAAGGAGGAGGAAGCGGTGCAGTGGGGGAGGATGGAGTGGCACAGGAAGTCCAGAGCAGCAGGGGGAGGATGGAGCACAGAGCGGCGGGGGGAGGAGGACAGAGAACGAAGCGGTGGGGTGAGGTAGGATGGAGCAGCACAGGCAGGGGGAGGATGGAGTGGCGGAGAGGAGGAGGAGGAAAAATGAAGGAGGAGGAAGCGATGGAGCAGCACAGGCAGAGGGAGGACGGAGCACAGAGCGGTGGGAGGAGGACGGAGGACAAAGCAGCAGGGTGGGGGAGGATGGAGCAGCACAGGGAGGGGGAGAACAGAATATGGAGAGGAGGAGGACAAAGGGAAAAGGAGGAAGCGGTGGGATGGGGAGGATGCAGCGGCACAGGCAGGGGAGGATGAAGCGGCAGGGGGAGGTCGGAGCACAGAGCTGTGGGGGAGAGGAGGATGGAGGACAAAGTGGTGGGGTGGGGGAAGCCGGAGCAGCACAGGCAGGGGGAGGATGGAGCGGCAGGTATGGGACGGAGCACAAAGCAGCAGGGGAGAGGAGGATGGAGGACAAAGTAGCGGGGTGGGGGAGGCCGGAGGAGCAGAGGGGAGATGGAGGGGAGGCGGACAAAGGAAGGAAGAGGAAGGGTGGGTGGAGGAGGACGGAGGACAAAGCGGTGGGGTGGGGGAGGACGGAGCAGCACAGACGGGGAGGATGGAGTGGCGGAGGGGAGGAGGACAAAGGAAGGAGGAGGAAGCGGTGGAGGAGGATGGCATGGCACAGGCAGGGGGAGGAAGAAGCACAGCGGTGGGAGGAGGAGGATGGAGCACTGTACGGCAGCTCAGTGGTTAGAAGAGTATACAGGGGCTCAGTGGTTAGCAGAGTATACGGTGGCTGAGTGGTTAGCACTGCGCGGTGGCTCAGTGGTTAGCACTGCACAGTGGCTCAGTGGTTAGCACTGCGCGGTGGCTCAGTGGTTAGCACTGCGTGGTGGCTCAATGATTAGCACTGCGCGGTTGCTCAGTGGTTAGCACTGTGCGGTGGCTCAGTGGTTAGCACTGGGTGGTGGCTCAGTGGTTAGCACTGTGCAGGGTTAGCACTGCGCGGTGGCTCAGTGGTTAGCACTGCGCATTAGCTCAGTGGTTAGCACTGCGCGGTGGCTCAGTGGTTAGCAAAGTATGGTCACTCAGTGTTTAGCACTGTACTGTGGCTTAGTGTTTAGCACTGTTCGGTGGCTCAGTGAGTGCGGTGGGCAGAGTGGTCAGCGCGGTGGGCAGAAAGGTCAGTGCAGCAGCGCGGTGGGCAGAGTGGTCAGCGCAGCAGCGCGGTGGGCAGAGTGGTCAGTGCAGCAGCGCGGTGGGCAGAGTGGTCAGCGCAGCAGCGTGGTGGGCAGAGTGGTGAGCACAGCAGCGTGGTGGGCAAAGTGGTCAGCGCAGCAGCGCGGTGGGCAGAGTGGTCAGCGCAGCAGCGCGGTGGGTAGAGTGGTGAGCACAGCAGCGTGGTGGGCAAAGTGGTCAGCGCAGCAGCGCGGTGGGCAGAGTGGTGAGCGCAGCAGCGCGCTGGGCAGAGTGCTCAGCACAGCAGCACAGTGGGCAGAGTGGTCAGCGTAGCAACGCGGTGGGCAGAGTGATCAGCGCAGCAGCGCGGTGGCCAGAGTGGTCAGCGCAGCAGCGCGGTGGGCAGGTGGTGGGCGGCCCCCCTCCCTCTGCCCCCCCCCCTGCTCCCCGCAGCCCCCACTCCTCCTGCCCCCCCTTCTCAATGCTGATCAAAATAAAAAAAATCCCATAAGGATACTCACCTTGCGCAGGCGCGATCATGTGACCGATCAGCTGATCAGTTTCCCAGGCAACGACAGGTCCTGTCTTGGGAGATAGAAGACAGGTGGATCACGCCTGCGGAAAGGGAGTATCCTTATGGGATTTTTTTATTCTTCGGATCCTGATTTTTCCCTTCCTGGCGACCTGCCTGCTCTGCTGCTCATAATAGGCAGCTACCCCCTGGGTTCCGCTGTAATCCCAGATCCCCGTATAGGGGTTAAGGGTCTCGGGGTGCTGCCTTATCAGCAGCTCATCCTCACAGTGGATGGTCGTCACACATGTTGGATGCGGAAGGTCAGGGAGGTGGGAGGGGAGGTATAGGGAGTTGTAATGTTATATTGTTGTTCAAAGTGCTTTCTATTGAGACTTTTTAATGAAAAATTTCTTAATAAAAATGTATCTGGTTTACAAAAAAAAGTCGTAAATGACAAAATGTTTCTGATTTCCCTTTTTTTGTGACCTATTGCCTTATGCTTCTTTAATTCGTGGATTTCCTGACTTGGTGTTGGGATGGCAGAACCCAATGTTCCTCTACTGGCAGATATGGGTGGCATCTTTTTTTTTAAATTTTAACCGTTTTTCTGTATGCATAGTTAATGTGCCCACAGGACGTTTTCTAGCTGTCCCGAACGCAGCAAAACCAGTACTGCTTTCAAGGATCTCTAGAGCCCTTGCCAGGGGATTTGCTGTGTTCAGGACCTGCATTTTTATCGTCTTTTTTGTGCGTTTTTACTGCGTTTTTGCTGCGGTTGGGATGCTGCGTTTTTTTTCAGTTTTTTTTGCCATTTTCTGCAGCAAAAACACAAGAAAAATATAACATGATCAATCTTTCCCATCCGCAGCAAAACCGGAGGTATTTGACACTGTTTGACACTTGCAAAACCAATGTGTGAGCACAGCGTTTCTGTGAAACACATTGGTTTTGCTGGGAAGCCCAACCACAGGAACAAATTACCATAAACCCAAGGGTAAACTGCATGCGGAAAATGCAGGAAAAACGTCCTGTGGGTACACATATTGTCTTGCATACAATTTTTACAATCTAATAAAGAATTCCCCCCTGGATTAGCAGCATTTTCATAAAACCTTTCTGCCATTTCCCCTGTCCCCCTTCTCAGAACGGGGTGGGGAGTCTAAGCTTATGAGTTGAAGATACTGGTACGAAGAGGTTTTTGTTATTTACAAGAACAACTTGTATTTTGAGTTGTTAAAGTCGCTATTTTTTTTTTCTCCTTTGGATTCTGATTTTTCTCACTTTCTTTCATGGTTTTCATGCTTAGATTTCCATTCTACTAGAGTTTAACTCCTTCCTGACCCGTGTCACAGCGTATGCGCCATGAAAACAGGTGCGTTGGGCACCTGTAGTTGACTTCAGGGGTGGCGGCTTTGCTCCCCTGTGCCTCTTTTCGCAGTGATTGGCAGTTCAAAAGTGAAACTACCAATTGTGCGGAGCCCTCCCTCCTCAGCCAATATGTGGATGGAAGGCTGAAGAGGGAGGTACCCAAGGTGCCGCGGCTCTGCCACTGCCCCCTGCCTACCGATGCCCCCTGCCACTCGCCTGCTGCCCACCGGGTCCAGGATCTCTCCCGCCCGATCACGCTGCCGCCGCCTCCTGCAGCGCCCCCAGGCATCCGATCACCCCTGTCCCTCCGCTGCTTGTCGTACATGTACTGAGGCTTAGACACCTCAGTACTGGTCCGGCATGAATGCCCGCCGGGATCGCTCCCCGCTCTCCCGTACTGATCACTCTGATGCTGGCTTCTGCAGCACCCCCAGGCATCCGACCACCCCTGTCCCCGCTGCACAGGCGGCAGGCACGAGGGACAGGGGTGATCAGATGCCTGGGGGATGCCCCCTCCAACCTGCCGATGCCTCCCCCCGCCCTCCTCCAGGCAACTTACAGGTTTTCCTGTGCTCCTCGGCGCTCTTCCAGTCCTCCTGCTTCCATCCTCCACCTGTTCCGGCTTCTCTGCAGCCTCATCTCGCTGTAGAGGAGTAGAGATGAGCCACTACCCTAGTGTTCGAATTCAATTCGTCGAATTGGGGGGGTGTTCTTCGAACACCATCGAATACCATTGAAAACAATGGCAGGCAAACACATAGAAAACACCTTCTAAAGTGTTCAAAAGGTGACAAACTACTCAGAAGACACAACAAAAAAGTGACAAGTACATATAAAAAGGCGAAAAAAAACAGGTGGACGAGTAAAAGGAGGAGGAGACACAGATATAGGCGTGTCATGCCCTTAGAAAATCATGTAAAACACAGCAAGGGGACTCCAACAAGAGTCTCCATTTTTCCAAAAATTGGGGCACAGACATCACTTAAGTGGCATCAATTTCTCCACAGTTGCATGCTTAAAATTGTTGGTGACTGTCATGCAGCACATTCAAAAATCCACAAGCCTTTAGTCTCCCCAGGATGACACATGGGTAGAAAAGTCATTGCGGATCCATGACTTGTTCATCTTGAACGTTAGTCTGTCCACATTCTGGCTGGCCAGACGCGTGCACTTATCTGTCAGCACACCACCAGCAGCGCTGAAGACACGTTCAGAGAGAATGCTGGCTGCAGGGCACGACAGGATCTCCAAGGCGTGAGTGGCGAGCTCAGGCCATTTTTCCAGATTGGAACGCCAAAATGAGCAAGGGTCTAGTTCCACAGCCATGGCATTGATGTTCACTTGGAGATACTCCTGTGAGATTCACTCTGTGTACCACTGGTGTTTTGTGGAAAAGCCGATCTAAGATTGTGTAACAGCTTCTGCTGATACTGCTGCATGCGTGTGTCCCTTTCTATGGCTGGAATTATTTCCTCAAATTTTGTCTTGTACCGGGGATTTAAGAGTGGCAACCCAGTAGTTGGCATTACTTCTAATTTGGACAATCCTAGGGTCATGTTGCAGGTAGTGCAGCAAGAAGGTGCTCATGTGTCTTGCGCATCCAGGAGGACCAAGTCCTTGTTGTGTTGGTGGCGGCAAGGTGAGAATCATGCTTCCTTCATCTGCCCTCTCCCCCCAACCTTGCACAGCAGAAATGTCATCAAGGTCTCCCTCATCTGCCCAGTCTTCCATGCCTATCGCCAGTTCGTCCTTCATTTCTTTCTGGGCTCCTGCACCTTCCTCAACAGTTTGGCTGCTACCATGTGCCTTCGTTAATCCATCTCCCCCACCCTCCCATGCCTGCCGTCTTGGTGCTGCTGACCGTGAGGACCTTAGTGATCTTGTTATCCCTTCCGCATAGGAGTTCTCCTGTACTTTCTCCCCCTCCTCTTGTCCCACCACCTGACTCCAAATAGTGTTTAGAGTGTGCTCCAGCATGTAGATGACCGAAATAGTCATGCTAAAAATGGCATCATCAGCACTAAACATCTTCGTCGCCATTTCGAAACTGTGCAGAAGGGTGCATAGGTCCTTGATCTGAGACCACTACAGCAGCGTGATCTGCCCCACCTCTGGATCTCGTTGACCCAGGCTATACGTATTGTACCAGGGCTCGGCGGTGCTGAAACAGCTGCTGCAACATGTGCTGAGTGGAATTCCATCTTGCCGGCACATTGCATTTCAGACAGTGAACCAGCAGTCCGAAAGACTTCTGGAGCGATGCAAGTCGTTGAGCTGCGGGATGCGAATGCCGGAAGTGAGTACACAGCGACCGTGCCCTCTGCAGAAGCCCATCTAGGCCGGGATAGTGTGTTAAAAATTGATAGACAACCAGGTTCAACACATTAGCCATACAAGGCACGTGTGTCACATATCCCCAGTGAAGGACCGCACCCAGGTTTGCAGCATTGTCACACACGGCCTTCCCTGGCTGCAGGTTGAGTGGAGACAACCATTGCTGAAACTCGGTCTCCAGAGCTGACCACAACTCCTCAGCTGTGTGACTCATATTTCTCAGACATTTCAAGGTGATGGCGTTGAGCCCTGCTGCCAGCATAGTAAGGAGGTGTGCTGGATTCCTTGTGCACAGTTAAAACGCGGGTGGCATTACCAGACAGGCTTTGAGCACAGGTAATGTTGTCTGCGACATGCTGGTGTAGCGCAGGCACGCCCTTCGTGGAGAAGTAGTGGCGACTGAGCATCTGGTACTGGGGCACTGCATCTGACATAAGGTCTCTAAAATCCTCTCTGTCCACCAGGCAGAAAGGCAGCATGTCTGTAGCCAACAGCTTGCAGATGGTGAAATTCAACCGCTTAGCTTTGTCATGGCTAGGAGGAAATGTCTTTTACTTGTCCACATCTGAGGGACGGAGGGCTGGTTGCTGTGCTGATACGGGGTTGAGTAGGGTGTCCCCGGCAAACTGCTGGTCTGTGAGACAGGTGCAGGCGCAGATATAATGTTGCCTTCATCCAAAGGTGGTGCTCTCGATATCTGAGTTATCTCAACACCAGCAGCATTTTCCACTTCAAAAACAAGTGACGACTTGGCAATCACACTGCCTGTTGCAGGTAAAGAGGTGGAAGGTCTGCGTCCAAAAGCATGAGTGACAGCTGTCTCCACAGTCACAGAGGATGAAGAGCACGCGGATGCACTTGATGGGGCAGACGGTGGTTGGCTCGCCCCGCTAGCCCGCAATGTACCACAATGAGCTTTCCCACTGCGAATGAGCCCCACTGAGGAAGCCTGAGGAAGCCAGTGGGCGTAACGCGTGGGGCTCATTCCATCTCTCAACCTCTGCTGCACATGATCTGGACTAGTCAATGATGACCTTGGAACCCCTTGGTTGCTAAGGGATTTCTTCTAGATGGAATACAAAACTGAAAAAACGTCTATCAGGTCATATTACTAAAATATGTACATACTGCCACATCTTCTTATGCACTATTACCTGTGTACCTCTGGGTCTCTGTAATCATTGTCTCTGCAGTGATACTCTTACCGTTGTACAACTATTGTGTGCATGTACATGCCTCTATTTTTCAGGCTATGATAATACAAGGTGCAATTTAGATGTAAGTTGGTACCTTATTTCTATGTCCTGTGACCATTGTTTTGCAGCAGTGTTGATACCCACACACCTCATATGTAGTCAGTGGACTACTTTTTACTTGTGTTTTAAGTGTGTGTCTTTTATATTGCAGTGTTTAATAAAGTTTGTTCAAATTTTGCATTGATCCTGTGTAACTGATCCTCTTTGGTTTCTTCCACTCATTCATATCTGAATACTTATAGCTCTGGTGCCTTTAAAATACACCAAAAATCCTCCTTTTTTGCAAAGCTACTCATACATTGGTGTTTGGCACAGAGCTGTGTACTAACTTATCTAGTGGTGCATACTTAGATTGGCCATATTTTGGTTTAATTGAAAAGCTCTGCAGACTCAGCCATCTCTGTTACCTCATGCTCAGTAGGGCAGCTGGAGACTTGGGAGCTGGGAGGAAGCAAGTGCGATTGGGGTGATACCTCAGATGACTGGAGGGTTTGGGATGTTAAAGTTGAGGTGGAGGAGAGGCCACTTGATGGAGCACTTGAGATCCATTCAAGCACCTGCTCTTTTTGTGCCTCATCTACAATAGGTATCGATGGTTGTGTCCATAAGACAGGGATCATATCAGATTGTCCACGGAAATAAGTAGACATCTTACTTTGGCTGGAAGATGGTCTTTCTTCAGCAGATGTTACTGTTGCTTTAAAACCTACCCCACGGACACAAACATTTTTGCCCTTTCCACCACGCCGATTCCCCTTTCCACCACCAGCAGGCCTTTTGCCACTCATTTTGTATGTAACCAAATTGGCAACTCTGCAGTTGTTAGGAAAAAAAATTAGGATGGAAATCAAGCAGAGCTAAGAGCAAACAGTGGTACTTGGCCCAAACTATTACCTGGGCTAGGTACAGTTGAAAATTAGTCTGAACTAGACAGGCGGTGTAGTGTGTTTCAGAAGTGGGCTACACACCACTGTCTAAATAACACTGCTACTAGGAGCAAACTATTACCTGGGCTAGGTGCAGTTAAAAATTAGTCTGAACTAGACAGGCTGTGTAGCGTGTTTCACAAGTGGGTTACACCACTATCTAGATGACACTGCTACTAGGCCCAAACTATTACCTGGGCTAGGTGCAGTTAAAAATAAGTCTGAACTAGACAGGCGGTGTAGCTTGTTTCACAAGTTGGCTACACCACTGTCTACCAGACACTGCTACTAGCCAAAAAAATTGCCTGGACGAGCTGCAGTACAAAATTGGCTACTGGATAGACAGGCGGTGTAGCTTACTTTACAGCTGGGCTACACCGCTGACTACCAGACACTGCTACTAGCCCCAAAACATTGCCTGGACTAGCAGTAAAAAATTGCCTACTGGATAGACAGGCGGTGTAGCTTACTTTATAGCTGAGCTACACCGCTGACTACCAGACACTGCTACTAGCCCCCAAAAATTGCCTGGACTAGCTGCAGCAAAAAATTGGCTACTGGATAGACAGGCAGTGTAGCTTAATTTACAGCTGGGCTACACCGCTGACTACTAGACACTGCTACCAGCCCAAAAAAATTGTCTAGACTAGCTGCAGTAAAAAATTGCCTACTAAAGACAGGTGGTGTAGCTTTCTTCACAGCAGTTATACACTACCTGCCCTAAAGGATTGCCTGAGCTAGATTTGGCCAGATGCTGTGAAAAACACTTGCACAGCACTGGCACACACCTGTCTGGGAAAAACTAATAGGAACTGCTCTAACCTAGCACTCAAAAGGGCTGATATTATAACTAGTCCCTACGTCTATGAAGTAGCCCTCAAAAGGGCTGATATTTACAACTAATCCCTACTCCCTACTTGTCTAAAGTAGCCCTCAAAAGGGCTGAGATTCTAACTAGTCCCTACTCCCTAAACTTTTCTGTCTATCTAACTTGAGATTCGCTCACTATCTATCTAACACTTTATAGCGCCCACAGCAGCAATAGTGGTGCCTGACTGACACACAACTGCAGCACTGAGGAAATGGTGGCGATGGGGAAAATGGCTGGGTCTTATAGGGCAAGGACATGTGACATACACAGCCAATGACACATGCCCTTGCATGTGTGCAAAAAATGCACTTTGCTTTGTGTGTCATTGGCTGACAGCCTGCACTGCCCCAACTGGAAGAGTCTCGGTACAGTGCCAGTAGATGACGCTTCAATTAATGCGCCATTTTCTGGGGCGGCTACAGGCTGCAATTCGCAGCATGGGGGGCCCAGAACTCTTGGGCCTCTCCATGCTGAAGATTCCAGCCCTCAGCTGCCTAGTTGTACCTGGCTGGACCACAGATATGGCAGAACCCCACATAATTTTTTTTAATGAAATTAGGTCTATAAAAAAAAATTGGTTTTGCTGTATTTTTGGTTGCCAGCCAGGTACAACTTGGCTGGAATCTTCAGTGTGGAGAGACCCAAACGTGGCCCCCCACGCTGCAAATTGCAACCCACAGCCATCCCAGAAAATAGCGCATTCATTAGAGGCGCCATTTTCTGGTGCTGTACCCCAACTCTTCCAGTTGCCCTTGTGCTGCTGGCAATGCTGGTGGTACACAGGGGCTGTCCATACGTGACATTGTGTCTGCTAACGATTTGAATGGAAATTAGCTCCAATTGTTAGCGGACACCATGTTGCATATGGAGAGCCCCTGTGTGCCTAAACATTGGAGCTCCCCCACAAATAACCCCATTTTGGAAACTAGACCCCCCCAAGAAACTTATCTAGTTGCATAGTGAGCACTTTGAACCCTAGGTGCTTCACAAATTGATCCGTAAAAATGAAAAAGTACTTTTTTTTTTTTTCACAAAAAGTTTCTTTTTTCATTTTTACGGATCAATTTGTGAAGCACCTAGGGTTTCAAAGTGCTCACTATGCAACTAGGTAAGTTCCTTGGGGGGGTCTAGTTTCCAAAATGGGGTCACTTGTGGGGGAGCTCGAATGTTTAGGTACACAGGGGCTCTTCATACGCGACATGGTGTCCGCTAACAATTCCAATTGTACTCAAGAGAAATTGCCCAACAAATTTTAGGATCCATTTTATCCTGTTGCCCATGTGAAAATGAAAGAATTGAGGCTAAAAGAAATTTTTTGTTGGAAAAATTAAAATGTCCATTTTTTCCTTCCATGCTGCTTTAGTTCCTGTGAAGCACCTGAAGGGTTAATAATATTCTTGAATGTAGTTTTGAGTAGCTTGAGGGGTGCAGTTTTTGGAATGGTGTCACTTTTGGGTGTTTTCTCAAAGGGACTTCAACTGTGATATGGTCACTAAAAAAATGGTTTTGTAAATTTTACTGGAAAACTGAGAAATTGCTGATGAACTTTGAACCCTTATAACTTCCTACCCAAAAAAATTTTTTTTTTTAATTGTGCTCATGTAAAGTAGACATGTGGGAAATGATATGTATTAACTATTTTGTGTCACATAACTCTCTGATTTAACAGAATAAAAATTCAAAATTTGATAATTGCAAAATTTTCTAAATTTATGCCAATTATTTTATTTTTTCACAAACGCAAAAATTATCGACCTAAATTTACTACTAACATGAAGCCCGGATATGTGTCAAAGATTTTGGTAAATGGGGCAATGAAGTCTTTTACTTCTCTCAGGGAGGAATTTTTGCTGGCGGAGTCGGAGGCTTTTCTATATTTCAGGGTCCAGCATGCTTGTCGACAACAGCGGAGAGTTAGCAATCTTGATTTGCAGAAAGATATTGTTTTGGACTATGTGTGTATGGAGGGCAGTACTCGAGGAGTGATATCCACGTTAGGCGGCCGTCACACGCACAGATATCTTGCCCGATATCGTTTAAGCGATCTCCTTTTTGATCGCTTAAGCGATATCGGGCTTAAAATCGATGCATGTAATCAAGCGATTCACGATGTGAAATCGCTTGATCGTGACATCGCTGATCTGAGGTCCGGTTCTCAGATCTAGCGATGATCGATTTCACGATCTCCTTCATCGTGGTGTATGACACCACGATGAGCGATCTCCCAGCGGCAGAGCCTATGCTGGGAGATGGTAACTATGGTACACGTCGGGTAACTAAGCGACGCGCGGCGCCTAGTTACCCGATGTGTACCATAGTTACCAGCGAGATCGCGGATCCACATCACTGGTGAGTCTGTCTGTGTGACATCTCACCAGCGATGTGAGCGATATTGTAAGCGATTGCGCGTGCACGTGATCGCTTACAATATCGCTAAAGATATCTGTGCGTGTGACGGCCGCCTTATACAGAGACCTCCTGCACACATTGCTGCTAAAGCACCCCATTAAGGCTCGAGAAAAGTGGGAAAAAGAATTATGGTGGGTTTACACACACCAATTTATCTGTTCAATATCTGAACAGATCTCTGGTTGCAGTGAAATTTTGTGCATTTTGTGGCTGTGTACAAATGATACAATGTGTCCATGATTTCACTGCAACCAGAGATCTGTTCAGAAATTGAACAGATAAATTGGTGTGTGTAAACCCACCATTAGAGGAAATAGCAGAGGAAGTATGGTGGAATATGGACCAAAATTATCTCTGAGCGAACCGGCTAGGTTATCGCAGTTGTATCTTCTTCATAGGGTTTACCGATCCCCGGAATTTCTGTTCAAAATAGGGGCAAGAGATACGTCTGAATGTCCAAGGTGCTTGAGTGAGCCTGCAGATATACTGCATATGATGTGGGAGTGCCCAAGGTTGCGAGTGTTTTGGTTGATAGTGAAAACATTGATTGAAGAACGATATGCATGTGAGATTCCTAGAACGCCTCTTGTATGTGTGTTGGGATATGTGGAGGAAATTGGAGTTCCAAATCTACAGAAGATAGCGGTAGCCATGTTTCTGTTTTTGGCACGGAAATTGATAGCCAGGCATTGGATCGGGGCTGAGCCACCCTCAAGAAGTGAATACATTCGCAATGTGAATTATATTGTGAGTCTGGAAGAAAAAATATATCAGAGAAGGAACACTGTGAAAACGTTTGAAAAAATATGGGAACCGTGGAGGAGTCGGATGTAAGATAGGAAGGTTGGATAGGCTTTGTATATAGGTTCAAAGTGCTCTATATGTTTTCGTATGATGATTATTGATGAAGGTGATTGCTGACTCTATAATATACAATGTATTATAATATTATAATTTTTGGTATATTGTCTGACAATAACAAACGGGACGGTAATGTTGGGTAACGCTGTCTAAAGGGAGTAGGGGTGGGGACTGTTTGGAGGGAGGTGGGGGGGGTGGATTTGTCTGTGCCTTGGGGTTTTTGTAAAAATCTAAAAATCTTCTTGAAAATGGATATTTTGTATTTCTCAATGTAATGTGGATTATTCTGAATAAAAAATTATCTGATTTAAAAAGAAAAAAAAAACATGAAGCCCAATATGTCACGAAAAAACAGTCTCAGAATCACTAGGATCTGTTGAAGTGTTCCAGAGTTATTACCTCATAAAGGGACACTGGTCAGAATTGCAAAACATGCCTTGGTTAGGCCAAAATAGGCTGTGTCATGAAGGTGTTAAAGGTTAAAAATATGTACAGATTGTTCATAGTGTCTGTGTACTGATCACCAAACTAATAAAACCTGGTTAAAAAAAAAATAACTAAATGAAATACTCTTTGGATACCGTTACACGTTGCAACATTGCATGCAATTTCACTGGCAATTTGCTGGTTGCAGTGAAATCATGAACACATTGTTCTATTTGTACACAGCAACGAAATAGAACAATGTGCCCATGATTTCACTGCAACCAGTAAATTGCCAGTGAAATTGCATGCAATGTTGCGACGTGTAACGG
The DNA here is from genome assembly GCA_033576535.1 of Allobates femoralis. NCBI lineage: Eukaryota > Metazoa > Chordata > Amphibia > Anura > Aromobatidae > Allobates > Allobates femoralis. The sequence goes on along the minus strand of JARQOC010000001.1, from coordinate 366,170,574 downwards.
TACCCTTTGACTCTTGGAATCAAACAAGTCTGATAATTTTACATAGGGGCTGGTGTCTCTGTGCTCAGCAGATTCCCCACATGGGTAATTACTGAAAGCCTTTACTTTTGAACTTTACATGGGTATCTGACTTGAACTATTGAGGATGAGATCTTTGATGTATACTATGGGACACCTGTAGCACTAGTATAAATGATGGGCAAAATATGCTGATATGTAATATTTTTAATCTTCAGAAAGATACTCTGTGTAAAATGTCTAAAGAACAACAAACACTATGGTATATATGTGCTCTTCTGGGTACTCATGCAAAACTAGGTGGTCTATGTATGGATTAACATACAATTTTGTCCTCCAGTTTGTATGTACCTACTTGTAAATGCTCTACACTTGTACTCTACTGAGCATTTGAAAACACCTGATCTTGACCTAGATCTGTGTATTTTACCCGCTGAAAAAATATTGTGTGCAGGGGCGTACATAGAAATCATTAGGCCCCATAGCAAAATTTCTAATTGGGCTCCCCCCAGAAAAAAAATTGTCATCTGGGTAAGTGTTCATATCCTCGCATAAATAAGAGTCCTAATTAGGTCTGCCTCTATATGGTATAACATAACATATGGTTATGTCTGCCTCCTAGGGACATTCTCCTTACATTCTAGAGTGTTCTTCCGGGAGATGCTCCTTTGTTCACTCTATAACTCATTTTAGGTTAGGGTCACACATGCACGATTCTAAGTTCACTGCGTTGTTTGCAGAAAACTTAGCATTTTTTCCTCATTACGCAGCCCTAGCAACCCGTTGTGTTCCCTGGATACCAGCTACACAGCGGGCTGTGGGGAGTGCGATTTGCACCACGCACAGGGAAACGCATATGCTGCATTCTGTGCATGGTGAAAATCGCACTCCCCACAGCCTGCTGTGTAGCTGGTATCTAGGGAACACAATGGGTTGCTAGGGGCCTGTTTGCCGCTATGCAGCCTGCGTGAAGGCTGCGTGCAGGCTGCGTAGTGAGGAAAAAATTCTAAGTTCTCTGCAAACAAAGCAGGGGACTTAGAATCGTGCTAGTGTGACCCTAGCCTTAGCTGGTTCACTCAGGACATAAAGCAAAACACAATGTATACATATACATCAAGTTTTCACAATATATACATTAAAATATAGATAACTCGTATAATATATATATATATATATATATATATATTAGCTGTAGTACCCGGCTACGCCCGGGTTAATAAATAACTGATGTTAGCTATAACAAAATAGAATTTGAATATGTCATATTAATGACCTGTAAGAAAATAGAAGCTGAGCTGTGATTGATTGCTATAGGCAGCCTTATAAATCTCCAGCCAATAGTAAACCCTCCCCATGGCCGGGCAGTATATGTTACCTAACACATACACATAATAGACAGCTCATGTGACAGACATCTGCCTTAATTCCCTATATGGCACATTGGCTGTTTTTAATCAGATGTTTATGTTTGGAAATTAAAGATCGCACACGTATGAGGCGAGTTGTGTGAGGTGATTTGTGCACATCTGTGTCTGTGAGGTGTGTGTGTCCCTGGGGTGTGTGTATGTGTGTGTCCCTGTGAAGTGAGTGCATGTGTCCCTATAGGGTGTGTATGTGTGTGTGTCCCTGTGGGGGTCTGTGTGGTGTGTGTATCTGTGTTGTGTGTGTCTCTTTGTGGTGTGTGTGTCCCTGTGGGGTGAGTGCATGTGTCCCTATAGGGTGTGTATGTGTGTGTGTCCCTGTGTGGGGGGGTGTCTGTGTGTTGTGTGTGTCTCTTTGTGGTGTGAGTGTGTCCCTGTGCGGTGAGTGCATGTCTCCCTATAGGGTGTGTATGTGTGTGTGTCCCTGTGGGGGGGGTCTGTGTGGTGTGTGTGTGTCTTTTTGTGGTGTGTGTGTCCCTGTGGGGTGAGTGTATGTGTCCCTATAGAGTGGCTATGTGTGTGTGTCCTTGTGGGGGGGGTCTGTGTTGTGTGTGTCTCTTTGTGGTGTGTGTGTGTGTCCCTGTGGGGTGAGTGCATGTGTCGCTATAGAATGTGTGTGTGTCCCCTTGGGGGGCTGTGTGTGTCTCTGTGTTGTGTGTGTCTCTTTGTGGTGTGTGTTTGTTCAAGTGCGTGGTGAGTACCAATGTTGGGGCTGCACCTTAGCGATTATACACTTGCTGTTACTCTTTGTGTGCGTGTGGTGTGTATACATGTCCCCGTGCGTGGTGAATATCTCATGTTGGGGCCCCACCTTAGTGACTATATGCTGGTATGTGATGTTAGTCTTTGGCGCTATCATTAAGCCCCTCTCATTCACAACTGTCAACTGGTAACTTTCACTTTTTCCCCATTACGTAGATAGGGGCAAAATTGTTTGGTGAATTGGAATGCGCGGGGTTAAAATTTCACCTCACAACATAGCCTATGACGCTCCCGGGGTCCAGACGTGTGACTGTGCAAAATTTTGTGGCTATAGCTGACAGCTGTCGATTTTCCTCCAACACTTTTCCAGTCACTTTTTCCCCATTATGTAGATAGGGGCAAAATCTTTGGTGAACTGGAACGCGCAGGGTTAAAATTTCATACATATACATATATATTTTTTTGTCATAATTAATATTTATTGGTTACCATCAAAGCATAATCAAAGACAGGTTACTATATAACAAAGAAGAAGCACAAAGAAAAGTGGTTGGAAATACTATAGAAATTCCATGTTACAGGCAAATAGAATTGTTTAAGCGTGTGTTTCAACGTTGTTCGTCTGTGCCGTATACAATAGTTATAGTGATATATTTTCCGTCTCCGGAGATGTAAGGTCTTCATGTGGTTAGCTGCACGATCATAACCGGAGACAGTACACAGGCGGCATTTGCATGACTCCACAGTGATCGTCTGTGATATAATCGCGTATTACACAGAATGAGCAGTATTATCGGTCGAACGAGTCACAGACTTAGGAAGTCATTAAAACAGAAGTAAAAATAACTGGTAAACGCAAATAGTTGTCTCATTCACCGCATGGCTAGAAAAGAAAGTGAAGGAGTATAATATTCAGAGATGTTGAAAAAAGAAGGGGGGTAATTAAGCTGGATATAAGAAATATGCGAGAGGAAAGGGAGGGGTCAGGGAGGGGGGGGGATAGTCACCCCAGGGTTCAAGGAGCACTCCAACGACCATAGCAAGAGCAGTACCAGGGACTCTCTCCTCACATGGGGATCTTCATAGCCAATGGGTGTACACTCCACAGGTTCCAGGCGTCTGCTACATAGCGTCTGGCACCATGGTCCAGGGCTAGGTAGTACTCATGGCAAAAAATAGAATTAATTCTATCCGTAAGGTCACTCATCGTCGGAGGGGCCGTTTGTTTCCATTTAGCGGCGACACATATTCTGGCAGCCGTCAAAATGTATGTCAGTAAATGTCGTATCCCTGGGGGGAAAGCAATGACCCCCACATGGAGCACTGCCATCTGTGGTTCCAAGGGCAACGAGGACCCAGTGACGGAGTCAATAAGACCCGAGACCAGCTGCCAGAACTGTGCGACCTTGGGACACCTCCACCACATATGTGGTAAGTCGCCCCTATAACCACACTGCCTCCAGCACTGAGATGAGGTTCCCTTACCAAATCTTGCCAATTTGACGGGGGTAGCATACCAACGGAGATGCACTTTTTTGAGCATTTCTATGTGATTGAGACATCTAGATGCTTCCTTGACGCAGTGGACTGCATCTTCCCAGTCATTCTCTGATGCCTGAAATCCCAATTCCTCTTGCCATTTAATGGCGTATGACAGTTGGGGGGGTGCATCTCGGTCTAGGATGTCGGAGTATAGTTGAGACAGTGGCTTCGTCGGTCGGGGATCAGCCAGCAACGAGCGTCTCAGAGCCGATGGAGCACATGGGGGTCGCAAGTCGTGGGAAAAGGCGGTAGAGCGCACAAAGTTTGAAATCTGATGAAAGTAGAGGAAAGTCGATCTGAGGGCCAGGAAGTTAGTCAAGAAGTCTTCTAGAGAGATTAAAGACTGGTTGCGAATGAGGTCTGACAAGGTTTTTGGTCCGTAGTGTTTCCAAGGGGACAGGGTCATATTGGGGATCAGCCAGCAGAAAGCATCTAGAGGAATAGCCTCAGGGGGAAGTTTGGTCCATTCACCGGTTACCGATCTCCAAACCTCCAATAGCTCGGTCACTGAGCTTAGAAGATTGGAACTGCCGATCCGCCCCACTGAGTTAGCAGCAAGGAGAGATCGCAGTGAGCTTCCCGGAAGAGTATCCTCCTCTATCTGCTTCCAGCCCTGTCTATCATCATCACGCCACCATTTCCCGGCCACCTCCAATATTGTAGCTTTACGATAGCTTTCAACATTTGGGACTCCCATGCCTCCCCTAGTTAAATGCCGGTATAGTAAGGATCCCTTTATTCTAGCCGGTGCTCCGCCCCATATGCACCTAGAGATCATGGTTTGCAGTTTCAGTATCAGTTTTTTGGGGTAGTGTATCGGGACGCAACGGAATAAATATAGGATCTTGGGAAGCCACAGCATTCTTACCGACTGTATCCTCGCCATCCAAGACATGGAGCTCAGAGGAAGTCCCCTTAGTGCACCTTCAAGATCCACCAAAAGGCGGTTCACATTCTTTAATGCTAGGCCCGACATCGGGCAGAGGAGAATTCCCAGATAGGGGATCCCTTCAGGTGTCCATTTGAAGGGGAAAGAGTCGGCAAGAACAGCAGTGGCGTTATTCGAAACACCAATGGGCAGCAGCCTAGATTTACCCACATTGAGTTTGTAGTAGGAGATCCGCGCAAAGCAGTCAAGCTGATCCATAATGCTCTGGAGGGAAGATTGGTGATTTTCCGTGACAATAATGACATCATCCGCATAAAGCCCAGTCACATGTTTAATTTTCCCGACCGGAATCCCCGGAATTTTCGGGTCTGCCCTCAAAGAAATCACCAATGGTTCCATAACAAGGGCAAAAAACCAGAGGCGACAAAGGGCAACCTTGGCGGGTGCCATTAGAGACACGGAAAAGCCTGGACGTGTAGCCAGAGGAAAGAACTCTGGCACACGGATGGGAGTAAAGACTAAGGATCGCTGACAAGATAGGGACCGAAAATCCGAGGGCGGAGAGGACCTCCCGGAGGTAGCCCCAATGGACCCTGTCAAACGCCTTCTCTGCGTCAAGCGACAGGAAGACGCTCGGAATACCTCTCCTCTCCGCCACCTCTATCAAGTCTAGCATCCGTCTAGTCCCATCATTTGCTTGCCTGCACTGCACGAACCCCACTTGATCCTGATGTACCAGGAGAGGGATCACACCACTGAGGCGTGTGGCCAACAATTTAGCATACAGTTTTACATCAGTGTTAAGAAGTGAAATTGGTCTAAAGCTCTCCGGGGGGTCCAGCATCTTCCCTGGTTTCGGAATAGTGGAAATTGTGGCTTCAAGAGCTTCTGCTGGAATGGATCCAGTTTCTTGCCACCTATTAAACAACCGTAGCAGGTACGGAGACAGGACAGGCCCGAAGAGCTTATAATACTCGTTAATCAGACCATCAGGTCCCGGGGCCTTATTGCTTTTGAGCCCCTTCAGGGCTGTATCAATTTCAGAGCAAGTAAAAGGAGAGTTCAGTGTCGCCAGAATGTCCGCTGGCAGAGTGGGAATGGCCAATTTCCCCAAGAATTCCACAATGGCTTCTTTCGTAGGTTGGGGGGTATGTTGGTCGTTTTTAAGGTTATATAGTTCTTCATAATACACCGCAAAGGCCTCGACTATTTCGGAAGGGTGTCTAACCATGTCTCCCCCCTTATCTCTAAGGGCCGTCACCATACTTCTCACCGCTACCTTTTTTAGTCTACGGGCTAAAAGTTTACCCGCTCTATCTCCAGCTTCATAATACTTAGTTCGTAGCTTTCTGATGCCGATTTCATGCTGTCTAAGAAGGAGCGAACGGAGTTTGTTTCAAGTGAGACGGATCTGCGTCAGGATTGCATCTGAGGGCGATTTTTTGTTTGTCGCCTCTAGGTGTTGAATTTCAGCTGTCCAGTCACGGAACAGTTGTTCCCTGCGACGTTTTGCTAACGTCGCCTTTTGAATGAGAAGACCTTGGATTACCGCCTTGTGGGCATACCATAAGACATCGTCTGTCATGTCCTCTTGGTCATTGAGAGTAAAGTACTCCGCCACCGCCTCGCCCACTTCCTCGCCTATCTGCGGGTCAGTCAGAAGTCCCGCATGTAGCCTCCATCTCCTGGGAGCTCCACCTCCCACGTCAAGTCCTAATTCCAGCGTGACCGGGGCGTGATCTGACCAGGTGATCACTCCCAGCCCCGACGAGCAGCACCTCTCCAGTGCCTCATCGTTTACAAGGGAGAGATCAATTCTGGAGTAGGACTTGTGCACCGGAGAGAAGAAGGTGTAATCCCTCTCCTCTGCGTGCTGATATCTCCATATGTCATGGAGGTGGAACTCCCTGCAGAGGTCTCCCAACGCTCCACCCCCTCTGCGATTAACTGCGGAGGAGTCGATGAGGGGCTCCATGACCGAGTTGAAATCACCGCACACTAGAAGCCTTCCCCTCGTCACTCCCTGCAGACGGGCAAACAGATCCCTTAGAAATCCCTGTTGGCCTACATTTGGACTATACACACTCACAATCGTGTACTGGGTGCCACTAATTTCACAACAGATTCCAACGTACCTGCCCGCTTCCTCCACAAAGGAGGAGAGAAGGGAGAACTGCACTCTATGTCCAACGAATATGCAGACCCCTGCTTTTTTTTGTGTGGCATTAGCGAAAAAACTGTGAGGATAATCTCTATGATGCAGGCGTATATTGTCAGGCTGTAGAAGGTGCGTCTCCTGGAAGCACAAGATATCGGCTCCCGATGTTTTGGCCTCTCTCCAGAGGAAAGACCTCTTCGTCGGAGAGTTGAGGCCGTTGGTATTCAAGGAGAGGACTTTCAGCGACATGACCGAACCCTGGGGTGGACGGGGCAGGGGATAGGGGATGGGTTGAGAGGTAGAGGATAGTTTACCCAATAGGGGGAGTGGAGGAAGAGAAGGGAGAAAAAAGAAGAAGAAAAAGGGTTTAGAGAGGTGTAAAGAAGGATTAGTAACACACTATACTAAACATAAGTATACATTAATGTAAACGCATTAAAGATTCCAAAAAAAAAAATTGAAAGGAATCAAGTCACTTGGGGGGTAACTTCAGAACCCGGCCCAGTATCCCACCCGCGTAACCTTCAGCGGGGGGGGTAGGTGAACCGGAGAGCTGTGTAACAAAATTAACCAGAGCGTACCTCACGGGTCAAGAGCTCCATTCCAAGGGACCCCGATTGTGGAGAGCGACCCGCAGCGGGCAACCCCTCGTCGAGTCCCAGGAGTGAAAAAGAACCACGAAAGGCATCCCAGAAAGGCCAGGAGTCTCCAGCAGTGAAGATGATTGTGATGATGAAGTCACTCAGTTGTCTTTCGGCGTTGCGGGGTCATTCCTAGCAGAGTCTTCCAGCATATCGTTTCGGGACCTCGGGGATGGAGAGGAGGTGAGGCGCCACATGCGTAGTGTCTTCCTCAGAAGGGTGGGCGAAGCAAAGGAATGTCGTTTCCCCTCATATCTGAATATCAGCGCCGTTGGTGAACCCCAGATATATGGGATGCCTCGCTCTCGGAGGATCTAGCAAGACGAGGCAAAGTCTCTACGCCGAGCCAGCGTACCTGGAGATAGATCCTGATATATGGAGATATGGCCATACGGGTCGGGTAACGCAGGGCCCCTACGCATACGTCGCAACAGGCGCTCTGTCACACCAGAGCGGACCATATGTACCAGAATGTCTCTGGGCACCTCCTCCCGCATGGTCCGAGGTTTCGGGATTCGGTATGCTTTTTCAATCTCTAGATCTGTGGAGGGGGAGTGTCACGCTGGGAGTAGGGAAGACACCCAGCGTAGGATAACGACGGGGGGGGGGAATAAGGAGTCCCTAACGCTAAGGGCACAAGAAGGAGACGGTAACCCCTAGACTTCCTAGAGCTGACCCTGTCTGCCCTAACGTCCCTATACAGTCTCCTCAACTGTCGCCGACCACGAACCTCGTCCCTCTCTGATCCTAGCACTATCTTATCTAAGGCTCAGATGGAGAGGTTCACTAGACCCCTCCACTAACAACTAAAGACAAACACCAGGGAAGACAGACATTAGGGAAAAGGAAACACTTATCTGACAGCAGAACACAGCAACCTCCACCATCTCAGCTTCTGCTGGAGCAAGGATAAAGTGTGCACAAGGAACTATCACCTGCACCGAGGAAGGGTAATGAACCTCCTTATAAAGGTGGAAGGAGTCTGCTGGGTCCTAGTGACCTACAACATTGGTGGATAAAACCAGACCGAGCGCAAGACCTCCACAGCCGTCTCCCCATAATAGAGAGATCTCATCACACCTTCTCTCCATCAACACAGAAGGTAAATGCCCCTGAAAGAGACGGACCATCCTCCACCATTATGGCTGGTGGGCCAAACGCTGGGATCGTCTGCGCGTGGCCTCCACCCTGTCATCCGTGCCACCCGTGACAGGGAGTCTCGAAGGGCCGTAGCAAGAAAGGACACAGCGAGTTCAGAGGGGTTTTCAGGGTCGCCAGATTCAGCCATACCCTCATTTTGAAATTGTTGCGCCGGAGGGCATCCTCCAGGTGGCATAGTTTGTTGCTCATTATCCCCATTTCTCTATCTAAATCAGCATGGCTGTCGGCCAGGTTATTGTGTGCCTGTGCAAAGTCTCCCAGCTTCCCTTCTAGGTGGGTGGTTTTGTCATTCAATGCCCCCACATCTTCCTTAAGTGTGCTAAGTAAGGCTGTTATGTCCGCCATCAGCGTGTCTCGCAGGGAGCCCAGGCAGGATTTTAACATACCCTGTGTGACTGGGGCATCCTCCTCCGATCCATGTGCAGCGGTGCGGGGCTGGATCCCAGGGCTGTGTGAGCTCCTTGGAGAGCGGGACTGCTGTGTAGCCGTCGGCGCCATTTTGGGTGGTGAGGTAGAGCGCTGCGGCTCTGTGTCGAAGTAGTCTGTGAGACGGGTCTCTGTCTGGCGTCTCTTTGAAGCCGTCTGCGGCATCCCAGCAGGCTCCCGGGGTGTTTACCGATCAGCTGGAGGTCTTTGCTCGCGGCGGGAAAGCCGATTTAGTGCCGTTTGCAGGGTCGCCTAACGGAGCTCCTCTAGTCTGCGCCCGGCGCCATTAGCAGCAGGACACGCCCCTCCATATACATATATATTAAGGTTTCATAGACAATTGCAGACTATAGGTATAGATATTTGGTACAATATATATGTATTATATACTAGATGGCGGCCCGATTCTAAAGAATCGGGTATGCTAGCCTATGGTTATTAGGGTATACAGGGGCTCAGTGGTTAGCAGACTATACAGCAGCTGAGTGGTTAGCAGAGTATATGGCGGCTCAGTGGCTCATAGTCTGCTTTGGGGCAGAGTGCAGTGGTTAGGGGCAGAGTCTAGTGGTCAGAGGCAGAGTCTAGTGGTCAGGGGAAGAGTCTAGTGGTCAGGGCCAGAGTGCAGTGGTCAGGGCCAGAGTGCAGTGGTGGGGGTAGAGTGCAGTGGTGGGGGTAGAGTGCAGTGGTCGGGGTAGAGTGCAGTGGTCGGGGTAGAGTGCAGTGGTCGGGCCAGAGAGCAGTGGTCAGGGGCCCGATGCATCGGGAGCGCGGTGAAATGAATTGTGTGTATACAGGCGGGTCAGTGGGTAGCAGAGTATACAGGGGGCTCTGAAGGTAGCAGATTATACAGGCAGCTCTGTGGGTAGCAGAGTATACAGGCGGCTCTGTGATGTGTGTTTTAGGCAGTGTAGGGGCGGCCGTAAGCGTGGCGGGGCTGCCTGAGTCCCGCTCCGCTTAGGGCCGGCATGTTGGTCCACCCTGGACGGGTGTAGCACTGTGGTGACGTCACTTTGGCGATCACAAAGTGACGGAAGTGCTGGCTAAAGTGACGGAAGTGAGCCTTCAGGTTTTATATATTAGATATAGCAGCACTATGGTATATGGCGGTACAGTATAGCAGATGTATAGCAGCACTATAGTATATGGCAATATATTACAGTATGTACAGGTGCACTATAGTATATGGGGGTATTTTATAGCACATGTATGGTATATGGCGATACATTAGAGTACATGTATAGCAGCGCTATGGTATATGGTGGTACATTACATTACATGTATAGCAGCGCTATAGTATATGGCGATACATTACAGCACATGTATAGCAGCACTGTAGTATATGACAGTATATTACAGTATATGTAGAGTTTCACTATAATATATGGTGGAATTGTATAGCACATGTATAGCAGCACTATAGTATATGGCGATACATTAGAGTACATGTATAGCAGCACTATGGTATATGGCCATACTCAGCTCCCCCCCCCCCCCCGCTCCTCCCTCCAAAAAATAAAAAATCCTCAGTGAGGATACTCACCTGACCGCCGGGCTCGCTCCACCTCGTCTTCTAGGTCCTACAGGGGTTTAGGACCCGTCGTTGCCTGGGAAACCGTTCAGCTGATCGCTAACTGCCAGGGGGGAGGATGGATTAGGGGGCAGGATGGTGACGGGGGGTGGAGTGGGCAGGATGGAGCGAGCGGGCAGGATGGAGCGGGGGAAGAAAGGATGGACCCGGGGGGGGGGGGTCAGGATGGAGCCGGAGGGAGGATGGGCGGATAGCGAGTGCGAGGGGGGCAGGATGGAGCCGGCGGCAGGATGGAGGGCGGGGCAGGATGGGCGAGCGGGGTAGGATGGGGGGCAGGGCAGGATGGAGCGAGCGGGCAGGATGGAGCAGGGGGCGAGGGGCAGGAATGGAGCAGATGGGCGGCGGGGCAGGATGGAGCGAAGCGGGGCAGGATGGAGCTGGTGGTGGGGGCGGAGCGGGAGGAGGAGGCAGGTGGGGGGGCAGGATGGAGCGGGCGGGGGCAGGATGGAGGCGTGCGGGGGGACAGGATGGAGCCGGTGGGAGGGCAGGATGGAGCTGGTGGGGGGGGCAGAATGAGACGGCTGGAGGTTAGATGAGCCGGGGTAGGAGGGGCGGAGGATGGAGCGGGGGGGGGCAGGATGAGCCGGGGGGGGCAGGATGGAGCTGGCGGGGGCTAGGATGGAGCGGCGGGGGGGCAGGATGGAGCGGCAGGGGGGCAGGATGGAGCTAGAGGCAGTGGTAGGGGGGCAGGATGGAGCGGTGGGGGGCAGGATGGAGCTGGTGGTGGGGGGGCAGAGGAGCAGGGGGGGGGAGGATGGAGCGGGGGGGGCAGGATGGAGGCGGCGTGGGTGGGAAGGAAGGAGCCGGCGAGGGGCAGGATGGAGCTGGTGGGGGGGGGCAGGATGGAGCCGGCGGGGGGTTAAGGATGGAGCCGGGCGGGGGGGTCAGGATGGAGCTGGCGGGGGGGGAGGATGGAGCGGGCGGGGGGCAGGATGCAGCGGGGGGGCAGGATGGAGCCGAGGGGGGGGGCAGGATGGAGTCGGCGGGGGGCAGGATGAGCGAGCAGGGGGGGCAGGATGGAGCGGCGGGGGGGGGCAGGATGGAGCTGGTGTGGGGGGGCAGGATGGAGCGGCGAGGGGGCAGGAGGAGTCGGCGGGGGGGCAGGATGGAGCCAGCGGGGGAAGGGGATGAGTGGACGGGGGGGGGAGGATGGAGCCGGAGGGGGGTGGGGCAGGATGGAGCCGGCGGGGGGCAGGATGGAGCCGGCTGGGCAGGTGAGTGGCGGGGTAGGATGAGCGCAGGGGGGCAGATGGAGCGAGGGGGCAGGATGGAGCTGGCGGGGGCAGGAGGATGGCGGCGGGGGGCAGATGGAGCCAGGGGGGGCAGGATGGATGGTGGGGGGGGCAGGATGGAGCAGGTGGGGGAGATGGAGGGGCGGGGGCAGTATGGAAGCGGCGTGGGGGGGCAGGATGGAGCCAAGGGGGGGGGCACAGGATGGAGCGGGTGGGGGGGGTGGAATGGAGCTGGCAGGGGGTGAGGATGGAGCGGGCGAGGGGGCAGGATGGAGCTGGTGTGGGAAGGGGGCAGGATGGAGCAGGTGGGGGGGCAGGATGGAGCCGGTGGGGGGGCAGGATGGAGACGGCGTGGGGGCAGGATGGAGCTGGTGTGGGGGGGGCAGGATCGAGCCAGCGGGGGGGTAGGATGGATAGGATGGAGCGGGCGGGGGGGCAGGATGGAGCTGGTGGGGGGGGCAGGATGGAGTTGGCGGGGGGGGGCAGGATGAAGTCGGTGGGGGGGCAGGATGGAGCTGGTGGGGGGGGCAGGATGGAGCTGGTGGGGGGGGCAGGATGGAGCCGGGGGGGGCAGGATGGAACTGGTGTGGTGGGGGGCAGGATGGAGGCGGTGGGGGGGTAGGATGGAGCGGCGCGGGGGGTGCAGGATGGAGCCGGCGGGGGGGCAGGATGGAGCTGGTGTGGAGAAGGGCAGGATGGAGTCAGCGGGGGGGTAGGATGGATAGGATGGAGTGGGCGGGGGGGCAGGATGGAGTCGGCGGGGGCAGGTTGGAGCCAGGGGGGGGGGCAGGATGGAACTGTTGTGGGGGGGCAGGATGGAGGCGGTGGAAGGGGGGCAGGATGCAGCGGGTGGGGGGGCGGGCAGGATGGAGGGGGGGCATGATGGAGCAGAGGGGGGTGTGTGCTATGGAGCAGGGGGGGGCAGGTTGAAGCCGGTGGGGGTAGGGGCAGGATGGTGGTGGCACGGGGAGGGGCAGGATGGATGGGAGGATACTCACCCGTGTGGCGGCTCGCAGGACCTGTGGTTGACAGGGAAACCGATCAGCTGATCGGTTTCCCAGGCAAACCACAGGTCCTCAAGCCATGGAGCTATAGGACGTAGATCGGAGCGCGCCGGCGGACGGGTGAGTATCCTCTATGAGGCTTTTTTTATTTTTAGTAGAAGCAAGCGGGGGGGGCAGCAGGAGCCGCGGGGGGGCAGGACGACCCGCGGGGGTCCCGCAGGAGCCGCAGGGGGCAGGAGTAGCTGCGGGGGGCCGCAGGAGCCACGGGGGGGCAGGACGACCCGCGGGGGGCCTCAGGAGCCGCGGGGGGCAGGACGACCCGCGGGGGCCCACAGAAGCCACGGGGGGGCATGAGTAGCTGCGGGGGGCCGCAGGAGCCGCGGGGGGAAGGACAACCCGCGGAGGGGCCGCAGGAGCCGCGGGGGGGCAAGACGACCCGCGGGGGCCCCACAGGAGCCGCGGGGGGGCAGGAGGACCCGCGGGGGGGCCGCAGGAGCTGGGGAGCTGCATGTGTGGCAAGCGGGAGACAACCGGCTGATGCCGGTCATCTGCGGGCGGCATCGGGAGAACCGCATGTCCTCCGCTCTGAGCTCCAACATTGGGGAGGATGAGAACCGAGCAGCGGGAGGAGGAGGAGCGGGAGGACGGGGCTGGAGAGGCGGAGAGAGGAGCGGGAGGACTGGGCCGGAGGAGAGAGGAGGCGCCGGGACACAGGGGTCGTGGGAGTTTAACGGCTCGCGGTGAGCGCTACGCGCTTACCGCTCGTGGGTCTGGTGGGCGCTAAAGCGCCCACTTCCGGTTCCGGTCTGATTACACAGGTCCGGAGTCCATCACGGAAGTTGGCCGGATTGGCCGGAAGTGGCCTTCGGGTTTTATATTATAGATATACATATATATAATCAGGGTTTTATAATGTTTTTCAGCAGATTTTAGAATCTTATCTTTAACAGTCCCCCATAAAAACGTTTTTGAAACCTTCCACTAGGTCCACTCTCTACTTGGCACTGTAGACATACATAACATAGATTCTCACACAAGAAGAATATGGAGGTTACATTTAACAAAATGGATTCAAAATATAATGAAATGAATGCTGCTCTCAGTTCCCTTCTCTTGTGGCAGTGGGTGAATGCTCCAACCAAAGTGCACGCAGACAGACTTTTACCCAGTTACATTCTCCTCTCCTAATAGAAGGAGCCGGACTTCCTACACCACTTCACCAGATTCTCAGGGATCACCCTGCCTGTCACACCGTCGGATTGACACGAACACACACACAGGCCACAACAAGCAAGGAAGCTATATGGGTGCCACAATCAAGTGCTGGTCTGAGTTATCATCCAACAGTTGGTCATATTACTGCCATTTCGCTGTCACAGGGTGCAGTCCAGCTCTTGTCTATGTGTTCTTATCTGTAGCTTCTCAAACAGGGTACAAGGCAGCAGGCAAATGCCAAAACTATCAACAGAGTACATGCTGTTACTAAGAAGGGAACCCCATTTATCAAACGTAATTTCGAACTACTCACTGAGGGGCAGTGCCGGGACAAGGCATTTTGGTGCCCTAGGCAGGTAAGGCAAACGGCGCCCGCCCCCCCCCCGAAATATGTCTGGAAATAAAAATGTCAGCATACTTTGAAAGTAAATTTAATTTAACGGGGACCTATAAAAGGTTCGTCCAACCACACTACAGAGACATACTGATAGGTTGTTTACATTGTGAGCCCCAATGGGGACAGTGTTCATGATGTATGTAAAGTGCTGTGGAGTTCATAGTGTAATATAAATGCAAAAAGTATTATTCTTAATTCTTAATATTATGTCACAATACCAGGATCTGAGGATCTTCTATTTCGAGGTCAGTGACTCTCTGATGCCATGTTGCTGCTTGTCTCACTGTTGTCCTCTTTTGACACTGCAGTGCGGTGGACAAGAGAGCATTAACTGGTTAATAACAAGAAGTATGGTGTGTACTGAGCCATAAACCCTCCCCTTACCATGAAGTATGGAGTGTACTAACTGAGCTATAAACCTCCTCATACCATGTCCAGCAGACATTGTAGGATTACTACCCGTATATACTCGTGTATAAGCCAACCTGTGTATAATCCGACCCCCTACTTTTGCCCCCAAAACCTGGGAAAACCTATTGACTTGTGTATAAGCCGAGGGTGGACCCCAGCACAGGTATACAGCCCCCAGCAGTGTGGTATACAGTAGCCTCCCCAGTGGTATATACAGACCCCAGGGGTAATACAGCAGCCCCAGGAGTAATACAACAGCCCCAGGGGTTATACAGCAGCCCCAGGGGTTATACAGCAGCCCCAGGGGTTATACGGCAGCCCCAGGGGAAATGCAGCAGCCCCAGGGGTAATACAGCAGCCCCAGGGGTTATACAGCAGCCCCAGGGGTAATACAGCAGCCCAAGGGGTTATACAGCAGCCCCAGGGGTTATACAGCAGCCCCAGTGGTATATACAGGCCCCAGCAGTATATACAGCAGCCCCAGTGGTATATACAGGCCCCAGCAGTATATACAGCAGCCCCAGTGGTAGTGTATACAGGGCCCAGTGGTGGTGTATACAGGGCCCAGTGGTGGTATACAGGGCCCAGTGGTGGTGTATACAGGGCCCAGTAGGTGCTGTATACAGGGCCCAGTGGTGCTGTATACAGGGCCCAGTGGTGCTGTATACAGGGCCCAGTGGTGCTATATACAGGGCCCAGTGGTGCTGTATACAGGGTCCAGTGGTGCTGTATACAGGGCCTATGGTGGTGGTATACAGGGCCCAGTGGTGCTGTATACAGGGCCCAGTGGTGCTGTATACAGGACCCAGTGGTGCTGTATACAGGGCCCAGTGGTGGTATACAGGGCCCAGTGGTGCTGTATACAGGGCCCAGTGGTGCTGTATACAGGGCCCAGTGGTGCTGTATACAGGGCCCAGTGGTGCTGTATACAGGGCCCAGTATGCGGGGGCCGGGGGGGAAGGCGCGCGCCTTTGCACACTCACCGCGGCCGCTGTCACCGTGCGTCTGATGTAAGGAGCAGAGGAGGGGCGGGCAGAGCTGCAGGACAGGAAGTCCCTTCCCCCCCCCCCCCTCTCTGGCCGGCGCGCCCCGGGCCGGCACGGGGCCCCCCAGGGGGCGCGGGGCCCTCCAAGGGGTGCGGGGCCCCCCCCAGGGGGCGGACAATGGGCCCCTCATGCTGAAAAAATGCGCCCTCCACAAGATGGCACCCTAGGTGATCGCCTAGGGTCGCCTAGCTATCGTCCTGGCCCTGCTGAGGGGATTGCTAATACTTGAGTTTTCAACTAACTAACAGAGCATCAATTCCTATCAAAGCTTTATTTATGCTACAAACCAGGGGTATTGTTGCTGGCAATAAGGGTACAGCATGATGCCCCAGCCATTTTACAACCTCAATATGCTAGGATCCAGTCAAGGACAAGTAAATTCTGATTGTCATCGTGAAGGTGACACCTAACTGCAGCTATCCCTCGAAATGCATGTCTACTAAAATTTACAAATCTCTGTTAGTTATAGGTGATATTTATCCAGTCCACATTTTTATTCACTGTAATAATGGGAATATTGATCAAAATCCCACTGCTATCTGGTCTCTGGCTTTGAACTCGTGTGGTACTCCTCTTGGTACTCCAATAGAGTCAATGCACACATGAAGATCGAATGAAGTAGGGATGCTAGTGCCATGCTTGTGTCTTTGATTTTTTGTTGCATATTCGTGGAGATTCTCTGCATTTGGAGACACAATCTGAGATGGTATCAGGAATATAATAAAATCACATTTACCCTTCCACCCCACTGTCAGTATTAGATAAAGGTTACCATTTCCACATGTCTATAAGTCAGTCTATCAGACGCCAGCATCCGTCGCTTGATTGGCTGACGGCTTCCTACCATATATCTCTATTGCGTGGCACCCGGTACATACAAGAGAACATGGAGGAACAAATAAAGCGACAGAGGCAGACAGGCTCCGGCAATGGCGATACCGTGAGTATCAATCTTTTTTTATGCTACTTCTTATATTCGGAGTGTGCCTTATATTAAGCAGCCTGGCCAAAACACCACTATGTCTTATTTTCGGGGTGCACTTTAATTTCATGGAAACACAGAGTCTGTGGTATTGAACCAGAAAGTAATAATTTGTTCTCCACTCCTTCCCTTTAGGGACATAGCACATAGCACTAGGTGAGCCCTCAGTTACCAGCATTTAAAGAGAACCTGTCACCACCCTGGTGCATGGCAAACTGAATGCAGCATGTCTGCTGCATTCAGGGAAGGGGTCCCCCATGTTTCTAGCTTCCCTGTAAGCTTTAAAAAAGACTTTAGAAACCTTACAGTTAAAAGGTCGACTGGGTTGGATCGCATTAAGAGGTCCTCGCTGCTGGCACAGTCCTCCTGCCTTTTCCTTGTGTTTTCTGCCCCCTGTATGTGTCTGCCGCCACCTCCTCTTCTTCTGGTCCTCTTTAAGGATAAGGCGCAGGGTGTGCGTCTGCATCATTTGGTGGTTCTCCTGGGCTCATCTCTCTTGCAGTGTGGGTCATGGATCCAGTTGGGCTTTCACTCGAGCTTTACAGCCGTCTCAGTTGTCAGCAGAACGTCTGACATTTCTTCTGATCATCATTCAGTCTCCAGGCTGTAGGGAGCGACTCCATTCCACAGTACCTGCATGTTGAAGGGAAGAGAAAACTCGAAAATGTATGTTAGACAAGAGTTTTGTGAGTGCCAAAATATAAGAAGAAGACAGCCTATCATGGATATTTTATTACCCTGATGACATTTTCATCCAAAATCTCATAAAAAAAATTGTACCATTTTGTGACTAAAGGTACCATTACACACAGAAATATATTGCTTGCAATTCACTGGTTGCAGTGAAATCATGGACACATTATCACACTTGTAAATATATATATTTATTTAATATATGGCAGTGGCTTAGTCCACATATATGTATAAGGGTCACCAGGTACACAGTCAATAGTCTGTAATAGAAGCAGGTTACGGCTAGTCTACCTGAGGACAAGTAAAAGCAATGTAATACAAGGTAGAGTCAAACAGGTATAGTATTAGGCAATATAATTATAGTTATCATCAGTGGTCTCCGTGCTTTCCTGAAAAGTATGTCAAAAAGAGGTAACTGGATATCTGGAAAAATGTCCGATTATTTATTACTAGATGGCAGCCCGATTCTAAAGAATCGGGTAGTCTAGAATCCATATATAGTTTATTTAGTAATAGTTAGGGGAGTGCGGTGAAATTAATTGTGTGTATAGAGGTGGCTCAGTGGTTAGCACTGCGCGGTGGCTCAGTGGGTAGCACTGCGCAGTGGCTCAGTGGTTAGCACTGCGCGGTGGCTCAGTGGTCAGTACTGCGTGCGGTGGCTCAGTGGTCAGCAGTGAGTGCGGTGGCGCACTGGTTAGCAGTGAGTGCGGTGGCGCAGTGGTTAGCAGTGAGTGCGGTGGCGCAGTGGTTAGCAGTGAGTGCGGTGGCGCAGTGGTTAGCAGTGAGTGCGGTGGCGCAGTGGTTAGCAGTGAGTGCGGTGGCGCAGTGGTTAGCAGTGAGTGCGGTGGCGCAGTGGTTAGCAGTGAGTGCGGTGGCGCAGTGGTTAGCAGTGAGTGCGGTGGCGCAGTGGTTAGCAGTGAGTGCGGTGGCGCAGTGGTTAGCAGTGAGTGCGGTGGCTCAGTGGTTAGCAGTGAGTGCGGTGGCTCAGTGGTTAGCAGTGAGTGCGGTGGCTCAGTGGTTAGCAGTGAGTGCGGTGGCTCAGTGGTTAGCAGTGAGTGCGGTGGCTCAGTGGTTAGCAGTGAGTGCGGCGGCTCAGTGGTTAGCAGTGAGTGCGGCGGCTCAGTGGTTAGCAGTGAGTGCGGTGGCTCAGTGGTTAGCAGTGAGTGCGGTGGCTCAGTGGGTAGCAGTGAGTGCGGTGGCTCAGTGGTTAGCAGTGAGTGCAGTGGCTCAGTGGTTAGCAGTGAGTGCAGTGGCTCAGTGGTTAGCAGTGAGTGGGGTGGCTCAGTGGTTAGCAGTGAGTGCGGTGAGATTGGTTAGCGCAGCGCCGTGGGCAGAGTGGTCAGTGCAGCGCCGTGGGCAGAGTGGTCAGTGCAGCGCCGTGGGCAGAGTGGTCAGTGCAGCGCCGTGGGCAGAGTGGTCAGTGCAGCGCCGTGGGCAGAGTGGTCAGCGCAGCACCGTGGGCAGAGTGGTCAGCGCAGCGCCGTGGGCAGAGTGGTAAGCACACACATACACTCCGCTATACTTACTACCGACCCTGCGTCTTCCCCGCCGCCTGGATCCTGAGTCGACATGTCGGCGCCCCCGGACGACTGGATCGAATATGTTGTCCGGGTAGTTTTGCGAGACATCTTGGACGCTATATTGGATCCAGTAGTTTGGGGGCAGCGACATGTCGACTGAGGATCCAGGCAGCGGACGCAGGGCCGGTGGTAAGTATAGCGGAGTGTGTGTACAAAGTTGAGGGAAGTGTGGACAAAGTGACGGAAGTGCGTACATACACACATATACTGTACATTGCATATGGAGGGGTGAGGAGAGCGGAGGCTGGAGGGCAGAGGACAGGGAGAGGAGAGCGGAGGCTGGAGGGCAGAGGAGGGCGGAGGCTGGAGGGCAGAGGACAGGGAGAGTAGAGCGGAGGCTGGAGGGCAGAGGACAGGGAGAAGCGAGTGGAGGCTGGAGGGTGGAGGACAGGGAGAGGAGAGTGGGAGGTGGAGGGTAGAGGAGAGGGAGAGGAGAGCGGAAGCTGGAGGGCAGAGGACAGGGAGAGGAGAGCGGAGGCTAGAGGACAGGGAGAGGAGAGCGGAGGCTGGAGGGCAGAGGACAGGAAGAGGAGAGAGGAGGCTGGAGGGCAGAGGACAGGGAGAGGAGAGCGGAGGCTGGAGGGCAGAGGACAGGGAGAGGAGAGCGGAGGCTGGAGAGCAGAGGACAGGGAGAGGAGAGCAAAGGCTGGAAGGCAGAGGACAGGGAGAGGGGAGCGGAGGCTGGAGGGAAGAGGACAGGGAGAGCAGAGCGGAGGCTGGAGGGTGGAGGGCAGAGGACAGGGAGAGGAGAGTGGAGGCTGGAGGGCAGAGGACAGGGAGAGTAGAGCGGAGGCTGGAGGGCAGAGGAGGGCGGAGGCTGGAGGGCAGAGGACAGGGAGAGTAGAGCGGAGACTGGAGGGCAGAGGACAGGGAGAAGCGAGTGGAGGCTGGAGGGCAGAGGACTGGGAGAGGAGAGCGGAGGCAGGAGGGCAGAGGACTGGGAGAGCAGGGCAGAGGACTGGGAGAGGAGGCTGGAGGGCAGAGGCCAGGGCAGAGGAGGCTGGAGGGCAGAGGGCAGGGCAGAGGAGGGCTGGAGGGCAGAGGCCAGGGCAGAGGAGGCTGGAGGGCAGAGGCCAGGGCAGAGGGGAGGGCAGAAGAGGCTGGAGGGCAGATGCCAGGGCAGAGGAGGCTGAAGGGCAGAGGCCAGGGCAGAGGAGGCTGGAGGGCAGAGGAGGCTGGAGGGCAGAGGCCTGGGCAGAGGAGGCTGGAGGGCAGAGGCCTGGGCAGAGGAGGCTGGAGGGCAGAGGCCAGGGCAGAGGAGGCTGGAGGGCAGAGGCCAGGGCAGAGGAGGCTGGAGGGCAGAGGCCAGGGCAGAGGAGGCTGGAGGGCAGAGGCCAGGGCAGAGGAGGCTGGAGGGCAGAGGCCAGGGCAGAGGCAGGGCAGAGGAGGCTGGAGGGTAGAGGCCAGGGCAGAGGAGGCTGGAGGGCAGAGGGCAGGGCAGAGGAGGCTGGAGGGCAGAGGCCAGGCAGAGGAGGGCTGGAGGCAGAGGCCAGGGCAGAGGAGGCTGGAGGGCAGAGGCCAGGGCAGAGGAGGCTGGAGGGCAGAGGCCAGGGCAGAGGAGGCTGGAGGGCAGAGGCCAGGGCAGAGGAGGCTGGAGGGCAGAGGCCAGGGCAGAGGAGGCTGGAGGGCAGAGGCCAGGGCAGAGGAGGCTGGAGGGCAGAGGAGGCTGGAGGGCAGAGGGAGGGCAGAGGAGGCTGGAGGGCAGAGGGCAGGGCAGAGGAGGCTGGAGGGCAGAGGCGAGGGCAGAGGAGGCTGGAGGGCAGAGGAGGCTGGAGGGCAGAGGGGAGGGCAGAGGAGGCTGGAGGGCAGAGGGCAGGGCAGAGGAGGCTGGAGGGCAGAGGCCAGGGCAGAGGAGGCTGGAGGGCAGAGGCCAGGGCAGAGGGGAGGCAGAAGAGGCTGGAGGGCAGATGCCAGGGCAGAGGAGGCTGGAGGGCAGAGGCCAGGGCAGAGGAGGCTGGAGGGCAGAGGAGGCTGGAGGGCAGAGGCCTGGGCAGAGGAGGCTGGAGGGCAGAGGCCTGGGCAGAGGAGGCTGGAGGGCAGAGGCCAGGGCAGAGGAGGCTGGAGGGCAGAGGCCAGGGCAGAGGAGGCTGGAGGGCAGAGGCCAGGGCAGAGGAGGCTGGAGGGCAGAGGCCAGGGCAGAGGAGGCTGGAGGGCAGAGGCCAGGGCAGAGGAGGCTGAAGGGCAGAGGCCAGGGCAGAGGAGGCTGGAGGGCAGAGGCCAGGGCAGAGGGGAGGGCAGAAGAGGCTGGAGGGCAGATGCCAGGGCAGAGGAGGCTGGAGGGCAGAGGCCAGGGCAGAGGAGGCTGGAGGGCAGAGGAGGCTGGAGGGCAGAGGCCTGGGCAGAGGAGGCTGGAGGGCAGAGGACTGGGAGAGGAGGCTGGAGGGCAGAGGCCAGGGCAGAGGAGGCTGGAGGGCAGAGGGCAGGGCAGAGGAGGCTGGAGGGCAGAGGCCAGGGCAGAGGAGGCTGGAGGGCAGAGGCCAGGGCAGAGGGGAGGGCAGAGAGGCTGGAGGGCAGATGCCAGGGCAGAGGAGGCTGGAGGGCAGAGGCCAGGGCAGAGGGGCTGGAGGGCAGAGGAGGCTGGAGGGCAGAGGCCTGGGCAGAGGAGGCTGGAGGGCAGAGGCCGGGCAGAGGAGGCTGGAGGGCAGAGGCCAGGGCAGAGGAGGCTGGAGGGCAGAGGCCAGGGCAGAGGAGGCTGGAGGGCAGAGGCCAGGGCAGAGGAGGCTGGAGGGCAGAGGCCAGGGCAGAGGAGGCTGGAGGGCAGAGGCCAGGGCAGAGGAGGCTGAAGGGCAGAGGCCAGGGCAGAGGAGGCTGGAGGGCAGAGGCCAGGGCAGAGGGCAGGGCAGAGGAGGCTGGAGGGTAGAGGCCAGGGCAGAGGAGGCTGGAGGGCAGAGGCCAGGGCAGAGGAGGTTGGAGGGCAGAGGCCAGGGCAGAGGAGGCTGGAGGGCAGAGGCTAGGGCAGAGGAGGCTGGAGGGCAGAGGCCAGAGCAGAGGAGGCTGGAGGGCAGAGGCCAGGGCAGAGGAGGCTGGAGGGCAGAGGGCAGGGCAGAGGAGGCTGGAGGGCAGAGGGAGGCTGGGGGAGGGCAGAGGCCAGGGCAGAGGAGGCTGGAGGCAGAGGCCAGGGCAGAGGAGGCTGGAGGGGAGAGGAGGCTGGAGGGCAGAGGCGAGGGCAGAGGAGGCTGGAGGGCAGAGGCCAGGGCAGAGGAGGCTGGAGGGCAGAGGGGAGGGCAGAGGAGGCTGGAGGGCAGAGGCTAGGGCAGAGGAGGCTGGAGGGCAGAGGCCAGGGCAGAGGAGGCTGGAGGGCAGAGGCCAGGGCAGAGGAGGCTGGAGGGCAGAGGCCAGGGCAGAGGAGGCTGGAGGGCAGAGGCCAGGGCAGAGGAGGCTGGAGGGCAGAGGGCAGGGCAGAGGAGGCTGGAGGGCAGAGGCCAGGGCAGAGGAGGCTGGAGGGCAGAGGCCAGGACAGAGGAGGCTGGAGGGCAGAGGAGGCTGGAGGGCAGAGGCCAGGGCAGAGGAGGCTGGAGGGCAGAGGCCAGGGCAGAGGCCAGGGCAGAGGAGGCTGGAGGGCAGGGCAGAGGAGGCTGGAGGGCAGAGGCCAGGGCAGAGGAGGCTGGAGGGCAGAGGCCAGGACAGAGGAGGCTGGAGGGCAGAGGAGGCTGGAGGGCAGAGGCCAGGGCAGAGGAGGCTGGAGGGCAGAGGCCAGGGCAGAGGCCAGGGCAGAGGAGGCTGGAGGGCAGGGCAGAGGAGGCTGGAGGGCAGAGGCCAGGGCAGAGGAGGCTGGAGGGCAGAGGCCAGGGCAGAGGCAGCTGGAGCTGGTAGGGCAGAGGCTGCTGGAGCCGGCAGGGCAGACTCACCACGGGCCGGGAATCAGCTGTACTGTAGCAGGAGAGGAGGGGCGGGCAGGGCTGCAGGAGAGGAAGTCCCACCCTCCCTCCTCTATAGACGCGCAGCATGTGTGGTGGGCAGAGGGTGGAGGGGAGTGGCTGGAGGGCACACGGAACTTCCGAGATCGGAACGTTCCTGTGCCGCTGCCTGTAGCAGGGGGGCCCTGCACTGGCTGACGTCACCAGCCCCTGGGCGAAGGCCATCACGGAAGTGGCCTTCGCCTTTTCAGGAAGTGGCCTTGGGGTTTTATATATAAGATACAACTACCATATTATTATTCACATATAATTAAACAGGCAAAAACTATATTATTTACCCATTTATTTATCCACTTACTCTATCTACTTCAGCATATTTTAACCAAAGCGTATCTGACTTGTGGAGCAGTAATTCACTCTGATTACCTCATGCTAGAATCCTACTTGTGTCCAATGTAGAATCGTCTCCCACCTATACAGCATCTTTTAAAAAAAAAAACAATGAAGAATTTGTATTAGCTTCAGATTCAAGATTTAGAAAATTCATATTCACCAGTTCATTATTGCAATTCTCTACTAATTATATTGATAGCTGGGCCATATATGATACAATGCTGTGGAATTTGTTGGCACTATAATAATAAATTATCACTATGCTCAGCATTTAAACTCTGTCATAGATGTCCCTACTCCCCTCGCATAAGGGAATCAGAACACATCGGAGTAAAGGTGTGGGTGTAGTATTGCTCTTTCATAGTCACAACTAGATATATAGAAACTGGTGGTGGAACTAATTGGGGTGTAGTGTCTCATCTCATTGTTAACAGGCATTCCGGGTGGCGTAAGATGGCCGCCGCAGGAAGTTCTGGAAGCGGAACTTCCACTGAGTCATGCATTCCACAAAATTATTGTCTCCGTATCAGGTATTAAATGTGCCAAAAAAAAACATTACTAGCTTCCAACAAAATACATATTAAACTGTTATTATTCTCAATACTCACAGCCACACAGATGTGAAAAGTTCTTTCCATTCAGGATTCCATGGAAAGGTGGGTGATATCATCGCTCTAACTAGCTCCTTGACTGACAAATGAAGCAACTTTCCTGCAACTTTTTACACATATTCTATACTTTCTTGCAAGAATTACTTCATGAAGACAATTCAATAAATCCTCACATTAAATCTGAAAATTATCACATAATCCTTGATGTATCAATATCCCCTAAAATCTTATTCTGTAAATCATATATGTAATATACAATCAGATTGAATCAGTTTCCCTGCACTCAAATTCAGACACAAACCCTCTGTACAATGTGCCCTGGATTCGCAACTGTAAAAGCTGGGCAACCTCCCATCAGACTCTGAATTCTCCATTTCTCCCCCTTCCTCTCCCCCCCCCTACTACAGGGCTTCTCTCAAGCAATTATCACAGACTCAAAGTGAACACATGTGGGGGAGAGGAGGAGGGTCTGCCAGCCCTCCTGCAGTTGAGTTTTACTTTATGCAACAGCAAGGAGAATATACAGTACCACGGAACAAAGAAAGAAGAAAAAACTGTCTTCTTCCAGACACTGTCTTCACAAATTTCACATAACACCATGTCAGGCAGCGACTCTGAACCCTCACTAACATTCGATTCCACAGCTGTCCTTTCGACACCTTCAAGAACTTCTCCATGCCATGAAGAACAACATGCTACATACAAGACTGACTATAACAAAGAAGATCTTCATGTTGGTATGACTCAGTGAAACAGAATATTCCCCGTTAACTGCAGATACAGGCTGACCAGCCCCACTCCTGTAACTCCCCTCGTACGTTCTTTCAAGTACAGGACATTGTACAGGGGAGCAATACAAGACTGCAAAACACTGACTCACACCTTCGCCCTACAACTCTGTCTTTCAAAAGTCGAGGTTTTTTTCCTCTGTGCCTGTGCACACAACTTGGCAACTATTCTGCAATGAGTCACACGCAACACAATATAACAGTGAAGGTCTCAAACATAAACTGGGATAAGCATTGTTTACAGTAGATTGGTGTGTCAATGGGTTTCAAGACTACCAGCGGGGTCGCGCCTATCCCCACTTAAGGATTACCACAACAGACCGAATAGTGTCCTCCACTTATCTATGAGCGACTGGAGACACAAGTAGGTCATCAATTACTGATTAAATTGATATACTTACTGTGTTCTATGGGTTGATCAGGCCCGAGCTAGTCTCTCATGATCTTCAGCTGAACACATTCCTTCAGTCTGCCTAGACACAGCACTCCCCTTATGGTGGCCCCATCTTTGGGCACCAACTGTTAGGCGGCCGTCACACGCTGAGATATCCTTAGCGATATTGTAAGCGATCACGTGCACGCGCAATCGCTTACAATATCGCTCACATCGCTGGTGAGATGTCACACAGACAGACTCACCAGCGATGCGGAGCCGCGATCTCGCTCGTTACTATGGTACACATCGGGTTACTAGGGCCGCGCGTCGCTTAGTTACCCGACGTGTACCATAGTTACCATCTCCCAGCATAGGCGCGGTCGCTGGGAGATGGATCATCGTGGTGTCATACACCACGATGATGCAGATCGTTGCATCGTTCATCGCTAGATCTGAGAACCGGAGCTCAGATCAGCGATGTCACGATCAAGCGATTTACCATCGTAAATCGCTTGATTACATGCAACGATATCTTGCCCGATATCGCTTAAGCGATCAAAATGGAGATCGCTTAAACGATATCGGGCAAGATATCGTTCCGTGTGACGGCCCCCTTAGAGTGAGGTACTATGGACCTCGACTATTTGCTTATCCCTTGTCAAATTAACTTAATCAAGTGCATGCACAAAGTAATAATAGCAGACAGTCGCAGACATAGTAGGAATTGTAAAAAAAACATTCCCCTACTACATCAGGATCATGTCCTGTCCAAAATCTTGGGTCAGGGTTTGCGGTATGTGGCAAAGAAAGGCAAGGATATCGGGAGCATAATTTCACTTAGTATTTTCTCTAGTGAGACATATAATTGTAAGCCAGCATTGTTGAGATACCCAGGTAGTTTTAAATGTGGGGAAAGGAGGTGCGGCATGTGCAAATATGTAGACCAGACTGACAGCTTTAGGCTAGGGCCACACATAAGCCCTGGATCCATTATTGGCATCAGTTTTTTAACTTTATTTTTCTAAGTCCAAAAACTGATGCTAAAAACGGATCCTGGGATCAAGTGTGACTGCATTGTTAACCAAAGCTATTTTTTTTTTTACTGGACCCAAAAAACACTGCAAGCAATGTTTTTGGGGTGCAGTAAGAAAACATCTGTTTTTTTTAACATGGGGCCCTATGGGAAAGGGATCCATTAACAAATGGCACATGTAGGCATCATCCATTAACGGATCCGTTTTTGCTAGCATTTTTTGGCAAAGAATGGCACAGTCCAAAAAACGCAGAGCTGCACAGGATGCTCAAAAAACAGCCTTAAAATAACAGATCTGTTATTGAAACCAGTGTAAAAAACGGATTGCCATGTGTGACCCCAGCCTCACTGATAATGTCTCGGGCAGGAAATACAATATAAAAACTTACATAAATTGTGGCACAACACATGTAATATACATGGCTACGTGTGTAGAATGCAACCTATATTACATAGGTTGCACAAGTAGACCACTGAGGAAGAGAATTTCCGAGCACATTTCTGCCATGGATCCCACATCAAATAACAGAAGGTCCTTATCTGGCCTATCTAAACATTTCTGAGAAAAACACAATGGAAACATAAGTAGCCTGACTTTTAAAGGAATAGAGGTTGAAAAAATTCGTATGTGGGGTGATGTGAACAGAACCTTATTCAATCGAGAAAGTTTCTGGATGCTGACCCGGAATGCAAGATACCCAAAAGGGTTAAATTTGAGAACAGACTTGATTTACTTTTACTTCGTTTTCTTCCTTCACCCAACACCAAATTTGAGGCATCTGGGATGTCAAACCAAATCTTTATTTAGACGGTAAATTTCATCATGCATAATCACTGTTATGTCCACCTTTCTATGAGAATTTATTCACACATGCTAATATAGTGGGACACTCATATGAGGATATGCACACATCCTCAACACAATTTCGAGGAGTATATGTTAATCTGGGGCATTGTTCAAACTACATACATATCTATTATAATAAAACCCTAATGGCCACTTTACACGCGGCAAATTTCTAGCTTATCCACAGGTAACTTACTGGCTGCAGTGAAATCATGGAGACATTATTCCATTTGTACACAGCAACAAGATAGAACCATGTCTCCATGATTTCACTGCAGCCAGTAAGTTACCTGTGGATAAGCTAGAAATGTTGCCGCGTGTAAAGTGGCCATAAGGCTACTTCCGTCAGGATGTAACGGTATGCTACGTCACATCCTGGCTGAAGTAGCCTCTACATCCACTGTGGGTGTTCTAATATGGCCGCCCGCACACGTACACACACACCTCCATGCACTGTCCACTATATTTACCACCAGCCCTGCGACTTCCCCGCCGCCGCCTGGATCCTCAGTCCTCCGTTCCGCCGACATGTCGCCGCCTCCGGAGGACTGGATCCAATATGGTGTCCGGGAAGTTATGCGAGACTTCCCGGACGCCATCTTGGACAAAGTATGTCGCCGTCCCCGGACGACTGGATCAAATATGCCGTCCAGACGCCATTTTGGAAGAAACATGTCGCCGGCACAGAGGAGTGGAGCAAAGATGGTGGGGACGGTGGAGCGAAGATGCGGCGGCGGGAAAGACGATGACCCGGTGGTAGGTGGTAAGTATGGCAGGCAGAGTGCCTTTGTCCTCTGCGAACCACTTTGCCCACCGCACTGCACTGACCACTCTGCCCACCGCACTGCGCTGACCACTCTGCCCACCGCACTGCGCTGACCACTCTGCCCACCGCATTCACTGCTAACCACTGAGCCACCGTACAGTGCTAAACACTGAGCGACCATACTATGCTAAACACTGAGCCACCGCGCAGTGCTAACCACTGAGCCACCGCGCAGTGCTAACCACTGAGCCACCGCGCAGTGCTAACCACTGAGCCACCGCGCAGTGCTAACCACTGAGCCACCGCACAGTGATAACCACTGAGCCACCGTGCAGTGATAACCACTGAGCCACTGCGCAGTGATAACCACTGAGCCACCGCGCAGTGATAACCACTGAGCCACCGCGTAGTGCTAACCACTGAGCCACCGCACAGTGCTAACCACTGAGCCACCGCGCAGTGATAACCACTGAGCCACCGCACAGTGCTAACCACTGAGCCACCGCGCAGTGCTAACCACTGAGCCACCGCACAGTGCTAACACTGAGCCACGGTATACTCTGCTAACCACTGAGCCCCTGTATACTCTGCTAACCACTGAGCTGCCGTACAGTGCTCCATCCTCCCTCACCCCGCCGCTTTGTCCTCCATCCTCCACCGCATCCTCCTCCTTCCTTTGTCCTCCTCCTCTCCGCCACTCCATCCTCCCCCTGCCTGTGCTGCTCCGTCCTCCCCCACCCCACCGCTTTGTCCTCCGTCCTCCTCCCCCCGCCGCTCTGTGCTCCATCCTCCCCCTACTGCTCCGTCCTCCCCCACCCCACCGCTTCCTCCTCCTTCCTTTGTCCGTCTCCCCTCCGACACTCCATCCTCCCCTGCCTGTGCTGCTCCGTCCTCCCCCACCCCGCCGCTTTGTCCTCCGTCCTCCTCCCCCGCCGCTCTGTGCTACATCCTCCCCCTGCTGCTCCGGCCTCACCCACCCCGCCACTTTGTCCTCCATCCTCCTCTCCCCCGCCGCTTTGTGCTCCGTCCTCCCCCTGCCGCTCCATCCTCCCCCTGCCTGTGTTGCTCCGACTTCCCCCACCCCACCACTTCGTCCTCCATCCTCCTCTCCCCCACGGCTCTGTGCTCCGGCTCCCCCTGCCGCTTCATCCTCCCCCTGCCTGTGCCGCTGCATCCTCCCCCACCCCACCGCTTCCTCCTCCTTCCTTTGTCCTACGCCACTCCATACTCCGTTCTCCCCCTGCCTGTGCTGCTCCATCCTCCCCCACCCCGCCGCTTTGTCCTCCGTCCTCCTCCCACCGCTCTGTGCTCCGTCCTCCCCTGCCTGTGCTGGTCCATCCTCCTGCACCGCTTCCTCCTCCTTCCTTTGTCCTCCTCCTCTCCGCCACTCCATCCTCCCCCTGCCTGTGCTGCTCCATACTCCCCCACCCCACCGCTTCGTCCTCCTCCCCCACCGCTCTGTGCTCCGTCCTCCCCTGCTGCTCTGTCCTCCCCTTTCCTGTGCCACTCCATCTTCCCCACCCACCACTTCCTCCTCCTTCCTTTATCCTCTCCCCCCGCCACTCCATCCTCAGTCCTCCCCTGCCTGTGCCGCTCTGGCATCCCTACCCGCCGCTTCGTCCTTCGTCCTCCTCCCCCCTGTCGCTCTGTGCTCCGTCCTCCCCTGCCTGTGCCGCTCCATCCTCCCCTACCCCACCGCTTCCTCCTCCTTCCTTTGTCGTCCTCCCCTCTGCCACTCCATCCTCCGTCCTCCCCCTGCCTGTGCTGCTCCGGCCTCCCCCACCCCACCGCTTCATCCTCCATCCTCCTCTCCCCCGCCGCTCTGTGCTCTGTCCTCCCCCTGCCGCTCTGTCCTCCCCCTGCCACTCTGTCCTCCCCCTGCCGCTCCGTCCTCCCCCTGCCTATGCCGCTCCATCCTCCCCCACCGCTTCCTCCTCCTTCCTTTGTCCTCCTCACCTCCGCCACTCCATCCTCTGTCCTCCCCCTGCCTGTGCTGCTCCGTCCACCCTCACCCCACCACTTCATCCTACATCCTCCTCCCCCCGCTGCTATGTGCTTCGTCCTCCCCCTGCCGCTTCGTCCTCCCCCTGCCTGTGCCACTCCATCCTCCCCCACCCCACCGCTTTCTCCTCCTTCCTTTGTCCTCCTCACCTCTGCCACTCTATCCTCCGTCCTCCCCCTGCCAGTGCTACTCTGTCCTTCCCCACCTCTCCTCTTCATCCTGTCCTCCACCCCCCGCCGCTCTGTGCTTCATCCTCCCCCTGCCTGTGCCGCTCCATCCTCACCACCCACTGCTTCCTCCTTCGTTTGTCCTCCTCCCCTCTGCCACTCCATCCTCCGTCCTCCCCCTACCTGCGCTGCTCCGTCCTCCCCCACCCCGCCGCTTCGTGCTCCGTCCTCCTCCCCCTGCCGCTCTGTGCTCCATCCTCTCCCTGCGGCTCCTTCCTCTGCCTGCCTGTGCTGCTACATCCTCCAACACCCCGCCGCTACCTCCTCTGTCCTCCATCCTCCTCGCCCCTGCTGCTCTGTCCTCCCTCCTCCCCCTGCCACGCCGTCCTTCCCCCACCACTCCTTCTTCAAAGCTCCTCCCAATTCAGCGCTCACCGCCTTCCCCATGCAATCTCTATTTCTATATTCTAGAATACCCGATGCGTTAGAATCGGGCCACTATCTAGTGATTCTCATAAGTGTGTGGGGGTTAAATAATTTTGAGGTGTTAACACAAATACACAACATTTTGTCTCCTGCGGTATTGCCAAATCCTCTAATTTCTGTGGACATATTACTACCTGTTTGCCGATGGCTTGTTGTTCTGGGTAATGTGAGGTTGTGACACTGGTGATTTGTTGCAGGCAAAATGAACGCATGGTCTGCACTGGAATCATGTTTGGCTTCTTACATTGCCGCTATGGGTGATTTTCGTCCTAACAATTTGGACATTGTTTGTTCTCATGTGAAATACATCAGGGGTTAATGCACCGAGAACTGTGAGTTAGGAAATTATTTATCTAGTATACTTTTAAGGCCACTTCACACACAGATATCTGAGTCCAATATCTGAACAGATCTCTGGTTGCAGTGAAATCATGGATACATAGTTTTTCATTTATACACAGCCACAAAATGGAACAATGTATCCATGATTTCACTGCAACCAGAGATCTGTTCAGATATTGGACTCAGATATCTGTGTGTGTGAAGTGGCCTTAATCCTTTTACAAAAGCTGTTAAAAAGTCATTTGTTACACGTCAGGTGCTTTGTTGGGAGGAAATTCAGTACCTATAGTAACTTTTTCTTCTGGATTCCTTGATTCCTTCTCATAGAAATATTGATAGCATATTCATAACATTCAGTAACATATTTCCTGTTATGCACATTTAAGAGCATTTCAGTGTACAACTGATATAGATGTATTTCTGTCCCAAAAAAAAGGAAATTACCTATCTGCATATTTTATTTTATTTCATTGTGTGTATGATGATGTATGTATATGTGTATTCATATCCTTATGTCTATATAAGAATAATTTTCATTTGATAAAGCATTTGTCTATATTCATATTGTAAAAATAATAATCTTATGACGTTATGCGTGCAAAGCTTGCCCAAACAAAAACTGTGTATAGTTACACGTGTCCATATATTTATATGGAACATATGTTCTCGGGGCTATTCAGCTCCAGAAGGTAGGACTATGCAAGGTTAGATTGTAATTAAGTCACCATGTGTGACTAATCATGCTAACGTGATGATGTTTTTAGAATTTGTATACATAGGTGTATGTTAGTCTATTTGTCAGTCTACGACTAAGACGTTACCTCTGAAACGCGTCAGGCAGAGCCTGTGTGCCTTGTGAGCTGATTTAATCATGTGAACATGTATTGAGAATAAAGAACCATTTTAAGGATATCCGGTGCTGGCCATCTTTAAACATTTTCTATGCTAAGCAGAGTAGGTTAGAATTCAAGTCTTCAGATTCCCTGGTTGATCGCTCTAATTGGTGCCATTACATGCTAGGATATCGTTAGCTATATCCTTAGAACCATCACGTGACCGTGCTCATTCCGACATAGTTAGTGCGTTGTCACACACAAGGATATCGTTAACGGGGAAGGATATCGTTAACGATATCCTATTCAGCAACACACCAGTTAAATAGGAGAGGAAGGAGTGAGCGATGTAATAAAGCGGCAGGAATAGGAGCTTTTTGAACGATATCAGTTCATAAAGGTGTCACACTGAACATACTTCCTGAAGCAGCGTTAATTGGACAACGAACGATAGATTTGAGGTCAAGATCTCAAATCTTTGATGAAGGATCCAACGATCTTTTCTTCCTATATCGTTGGTTTACACGCAAGGACGCCCAAACGATATCTTTTGAATGATCACAAATCTGTGACGTTTCAAGGATATTGTTCAGGATATCCTTGCGTGTAACGGCACCATAAAGGCTCAGTTACACAAACAGATAATTGTGCAGACATTGTTTGCAGATCTCTGGTTGCAGTGAAATCATGGAAACATTGTTCCATTTTGTGGCTGTGTACAAATGGAACAATGTGTCCATGATTTCACTGCAACTAGAGATCTGCGAACAATATCTGCACAATTATCTGTGTGTGTAAGCCTGGTTTCACACTGCAGTTTTTTCCCTGATCAGGTTCCATCCGGTTTGTTTGCCAAAACCAGGAGTGTCTCCAAAACTCAGAACAGGTGTTAATTTTTCAATTATATAGCTGTAGAATCAAAGCACTCGTATAGTCTGTTTTTGATTGCTTTAAAGTGATTTATTTCAGAACACAGGTGTAGAAATGTGACAAGCAGATTAACGTTTCGGCCAATACTAGGCTTTGTTCACAACGTCACTGGGAATAAATAAAGAATATACAAATAAGTATCTTACAATATATACAAGAATAATTATGTACAATATTTACAATGGATGCCAGTCTAGTGTTATCAAGGTATTTTTCGCTTATAAGGGACGTAAGGAGCTATCAGTCATATGGATAGTGTTATATAATGGGTACATCAAACCAAAGGGTGAGGGATTTTTCCAGAAAGAGCCTTAGGGCTTGGACACACTTTCCTAGTTACATCGGAGTTTGACTGGGAAGACTCTGAAAGGGCTGGAGCAGTGACCCTGAACGGCCTCTCCCTCTCTGCACGGGGAGTCTGGAGCTGCACAAAAACACAATCAGCTGACAGCCCTGTCCAGACAGGGAGAGGCCGTTCAGGGTCACTGCTCCAGCCCTTTCAGAGTCTCCTCAGTCAAACTCTGATGAGTGTGTCTCAGCCCTTATGTGGGGTAGAGAAGTGAATGGCCTAGTAATTACCTGCTGGTGCTAGAATGAAGGGATTCACACTTAAATGGTATATGTATATGCTGTTGTAAGGTACAATCAAGAAAGACCTGGAAAGAAGATGGGTGTTACTGTTGTGATGGTTGGTTCAAGGCTATAGAATACGTGTTTGTGGGTGTTTACCTGGAAACTGATAATAGAAGGTATAGTAAATTGGGGCCTTCTGTAGTTTCGGATTAGGGACAGAATATAGGAAAAACCCAAGATGTGGGTAGTGCTAGTGTAGTGTCCTCCAGAAACTAATTCAGGTTCCTCCCGTATTAGGGTACATATAGTTATCATCTAGGTAAATTCCTGCAAAAGCACAATAGTGGTAATAGTTTGTAATAGCTCTGTTAATAACCCCATGTTATATGGATAAGTAATAGCAATCACCTTTATAGGGATTTCTGTGTTCCCCCAGTGTTCCCTTTTGTTGCAAGGTCTATGATCAACTTCTATAGGAGCTGAAGTTCTGTTATGGTTAATAATGCAAAAAAGGAGGAATACACCATCAGTGCAAATGTTTGAAAGATATACTTATCTTGTGTGCAGCAGGGTAACCGCCTACTTGTTTTCCAGGGAGTGGCCAGCACAACTGTGCCTAGGCTGAGAGTGGCTCTACTGGCCGGCCGCCGTCATTATATATGCGAGTGGCCAGACATGTGACCAGAAATTATGTACGTGGATCGCGCTTTCGCAATACTATCGTATAGCGATGACGCGTCTCAGCCGGATGTGACGTGTCAGCGTTTGTTTATTTAGGCTGCTTCGGTAGCAAAGTGTGTTACCACTCGCCGAACACATGAAATGACATGGCGGAGTAGCGCTACCCTGCAATGTAGTGTACATGTTGGCAATGGGGTGTGTTAGAAGCTTCTATAGAGTAGATTGGTCTATATCGAAGATGTTATACAGGATTTGACATATGATATATTGGTACATGAGACTACCCGTGGAATAGCAATCAATTATTGATAGGTAATTTGGTGTTGATAGTCTGGATAATGTCCTCAATCAAATAAATATATTGTATATATTAGATGTTCTAGAGCAGTGATGGTGAACCTATGGCACGCGTGCCAGGGGTGGCACGCAGAGCCGCTTCCCCTGGCACACGGCCTCGCCACTACACTGCTGCTGTGATCTGCCGGCGCGCGCCGCGGCGCCGGCAGATCAAGGCTGTGTCGGAGCAGAGGAGACATTTCTCCTCTCTCTGACACACCTCCAAGCCCCACCCTCCCGGCCAGCGTCATGTGACAGCGGTCATGTGACGCACCCGGCGTCACGTGACCGCACTCAGCGCGGGTCGGGAGGAGAAGACACTGGAGAAGAAGATGTCAGAAGAGGAAACTGCAGCAGGAAGGTGAGTATGACTTTTTTTTTTTTTCATAATCTATAGCAGGATGGGGCATTACTATGAGGGGCTGGATGGGGCATTACTATGAGGGGCTGGATGGGGCATTACTATGAGGGGCTGGATGGGGCATTACTGTGAGGGGCAGGATGGGGCATTACTGTGAGGGGCAGGATGGGGCATTACTGTGAGGGGCAGGATGGGGCATTACTGTAAGGGGCTGATGGGGCATTACTGTGAGGAGCTGATGGGGCATTACTGTGAGGGGCAGGATGGGGCATTAACTGTGAGGGGCAGGATGGGGCATTTACTGTGAGGGGTGATGGGGCATTACTGTGAGGGGCTGATGGGGCATTACTGTGAGGGGCGGATGGGGCATTACTGTGAGGGGCAGGATGGGGCATTACTGTGAGGGGCAGGATGGGGCATATTATTATGTGATGGGGCAGGATGGGGCATATTATGTATTGGGGCTGATGTGGCATATTACTATGATGATGGGACAAGGATGTGGAACATTACTGTGGATGGGGCATTGGTGCAGGATGGGGGATATTACTGATAGGGCCAGGATAAGGCAACATTAGTGCAGGATCGGGCATATTACTGCAAGGAAACGGTGGGGCATTATAATGGCAAGTGGACAAGGATGAGATACATTACTGCAGGGATGGGGCATTACTTCAAGGGGACACGGATGGGGCATATTAGTGCAGGATGGGGCATATTACTGCAGGGGACAAGAATGTGGGCATATATGCAGGATGGGGCATATTGTGCAAGGGGACTGGATAGGGCATTACAGCAGGGATGGGGCATTACTAATTATAAGGGCAGGATGGGGACATTACTATGAGGGGCTGGATGGGGCATTACTATGAGGGGCAGGATGGGGCATTACTATGAGGGGCTGGATGGGGCATTACTGTGAGGGGCAGGATGGGGCATTACTGTGAGGGGCAGGATGGGGCATTACTGTGAGGGGCAGGATGGGGCATTACTGTGAGGGGCAGGATGGGGCATTACTGTAAGGGGCTGATGGGGCATTACTGTGAGGAGCTGATGGGGCATTACTGTGAGGGGCAGGATGGGGCATTACTGTGAGGGGCAGGATGGGGCATTACTGTGAGGGGCTGATGGGGCATTACTGTGAGGGGCTGATGGGGCATTACTGTGAGGGGCAGGATGGGGCATTACTGTGAGGGGCAGGATGGGGCATTACTGTGAGGGGCAGGATGGGGCATATTACTGTGAGGGGCAGGATGGGGCATTACTGTGAGGGGCAGGATGGGGCATTACTGTGATGGGGCAAGGATGGGGCATATATTATGTGATGGGGTAGGCAGGATGGGGCATATTATGCAATGGGCGGATGAGGCATATTACTATGTGGGACAGGATGGGCATTACTGCTGAAATGGGGCATATATGGGTGCAGGATGGCATATTACTGCAGATGGGCCAAGGATTAGCACATAGGGGCAGGATGGGCATATTACTGCAATGAATAGGTGGGGCATATTAATGCAAGTGGACAAGATGTGAGTATTTCATATGCAGGATGGGGCATATACTTAGGCATGGGCATACTGCAGAGGGGATATACTGCAAGGACAAGATGGGCATATTACTGCAGGATGGGGCATATTGTGCAGGACTAGGATAGGCATTAAGAGATGGGATTTACATTATAAGGCAGGATGGGGACATTACCACAAGGGACAAGGAAGGGAC
Organism: Allobates femoralis; assembly: GCA_033576535.1. Classification (NCBI taxonomy): domain Eukaryota; kingdom Metazoa; phylum Chordata; class Amphibia; order Anura; family Aromobatidae; genus Allobates; species Allobates femoralis. Next base: position 366,134,361 of record JARQOC010000001.1, on the reverse strand, counting down.
ATTACCGAAGGGGACAAGGATGGGGCATACTACAAGGGGATAAGGATAAATACATTACTACAAGAAGGGGGTCAGGATAGGAACATTATTGCCAGGAGAGGGTCAGGGTGGAGCACAACTGCAAGGAGAGGGTCAGGATGGAGCACAACTGCAAGGAGAGGGTCAGGATGGGGCCATAAATGCATGGAGATGGTCAGGATGGATCATATAGCTAGGAGAGTATCAGAATGGAGCACATAGCTAGAAGGAGAGGATCAGAATAGAGCACATAAAAGAAGCAGAGGGTCAGGATGGAGCACATAGCTACAAGGAGAGGGTCATGATGGAGCACATAGCTATCAAGGAGAGGGTCATGATGGAGCACATAGCTACAAGGAGATGGTCAGGATGGAGCACATAGCTACAAGGAGAGGGTCAGGATGGAGCACATAGCTACAAGGAGAGGGTCGGGTCAGGATGGAGCACATAGTTACAAGGAGAGGGTCAGGATGGAGCACATTACTGCAAGGAGAGGGTCAGGATGGAGCACATTACTGCAAGGAGAGGGTCAGGATGGAGCACATGGCTACAAGGAGAGGGTCAGGATGGAGCACATTACTGCAAGGAGAGGGTCAGGATGGAGCACATAGCTACAAGGAGAGGGTCAGGATGGAGCACATTACTGCAAGATAAGGGACCAGGATTTCAGTATGAAATATGCTTGCACTCCATGATAAAATCTATCTTCTGTCTAATATTCTGCATTTTTTCCATACAGATCAGTCCACCTGCGTTTCTAGAAAGGGCAGTGGCAGCGACTCAGCTTCAATGTGCAGTACACGTGAGCTGTCTGACCACTGCTGAAGAGAAGAGAAGACTGCAAAGGTAAGTTTAAAATCAATTAATTGTTAAAATAATTGAATTGATCATCAATGTTTCAGGACTACAAGCCCTGTACAGGGAAGAGAGTTAGCATCTGCTGGCTTCTCCCCCCTGTGCAGCGCTTATGATTACCACTGCTGTAATTTAGGTTACATTACCATATTGGCACTTTGCCATAAATAATTTAGTTTTGGGTTGTGGTTTGGGCACTCGGCCTCTGAAAGGTTCGTCATCACTGTTCTAGAGAGTTAAACCAATGTCATCATAATGGCTATATGCATCTTGGGGATTTCTTTCTATCCTCTATGCCTAAAGTTCACGGTGATTGAGTATGTTCCATAGTACATTCCCATATATACACAAAATAAAAAAACATAAAATACAGATAGTCACAGGTATATGCAGTTTTTGGAGTCCGAACCATAAAACTATATAAAGTAAAAGCAAAAGGAGAAAATAAAAGAAATGAAACTTGACTAATCATAATTTTGCTCTATGGGGTTAAATGACTGCTAGCTCCTTATGTCCCTTATAAGCGAAAAATTCCTTGATAACACTACACTGGTATCCATTGTAAATATTGTACATAATTTTTCTTGTATATATTGTAAGATACTTTTTTGTATATTCTTTATTTATTCCCAGTGACGTTGTGAACAAGGCCTAGTATTGGCCGAAACGTTAATCTGCTTGTCACATTTCTACACCTGTGTTCTGAAATAAATCACATTAAAGCAATCAAAGACAGACTATACGAGTGCTTTGATTCTACAGCTATATACTGAGGACCCTGGGTTCCATTCATTCAGCAACATTAAACAAACAAAACATTGAGTGTTGGTCATCTACCATTGACTAATCTTTCAAGTATAGTTTTTCTCTGCAAGTTCCTTTCCTGGTTCCTCTCCTGGCTTTGGCACTCAAACCTGATCGAACCTGATCAGGGAAAAAATGTGGTGTGAAGGGGGCCTAAGGCTGGCTTCACATTGCGCGTGATCCGGTCCGGGACTGTCAGGAGTGACAGCCCCGGACCGGATTTTGGCCCATAGGATACTATGGGGCCGGATGGAGCTGGATGGCAGTTATCTGCCATCCGGCTGCTATCTCGCCGGATGTATCCGGGAGAAGTGGGTTTTTTCTGCCGAATCCAAAAACGTTGCATGCAATCACCAGATGTCACAGGTGGCGTCACATGAACCCTTCAAAACAATTCCCCTTTTTTTTTATTGTCTCCCCAAGGGCACGGATTCGGGCACCGACCACCCGTGACATTCCCGTATCAGTACACCCGAGCTCCGAGTACCCAGACCCTTATGGCGCGAGACACTTTCATCTGCAGAATTCATCTGGATTCACATTTGAGGAGTTTTTTATGCAAATCTCCACCTTGAGGAGATGATACAACCCTTTAGAGCCCCCGTCACACATAACGAGATCGTTAAGCGAGATCATTGTAATGTGACAGGTTTTGTGACGCAACAGCGATCTCGCTAATGATCTCGTTATGTGTGACACTTAGCAGCGATCAGGCCCCTGCTGTGAGATCGCGGATCGATACAAAGTACTCTGGGTCACTTTTAGATTGTTGCGCTCCCGCTGGGAATGCTGCATCGATGTGTTTGAAAGGGACAACGACCAACGATCTCAATACTACGCCCGAGAGTGACAATTCCCAACGATCTCTGTATCATTCCGGATCGTTGCTGAGTCGCTGGTGAGATCTAACTGTTTGACATCTCACCAGCGATCCCAAAGTGACGCACCAACGATCCCTAAGGATCGTTATCATTGTCGGGATCGCTGTTGCGTCATTGTGTGTGATGGGAGCTTAACCCAGAGAAAGAAAGTGTCTCAGGGTTACCCGCGTGACACTCTCACGTGTTTTATTAAACGGGGTGAGCCTTTTCCTGAACCAATACATTTAAAATGTTCCTTAAAGCGAACATACAGAGGCCTTAATGTTTTGCCTATGTAGTAGAGACCGCAGGGACAAAAGACAACATAGACAACAAACTTGGTCCTACAGGAGATGAACTGACATTATGCCACTTGTCACCTATTTGAATAGGATGTCCGATCAAGTGCAAACGACAAAAAGGACAATTCCCACATTTGAAGTTGCCCCTAAGGCCCATCTCATTCAGCCATGACATCCTGTGTGCTAGTCTATTCTTAACCAAGATATCTCTCAGATTATTATACCTCCTGTGGGTAATCAACGGTTTAAACTGAACCACCTCTGAGAGATCCTTGTCTCCCTCCAGGATATGCCAGTGCTTCAAGATGAAGGATTTTATAATTCTATCCATAGGACCAAATTTCAAATTGTAAAATGAAACGTCTCCCCTTCTTTATGTTCTTGTTATGGGAATCCTTAGTTGATGCCAGCTGAGAGGGAGAGCAGTCATCATAGCCGACGCAGAATGACTGGAGGAAGTAAGGGTATGTGCCCACAGAACGTTTTTTCCGCAGTCCTGAACGCAGCAAAACCTGTACTGGTTTCAAGGATCCTAGAGTCCTTGCCAGGAGATTAGCTATGATCTTGTCTGCATTTTCTACGCGTTTTTTGAACGTTTTTACTGCGTTTTTGCTGCATTTTTGATGCTGCGTTTTTCCCGCGTTTTTGCCATTGACTGCAGCAAAAACGCAGGAAAATAGAACATAATAATTCTCTCCCAACTGCAGGGATTTGACAGTTGTAGACACTTGCTAAACCAATGTGTGGGCACAGCGTTTCTGTGAAACACATTGGTTTTGCTGGGAATCCAAACTGCAGGAACAAATTAGCATACATTACCATAAAACCAATGATAAACTGCATGCAGAAACCGCAGCAAAGACACAGCAAAAATGTCCTGTGGGCACATACCCTAAGAGGAATACATAAAGCCTTATCACAGGCCACATCCAACAAGGAAGCGGGGTATCCTCTGGCCAGAAACTTTGTTTTATGGTCAGTTGTTTGGGCAGCAAGTTTTTCAGGATCATTGTTAATTCTTTTCAGTCTGAAGAATTGACTGTAAGGCAGTGAACGCTTGACATAGTAGGGATGGACACTGTCAAAATGTAACAAGGCATTCTTAGCAGTGGTCTTTCTGAAGACTTCCCTTCGGATTTTACCATCAACAACACTCAGTTTGACGTCTAGAAACTCTAGACTGTCATTACCAAACACCGAGGTAAACCTCATGTTTGCAAAAAATATTTTTATTAAAGAGGACCTGTCACCACCCCCCAAGGATATCAGTCTAAATGCAGCACTGAATACAGCATGTATGCTTCATTCAGGCAAGGGGTCCTTCATGTGTGTGTGATATTTGTACCCCTAAATACAGCCTTCTAAAAATGTGTACAGTCATGGCCAAAAGTTTTGAGAGTGACACCAAAATTATATTTTCACCATCTGGTTTTTATTTGTGTTTGTCTGATGTTTATATCACATACAGAAATATAATTGCAATTATATTATGAGTACCAAAAGGTTATATTGACAGTTAGAATGAGTTAATGCAGCAAGTCAATATTTCCAGTGTTGACCCTTCTTCTTCAGGACCTCTGCAATTCTCCCTGGCATGCTCTCAATCAACTTCTGGACCAAATCCTGACTGATAGCAGTCCATTCTTGCATAATCAATGCTTGCATTTTGCCAGAATTTGTTGATTTTTGTTTGTCCACCCGTCTCTTGATGATTGACCACAAGTTCTCAATGGGATTAAGATCTGGGGAGTTTCCAGGCCATGGACCCAAAATCTCTGTTTTGTTCCCTGAGCCATATAGTTATCACCTTTGCTTTATGACAAGGTGCTCCATCATGCTGGAAAAGGCATTGTTGGGCGCCAAACTGCTCTTGGACGGTTGGGAGAAGTTGCTCTTGGAGGACATTCTGGTACCATTCTTTATTCATGGCAGTGTTTTTAGGCAAGGCTGTGAGTGAGCCGATTCCCTTGGCTAAGAAGCAACCCCACACATCAATGGTTTCAGGATGCTTTACAGTTGGCATGAGACTGGTGGTAGCGCTCACCTCTTCTTCTCCGAATAAGCTGTTTTCCAGATGTCCTAAACAATCGAAAAGGGGATTCATCATAGAAAATGACTTTACCCCAGTCCTCAGCAGTCCACTCCCTGTACCTTTTGCAGAATATCAGTTGGTCCCTGATGTTTTTTTCTGGAGAGAAGTGGCTTCTTTGCTGCCCTCCTTGAAACTAGGCCTTGCTCAAAGAGTCTCTGCCTCACAGTGCGTGCAGAAGCACTCACACCAGCCTGCTGCCATTCCTGAGCAAGCTCGTCACTGCTGGTAGTCCGATCCCGCAGCTGAAACAGCTTTAATATACGGTCCTGGCGCTTGCTGGTCTTTCTTGGGGGCCCTGGAGCCTTTTTGACAACAATGGAAGCTCTCTCCTTGAAGTTCTTGATGATGCAATAGATTGTTGACTGAGGGGCAATCTTTCTAGCTGCGATACTCTTCCCTGTTAGGCCATTTTTGTGCAGTGCAATGATGGCTGCACGTGTTTCTTTAGAGATAACTATGATTAACTGAAGAGAAACAGTGATACCAAGCACCAGCCTCCTTTTAAAGTGTCCAGTGGTGTAATTCTTACTTAATCATGACTGATTGTTCGCCAGCCCTGTCCCCATCAACACCCACACCTGTGTTAATTGAACAACAACAATAGATATCTGCCGCGACACTACTATGTATATATGAAAAATTCAAATTAATGAGCGGCACTGAAAAGAGAAGATCAAACTGCAATGTGAAAATGTGTAATGCAGAAAACTGCCCTGTGCTATAGTTGAAAACAGAGGTCTTGGTCTCATCAGCGGCCACTGAGGATGAAGCCTGGCACCCACATCAAGGGGCCTCCACTGCCAGGTCCTGACACTATGCCCTAGTGAAATGGTGAGCTGGTGGAATCTGTGTGGGCTTATATGTCTAAAGGTGTAATTAAAAACAGGTGTGTGCTAGGACCTCACACTGGAGTCCATGAGTAGTTACCAGACTATGAAAGGAGGAAAGGGGAAATAAATATATATATATATAATGGGAGCTCAGTCAAAAAAAGACAATATGTAAATATATAAGACTGGCATCGACCGTATACGTAGGTGCTGGCAGAAAAAAATCATACTTACAACAACAATAGATATCTGCCGCGACACTACTATGTATATATGAAAAATTCAAATTAATGAGCGGCACTGAAAAGAGAAGATCAAACTGCAATGTGAAAATGTGTAATGCAGAAAACTGCCCTGTGCTATAGTTGAAAACAGAGGTCTTGGTCTCATCAGCGGCCACTGAGGATGAAGCCTGGCACCCACATCAAGGGGCCTCCACTGCCAGGTCCTGACACTATGCCCTAGTGAAATGGTGAGCTGGTGGAATCTGTGTGGGCTTATATGTCTAAAGGTGTAATTAAAAACAGGTGTGTGCTAGGACCTCACACTGGAGTCCATGAGTAGTTACCAGACTATGAAAGGAGGAAAGGGGAAATAAATATATATATATATATATAATGGGAGCTCAGTCAAAAAAAGACAATATGTAAATATATAAGACTGGCATCGACCGTATACGTAGGTGCTGGCAGAAAAAAATCATACTTACAACAACAATAGATATCTGCCGCGACACTACTATGTATATATGAAAAATTCAAATTAATGAGCGGCACTGAAAAGAGAAGATCAAACTGCAATGTGAAAATGTGTAATGCAGAAAACTGCCCTGTGCTATAGTTGAAAACAGAGGTCTTGGTCTCATCAGCGGCCACTGAGGATGAAGCCTGGCACCCACATCAAGGGCCTCCACTGCCAGGTCCTGACACTATGCCCTAGTGAAATGGTGAGCTGGTGGAATCTGTGTGGGCTTATATGTCTAAAGGTGTAATTAAAAACAGGTGTGTGCTAGGACCTCACACTGGAGTCCATGAGTAGTTACCAGACTATGAAAGGAGGAAAGGGGAAATAAATATATATATATATAATGGGAGCTCAGTCAAAAAAAGACAATATGTAAATATATAAGACTGGCATCGACCGTATACGTAGGTGCTGGCAGAAAAAAATCATACTTACAACAACAATAGATATCTGCCGCGACACTACTATGTATATATGAAAAATTCAAATTAATGAGCGGCACTGAAAAGAGAAGATCAAACTGCAATGTGAAAATGTGTAATGCAGAAAATAGTGTCAGGACCTGGCAGTGGAGGCCCCTTGATGTGGGTGCCAGGCTTCATCCTCAGTGGCCGCTGATGAGACCAAGACCTCTGTTTTCAACTATAGCACAGGGCAGTTTTCTGCATTACACATTTTCACATTGCAGTTTGATCTTCTCTTTTCAGTGCCGCTCATTAATTTGAATTTTTCATATATACATAGTAGTGTCGCGGCAGATATCTATTGTTGTTGTAAGTATGATTTTTTTCTGCCAGCACCTACGTATACGGTCGATGCCAGTCTTATATATTTACATGTGTTAATTGAACAATCACTAAAATGATGTTAGTTGCTCCTTTTAAGGCAGGACTGCAATGATGTTGAAATGTATTTTGGGTGTTAAAGTTCATTTTCTAGGCAAATATTGACTTAACAAGTAATTGCTGTTAAGTTGATCACTCTTTATGACATTCTGGAGTATATGCAAATTGCCGTTAGAAAAACTGAAGCAGTAGACTTTGTTAAAATTAATATTTGTTGAATAAAGTGTGTAGATTAGAAGAATTAATCAACTTCTCGATGTTTGATCCCCAATCCATTGACAGACACTGTAAAATGTGGTCCCCTTGGATACTGTATCAGGAGACTGCAGAGTTGTGGGTGTGGCTCTCGGGGGCTGGCGAGAATGTGTGAAGCAAAATTAAAACATATTTAGAGGATAATTCACTCTCATATATCCAAGGTTATCCAGTGTCTGCCTACTTCGTCCACTCTTCACGTCCTATACTTTTTCTATCTTTTTTCTTCTCTCTTTCTGCTCTTTTCTTTATAGTAATTAAGGGTACTAACCCCATTTTTGTTATACAAATAGCTTGTGGGTCTGTTAGACCTTACCCACTTTACCTATTTTGCTCAATTGTATTGTCTGTTTACAGTTACATTGTGGTTTAGGAGAAGACCAAAAGTAATATTGTGTTTCTGTGTTTTTATCTCACTGTTGACATTGAATATTCTTATCAATAAAATCTGATTTGCCAAAAAAAAAAAAAAATTAATTAATATTTGTATCATTCGCAAAACTTTTGGCCACGACTGTAGTAAAAAGTCAGGAGGGCATTACCAGCTCCAGGAGTCATCTCCTTCCCGGGGGGCTATTCCCCCCCCTCCTTCTCTGTTCCTCCCTCCTCCATCTCCTCGCCGCCATGTATAACACGGAGCAGGGCGGGAACAAGTGCTGACGTCAGGGTGGGAGGTGGGTCAGGAACACGGTTCGGCAGTAGCAACACCTCGCTCTGCAGCTGCGTGAAGTAGCACAAGGAGGCGCAGAGCGAGGATGGCTGACAAGGCATCAAGGAGGTGGCGAGGAGAGGGAGGAACAGAGAAGGAGGGGGCAGGTATAACCTCCGGTTAGGAGATGACTCCTAATGCTAGTAATGCCCTCCTGACTTTTTATTACACGTTTTTAGAAGGCTGTATTTAAGGGTTGTGAGGCACCGCCGGCATGATCCTCATGGCCGGGGCGCGTCACATGCAGGATCAAGGTATGATCCTGTGCACACTGGCCGGTTTGACTGATAATGCTGTGTGAACCAACTTTGGACACAGGGTTTCATGAGCCTAATGAGCGGCAGTGAGAGTGGGATGAGATCAAGGAGTCCCTAAGGAATGAGGGCTGAGTGCTGACAACCCGGAACACAGGGAGTTAACCTGAGCTGTGTGAAAGGCTGATTATCAGCAGCTAAGGGGGTGTGTCCATGTGGGAGTGGCTGGCACGATAAGAGGCTGCCAGCTGAGATCATGGAGATTAGATCCATTATCAGCCTGAGAGGATGTGGGCTGATTACCAGCCTGAGAGCTGAGCAGAGCCAGTCTGTGTGAGGGACTGGGAATGCAAGTCCATGCCGCCATGTTGAGATGGTGAAGGGAGCATGCTAGCTCCATGCCGGTGCCGAGGTCCGCGGTTGTGATAGCACCTGGTGGGGAAGCCGTGGCTGAACCCGGTGGAGACTGGTCCGGGCGTGGAGGGAACCACGTCCGGGAAAGGAGCCCTTGGGGGACGCTTGGTGGACCTCGTTACACAGGTAGCGAGACCCGGATCCGTGCCCGGTAAGACAGCGGTTCCCGTGTAACGGAGTGAGCTGTGTGTGATTAATGCCAGGCGGGCATAGACCGCCTTTGGGTCCGAGTCAGAGTGCTCAGTTAAAGGACCTGATGAAACAGAACGTGTTTAACTATGTGTATGAGGGCTTAGGTAATGGCCCTGAATGAGAGATGATGGCCTATATGTAAGACCCATGTATAATGATGTGGGGAGAGAGTGACCCAGCTAGTATGGATGATGTTGGAGGCGTTCCGTCCCTGTGGGACGAGAGGGAGGCTTGCCCTGCTGCTTGCAGAGGGTACCCGTCCCTCAACCACGACCTCTAATGGTGTGGGTGTGCCTGTGGTGCCAGACACAGGGGTAATAGGACTCCTAGTAGGTATCGGATGAGGTTCCCGTGTACTATGGTTTGCCAGTCCCTGTAATGGGCCATGGAGGGGCCACAGTCCATGGATGTGTTATGATGGGCTGTGAGCAGGTGTGTGATCCATGGACGTTTGAATGATGGATCACATACGGTATGTAAGGTCCCGGTCAGGCAGGAATCCTGACTACGGGTGAATGTATATCATCATGCTGGGGGACTAAAGCCAGGCGGCAGGTACCGCCATTGGGACCCACAGGGCCCGTTGAGGCGTATGTAACGAAGGTCAGAAGCAGGGGTTAAAAAGGGCTCCTAGAGTGGGGACACCATGGTTGAACCAGGTGGACTCTGACCGGGACGTAGGTGGAGATGCGTCCAGGAAAGAGCCCCTTGGGGATACATGACATACCTGGTACTCAGGTTGCTCAATCCCTGTTATGAACCCGGAGGGGTCATCGTCGTACTGTAACGTATGTATAGTGTGAGTAGGCCGGAGGCCGTAGCCACCACGGGAGCTGTTAGTAGAGCTCCAATGGGGACAGAGATGGTTACAGGTCCCGGGTTACTATAAGATGTTATGTGCAATATAAGTGTTATGTGATGTTAAATGTAAATGTATGGTGTATTTATGTAAAGTGTTTTTAATCAATGTGATATGTGTCAAACATGCTACCCGGGATATGTTGTTAATATGTGAAAATAAACGGGTAGACATTGGTTAAACTTATAAACACGTGTTTGTTGTCGTTTGCAAGCGGGTTCCCCGGGTGCTGCCTCACAGGGTACAAACATCACACACACATGGGGGACACCTTGCCTGAATACATGCTGAATTCAGTGCTGCATTTAGATTGATATCCTTGGGGGTGACTGGTCCTCTTTAAAGTTTAAAAACTTCATACAAACGGCAAATATGATAATACATACTATGTAACTAGCAAAATATCTGTGTTCCATCTCCGCCATAAAAATAAATGGGAAAGTGAAAATGCAAACTTGGAGTGGGATACCGATAAAATTTTCGAAAATAACAAAGCTTCCGCTGCAGTTGAGTCTCAATCCAATGTAATATAGTCAGTCGGGGAAGCATAATACCATGAGATCAAATAAAGAAAAGGTGAAGCATTTAGTGAAGCAGAGAAGAGAAATAGGAAAAGAAAGAGAGTAGAGCAAAGAAAAGAGGTGAGTGGTAGAGAGAGAAGGAAAAAAAGAGAAATGGGGGAAATTATACCAGGCCCATCTGCCCTTCCACCGTCACCCAAATAGTTCTACGATGCATCCACTGGGGGAACTCCGGCCTCTCCTTGAACGAGTGCCAGAGAAGCCATGTATGTCCCTGCCCAGCTGTGTGGTCGTTATCTTGAGCCATAAGCGACTCCATGTGCTCCAGCCTATCCATCTCGACCACCCATTCCACAACAGTCGGAATCCTCGGAGATCTCCAGTGTCTGGAATAATCAACCTAGCTGCTTGTAGGCAAAATCCAAAGAGACAGGGACCACGGAGAGGTGGGTGATCTGAGGGGACGGATCATAGCGTATACCAGAAATTATATGGAAAATCTGGAAGATCGCCAACCAGAATGGGCTCAAGAGACAACAAGACCACCATATATGAAGCATAGAGCCCTCTCCCTCACCACACAGCTAGCATACGTTTGAGACCTCCGGACAGATTTTGTGGAGCAGGGCATCTGTATCATCTTGTTAGCATTTTGTAATTTTTTTCCTGTGATTCGCAACAAATGGATAGTTTGTGAGTGAGGGCAAACATTTTTTGACGGTCAGCTTCAGAAAGGGTGATCTGTAAGTCCTCTCCCATGCCTAGATAAAATGAGGAATGTCAGTAGACACTAAATCAGATATCAGGCTATAGAGCAATGAGACCGTATGAAAGGGACCCTCCGACAGTTGCATCAGGGTCTCGAACGAGGTCGGCGGGCCAAGAGACAAGCCGGATAGATCATTTTTGAGCTGAGTGAATTCAAGCCAGGATAGTGGTTTCCCCTGGCAGGCCATCTGCAATGCCCCCACTGTGGAGAGCCCCGAGAGTCTGTCTGCCACTTGTCCCAGTCCGAACCGGTCACTAGATTTCCAACAAAGAAACGAGTTCCTCGCCATGGCAGGAGGAAAGTCAACAATATCGAAGAGTGGACTTAGTTTACTTGGTCTATTGATAAGTTTCAACTTATCACAATGTTTGTCCCAAAATCTCAGGGCTACCAGTGTGAGAGGGGGGAGGAGCTCCGAGTTTGGAGGTCTGCGGGGGGCACAGAGCCATGGAAGCCAGTATAAGGAGCAACGGGACAGGGGTTTTTCAAGGGTCACCCATTGTTTATGGAGGTCATTATACCTCCAGTCTACCATTCTGGATAGAAGGACGGACTGATAATATTTCCTAAAGTTAGGAAAACCCTTACTCCCTTTCGACTTTAATTTGGTTAAGATTGAGAACCTAAGCCGTGGCCTACTTGTCCCCCATACAAAACTATTATAGCTGATTGAAGGAGGTTAAAGAAGTGGTCTGGGAGAGCCATTGGGACTGTCTGCCTAAACAGGACGAAGTGTTGCTTCGATCCGTGCTGCTGCCAAGGAAACAAGAAGACCAAAGTATCTGGATATAGTCTAGTTTTTAATCTGACGCGTTTCGGAGCTAAAACCCAGCTCTTTCTTCAGGGAATATGAAGGAGCTGGGTTTTGGCTCCAAAATGTGTCAGATTAAAAACAACACTATATCCAGACACTCTGGTCTTCTGGTTTCTTTGGCGGCAGCGCGGATCAAGCGACACTTGGTCCTATTAGGAAGATGATGGGAGTATAGGTGTATCACGGTCCGCGCTGCTCCAGGGCTTAAAAAATTCACCAAAGAGTCAGTCAGATTTCCATCCTTTGTTCTCCTTCTCCTACGCGTTTTGGCGCCTAGCCTGGCACCTTCATCAGGGAGAAGGAGAACAAAGGATGGAAATCTGAAGAATATCCCTGATGAAGGTGCCAGGCTAGGCACCGAAATGCGTAGGAGAAGAAGAACAAAGGATGGAAATCTGACTGACTCTTTGAGTTTTTTAAGCCCTGGAGCAGCGTGGACCGTGATACACCTATACTCCCATCATCTTTCTGGATTATAACCACTGTTCAGTGGTTGGTGGAGGACCAGCAGCAGCTTGGAATAATATTTCCTAAACGCCTTCATACCAGTTGTGGGGATCACAACTGCATCAGGTGAGTGGCTTCTCAGCACCACCCCATTACGATTAGTGTCACTAGTGATAGGGCACTATTGCGCCTCTTGTCCCCCACCCTGTTATATTTTACTTTGTCCTATTAGGCTGAGTTTTCATCGCGGTTACCCGTGGATGTGTGGATCCTGCAGCAGCTGGCCTCTGAGTGCTCAAACTTGGTTGTGGGTATACACAACCTTACCAGGTGAGCAGATTCCGTCAGAAATGTAACATTGCCTCTTTCCTAAAGAGATAAGACCCTATTGTGCATTTATCTCACTTTATAGATTGGGACTGTCTGAAAGAGATAGAGGAAATGGGGAAGGATGTCAATTATAATGGCACTAATTCGACTTAACCAAGAAAGTTGGGACCTGTTATATCTTTTCAGGTCAAAGTTTTATTAAGGAGTTGCATGCAATTAAGAATAAAAAGGTCATCAGGATTTTTTGGGATCTTGACACCTAAATATTTTAAAGCCCTGTCTTCCCATTTGAATGGGAAGAATGGCCGTAGTCTGGAAACTACATCATCAGACAGGGAGACATTAAGATGTTCTGTTTTCGAAGAGTTAACCTTGAAGTTAGAGACTTCTCCAAACTTCAGGAACTCACACATAAGCACTGGGAAGGCAACCGTGGGTTGGTCAAAAGTCAACACATCATCTGCATATATAGAAAGTTTAAAATGATTCCAACCTGTATACCTTTAATATCAGGTATATTCTGTAGCGCAATTGTGAGATGTTCCATGGCAATTATATAGAGCAGGGGACACAAGGGGCAACCCTGCCTAGTGCCATTAGATATTTTTAGGGGGATGAGAAGATGTCATTAACTTTGAGACGAGCCATGGGACCCCGATAGAGTGCAAATATCTTCCCCAACATATCGGCCCCTATCCCTATTTGCGTCAAAGGATACAAAAAGCTCCACCCAAGGTGATCAAATGCCTTTTCAGCATCAATTGATAAAAGTCAAGCTGGAATGTTGTTTGCGTACATATGAAGTAAGTGATGTTTTAACAGTATTGTCTTTAGCTTCTCCTCTATGTAAAATCCAACCTGATGGCTGTGGATAGAGCCCGGGAGCAGGGGCTCAATCTGTTCACTATCATCTTTGCAAAGACCTTCACATCCACGTTAATGAGGGAAATAGGGTGAAAGTTTGAACATAGTGAAAGATCCTTGCCGGGTTTGGGAATGACAGCGATCGTGGCGGTCAGGGTTTGTGGAGTAAAGGGACAATTCTCCGAAATGGAGTTAAAGAGTTTTGTCATGGTGGGAAGCAAGCTAGGTGCAAACAATTTATAGAAGGTTGCTGAAAACCCATCAGGGCCAGGGCTTTTACCATTAGCTAAGGACTAAATTTTGTCTGAAATCTCCTGTTCTGAAAATGAGCAGCAAACCTCATGATAAATGTTTTGTTTTGTTGAAGTAATCTACAAAAGCCATGAAGTCCTCAGCAGACTCATCACACAGCATGAAAATGTCGTCCACATACCTCACATACTTCTTGATGTGTTTCAAAAACACATTAGAACTGTTGTAGGTGAACCTGTCCTCAAACACAGCCAAAAACAAATTGGCCAGTGAACATTTTACGGGGGTACCAATAGCGGTACCCCCGATTTGCAGGAATCAGTTCTCAAGGAACTTAAAAGCATTGTGTCCGAGGAGGAAAATTAAACTGCCACAGATCAAATCTATAGTCTTTGTTGATTGATTTGAATTAACAAGAATCTCTCTGACTGCGGACACCCCCAAAGACTGAAGGGTACGGGTTTACAGGCTTTCAATATCTATCGAGACGAGTTTGAACACTTTTTGCTACTCGCACACATCCAAAGTGGTGATGAAATCACCTCTATTTCTCACGTACGAGGGGATGTTAGGCAGGAGGGCTCTGAGCAGCCAGTCCAAGTAACATGACAGGGGTTCGGTCAATGAACTGACCCCTGACATGATTGGGTGGCCCGGAGGTGTAGTGAGGAATTTCTGCATCTTGACGAGGAAGTAGCCAGTGCGGTTTATTAGGAAACTCAGGGAACAACCTTTCAGCCTCCTTTGATGAAATGGCACCTACCAATACTTCCTCATGCAGAAAGCTACATAATTTAGCCTTATAGCTATTCGTGGGATCAAACAGCAGACACTTATAGATTGTTATGACATTCAACTGTCTGGAGGCTTCAATGATGTAATAATCCCTGGTCAAAAGCACGTACTTCCTCCCTTAGCTTCCTGATGGATTACCATATCATCCCAGCTTTTTAGTTCTTTCGGGGCTCTTTCCTGTGAAAATGTTAAAAGGGGGGATAAATCAAGACATCAATGTCCCTGATAACACACTTCTGGAAAGTGTCAATAATGTTACCTGGAGCCACTGGCAAAAAGAAGGAAGACTTGATCCCACCCGTAAAATTTTTTTACCCTCTTCAGCTTTAATAG
The DNA here is from genome assembly GCA_033576535.1 of Allobates femoralis. Classification (NCBI taxonomy): domain Eukaryota; kingdom Metazoa; phylum Chordata; class Amphibia; order Anura; family Aromobatidae; genus Allobates; species Allobates femoralis. The sequence continues at coordinate 366,119,203 of JARQOC010000001.1, read as the reverse complement.
ACTCAACAAGATGTTGTTCAGTAAGTTTTAAAAGGGCCTGTGCCAAATAGTGTCTTCAAAGACTGTGAGGTCAGCGAGACTGGGGATAGAGGAGAAAAGAGAAGGCGCAGATCTAAGTGTAGTGTATTAGTAGCAACAGTTGTTCTTAGGTATTGTGCTCACCTTTCTGGTGTCTTGTGCAATTTGCATATAATCCTACAGAGGGATATTTCCTGGATCTCCTGGCCTGCTGCTTGTTCCCAGAGAAGCAAGTCGCCCAGAGGGAGGCTTGTGTTGAAGTGCAGGAAAAAAACAATTTCTGGTTTGAATTGAAGCGCTACCAGAGGGATCACAGGGATGGCAAATTATTCCAAAATAATTTCTTCTTTTATTACGCGTTTCGGCTTAACATATAACAAGCCTTCATCAGATGAAGGCTTGTTATATGTTAAGCCGAAACGCGTAATAAAAGAAGAAATTATTTCAAAAGGGCCTGTGCATCATCTTTCACCTCCCCCAAGGAGGAATCAAGGGGACCCATTTTACACTGTTTACTCCCCAGAGAGTTAGGATCTTTAATATTAATTTAATTTTTGAAAAATGTATACAGGTGGATTTTACAAGTTGCTTTGTAAAGATCAATCCTGAAATCTACCGGTTCAAATGGCTCAGGGACACAGAAGTTCAAGCCCTTTTTCAGGACAGAAATCATGCTCTCATTCAACACTTTATCTGTGAGGTTAAACACCAAATTCTCATCTTTATTACACCCAACATTATGGTTACCACCCGCCACTAATCCTGTCAGGTTTGTGTCAGAGGGTCCTAGTCTCTCCATGAGACCAGTGTTCTTTTCAGGCCTCCGATTCTTTCCATGTCCTCCCCTACCTCTTTGAATTCGTCTCCTAAAGTGATGTCTGAGATAGTAGCAGTGTCCAAAAGTCTTTGGAATGGGGGTGGGCCCTCATTACCGCTGGAATTAGTGTCAGTTGTCCAATAAGATTTTTTATCCTCCTTTAGTTTCTTAGGGGTCTTTTTCCTATACCTTTTCTTTTTGTTGGGTGTAAGGCCAGCCGCACCTTTGATCTTACTCCAATTAAATACTTGGCCTGTTTCAAAGTCTATTTATATATCTGACAAACTTCTCTTTCTTTTTGTTTTTAACATCATTTAGAATTGGTATAAGTTTATTATCAAGTCTCTGTAAAAAGGAAGACCATTGATCTTTTGTCATTCTAGATTTCAGCTCCGTTCTTAACCGGAGTAACTCCTTAGTAACCACCCCATGCTCTTTCTCATCTGTTGCAGTATTAACCCAAGGAAACGTTTAGAGCATTCAAGCTCGGCTTGCTCACATTCTTTTACAAAGGCAACATCATTATTGAAGTGGGAGATGGCTTTATTCACTCTTAGTCCCCTTGACACTCTGCCACATTCTACATAGAAAGGCAAGAAATGTACAGTACAGAATAACTCAATCTTTCTTTCTGCCTATGCAGTAATTTTTTATTCCAGGCTCTTTTTACCGAGAACTTACGTGTCTAATTTATTATTGCATTCTGTGAAGAATGTTTCCGCATCCTTCCTCCCCGCCATTAAGCCGAGCTCTGGTGTACTCACGGTCCCAGATCCTACATGATGAATACTGCCAGGCCTTCGGAGCGTGATCCTTCAGGTCCTTCCTGTTCGTGTGCATCGGTCAAAGGAGAAATCCGGGAACAAAGTCAATAAACACAAGGTTCCGGGCACCACGGTGGGCGGACCAACCGTGGATGCAACAAATATGCAGCTGTGTGTTTTCCCAGCAAAGTTTATGGGTTTGGTAAATCCTGTCCACATGGTGCCACTAAAATATACAGCGTATATGCTGCGTATTTTAATGCGGAAAAATCTGCACTTATCAATTCTTGCTGCAGATTTTCCTATGCTGGGCTATATATTATATGTGGAGGCTGCTGCTGGGCTGTATAATATTATTGCTAATTGCAGCCTCGAAATAATATATACAGCCCAGCACAGATTCCAAATAACATACACAACTCAGCATAGCCTCCAGTTAATATATACAGTCCAGCACAGCCTCCAGGTAATATATACAGTCCACCACAGCCTCCATGTAATATATACAGCCCAGCACAACATACAGGTAATATATACAGTCCAACACAGCCTCCAGGTAATATATACAGTCTAGCACAGCCTCCAGTTAATATACACAGACCAGCACAGCCTCCATATAACATATATAGCCCAAGACAGCCTCCTGCAAATAATATATACAGCACAGCCTTCAGGTAATATATGCAGTCCAGCATACCCTCCAAGTAATATATACAGCACAAAACAGCCTCCTTTCTTTCTGCTCTCCCCCATATGCGGCTCACTTTCTTCATAGTGCTTATCGCCCTATATGCCTGGGTGAGAAACTCGGCTGCATCCAAAAGGGGGGTTATAAGGGCCCCAGGACCCCCCCTTCCTTGAGGCAGCTGAGCTTCTCCCCCAGGACCCCCCCCCCCTTCCTTGATGCAGCCAATCTCCCCCAGCTTGGGGGATAAGCTTGGATGCATCAATGAAGGGGGTCCTGGGGGAGAAGCTCAGCTGCATCAAGGAAGGGGGGGCCCCTAGGACCCCCTTTCCTTGATGTAGCTCAGCTGAGCTTCTCCCCATCTGAGTCCCCACAAATCATATTGGTGGTCACGGTTTTTGTGTGCATCCTCCCTCCAAAGCCCTGCTCTGGGGCTCTTACCTGAGCAGCAGGCCAGGAGGAGGATCAGGATCCTTCAGGACAGGTTGGGTCGGGAGATCGTGGATGGCTCAGCCTGCCGATATCACAGCGCTGCAGTATCACTTCCGGGTGAGGGAGAGCTTCTCCAGCCTCCATGGAAGAACCTGGAAGTGACACTGCAGCGTCGACTTCCAGCAGTACTAGTTGTTTCAGATCAGTCACTGTGAAGAGTCGGACGCTTTGAAGCTGCAGTGCTGCGCTGCCGCCACTGCTTCCCCTGCCCGCTGCCGCACAGCCAGGGCCGGCTCCAGGTATCTGTGGACCCTTTAACATATACTGGTTGCATAATATATTATATATATACTGTGAACTGTAGTACATATATATATATACAATCCCCACAAATATAATCCCTCTCTTAGCCTGTCTTCCCCTGTCCACTGTGTCTCCCCGCCCTGTGCCTGTCTCCCCTGTGTGCTGTATCTCTGTCGAGCCCCAGGGTGTGGGTACTCGGGTATCAGGCGGCAAAGGTTTAACAGTGTCACGGGGAATGGTGGCCGTGCCTGATCCTGTGTCCTGGGGGACTATTCTTTTGAAAAGGGGGATTTATGTACAAGGGATTATTTATAAGTTTGTTGTTGTGACGCCACCTGCAGTTTCTGGTGAGATGCACCAGCGCCGCCACAGTCCGCCGGAGGTGGATGGTATTGCATCTGAGTCGGTGTAGTCCTCCGCAGGCAGGACTGGGACCTCTGGGGCAGCGATTCTGTAAATAGAACAAGTTCATACAAAGGAAGATGCAGCAGAGTCGAGTTCACTTTACTCTGGGTACTTTACTGAAAAACGTTAGCAGGAGAGATGAGCGAGTATGCTTGTCACTACTCGGTACTTGCACGAATATCTCGGTACTCGGGGTACTCGGCAAGTACCGAGTAATCTCGCGATACTCTTGCTATGCTCGGGGTCCACCTCCCTGCATGTTGGCGCTCTTTACAGAGCCAGCCCGCATGCAGGGATTGGCTGACAGACACTGTAATGCCACAGCCATGTTGGTTGTGGCATTACAGTGATTGGCTGGCCGCACAGCATCATCAGGTCTTTATAAGACCTGACCGCGCTGTGCTTGTCACTCTGCGCCATTAGACAGTCAGTGTAGGGAGAGCTGCTGCTGATTGAGGGACAGATTTGTGGTCTTTCAGCTAGTGTAGGCACAGGACTGCCAGTCTAATTACCACAACAGTCCTTCTGAGGACTAATAGAGCAGTATACAGGGAGGCAGGGCATATACCAAACTTCGCTGTGCCAGTATACCAGTCTGCATCGCATCTGGGGCTGGTTTTCAGGCTCATCCATCCCAAAAACTGTGCTTTGAGGGATTTATTTAGCTCACTATAGTAGTGCCAGCAGTGCTGTAGTATTTAGCATTAATTAGGTACACCAAAAGCCTCGTGCTAAAACCAACTCTTGTCTGCACTAATTTGCATCTAAGTGCTGCTACTGTAGGTTGCAGTGTTAATTAGGGTAAACCAAAAGCCTCGTGCTAAAAACAACTCTTGTCTGCACTAATTTTGCATCTAAGTGCTGCTACTGTAGGTTGCAGCTTAATTAGGGTAAACCAAAAGCCTCGTGCTGAAAACCAACTCTTGTCTGCACTAATTTTGCATCTAAGTGCTGCTACTGTAGGTTGCAGCATTAATTAGGGTAAACCAAAAGCCTCGTGCTAAAAACCAACTCTTGTCTGCACTAATTTTGCATCTAAGTGTTGCTACTGTAGGTTGCAGCGTTAATTAGGGTAAACCAAAAGCCTCTGCTGAAAACCAACTCTTGTCTGCACTAATTTTGCATCTAAGTGCTGCTACTGTAGGTTGCAGCGTTAATTAGGGTAACACCAAAAGCCTGGTGCTGAAAACCAACTCTTGTCTGCACTAATTTTGCATCTAAGTGCTGCTACTGTAGGTTGCAGCGTTAATTAGGGTACACCAAAAGCCTGGTGCTGAAAACCAACTCTTGTCTGCACTAATTTTGCATCTAAGTGCTGCTACTGTAGGTTGCAGCGTTAATTAGGGTACACCAAAAGCCTCGTGCTAAAAACCAACTCTTGTCTGCACTAATTTTGCATCTAAGTGCTGCTACTGTAGGTTGCAGCGTTAATTAGGGTACACCAAAAGCCTCGTGCTAAAAACCAACTCTTGTCTGCACTAATTTTGCATCTAAGTGCTGCTACTGTCGGTTGCAGCGTAATTAGGATATGCCAAAAGACTCACTAATGTAGTCAGCTTTA